>QEPC01010777.1:1653791-1669929 GCA_003113815.1 Sphenodon punctatus
GGGGGGGTGGGAGGTTAGGGCAGGGCGATCTCACACGGGAGGCTTTGGTGGGGGGAGGGGGATCTCATGTGGGGGGAGGGAGGCAGCCTTTGGCAAGGGTGGCAGGCAGGGCAAGGGGATCTCGTGGGGGGGCGGGAGACTTTTGCGGGGGTGGGGAAAGGGAGGGTTTGGCGGGGGTCAGGGCACGGGGATCTCGCGTGGGGGGAAGGTTTTGGTGGGGCTGGGGTTGTGGAGCTTGTCCGAGGTCGGGCATGCAGCTAGAGGAGGGGGGGCTGCCGTCGGCTGCAGGGGGTCCGTGTCCCACCCCCCTCCCCACTCACCCCCTGGCAGCCCTTGAATACTTCATGGGTCGGCGGGTCCCTGCAGAGGGTCATTGTGCCCCAACCCCTAGTAGCGAGGCATGACAGCAGCTGCTCTACTGAGCATGTGCGAGCCAGCAGAATCGTTCTGTGTTTTGCCGGTGAGCAGCTGCTGTATTGCGCATGCGCAAACCAGCAGAACTGATATTTTTAATATAATATCTCCATTTTGGCAGCATCAATCAGTATCATATTTTAGAAGCACTTGTTATTGATCTCATTCTTGGAGCCTGTGAAGTTTGGGGGCTGAACTCATCCAGGCGGAGGAGATATGGATGATTCAAATACGCGAGGCCGGTGTGAATTTTGACCACAAGCAATTAACGTTTAAGCAGTAATAACATTTTATTTTCGTAATGGATCTTTTTCAAACTTTGTGGATATGATGGTCCGCACAACCTACAGCCATGGTTAAATTTTCAGAAAGGTAGGTCAAGCGGTTTCCTCAAAATCGGGGCTTCAGCAGTCCCCTGTTTATAAAACAGTGGCTGTACATTTAAGTTTCAGGCAGCTGCCACTGCCTGAAAATACACACAGGTCTCACAGTTGCTTAATCCTAGTCCACCTCTGGGGTTGCATTTTACCCGAAAATTCTACCAAAAAAACCATAAAACTTTTTTAGCAAGCCTGTACCACTTTGTATTTCATGCGGTCCGCAAGGATAATGGGGTCAGTTGTGACCCACTGGTTCATGCCCCCATTGTATTTTTGTTTTACATTTAAGTTAAACACTAGAACACTAGATTGGTATGGGCCGAGGCTCAAGTGGTAGATAAGTGCATGCTTTGCACGTAAAACGTCACTGCATCTCCGATTCAGTACCTCTGGTAGCACACTTGGGTGATGCCTCTGCCGAGGATCCTTGAGGGTTTCGGGTAGCATGCCTGGGTGAGGCCTCTGCCGGAAACCCTGGAGAACTGGATTAGAAACCCTGCTGCCGTGTCAGGTTGACACAGTACTGGGCTAGAGGTAGATCACTGGTCTGACTCAGTTAGGCAGCTCCTTATATCCTTATAACATTAATAGGGTATGATTGACCACCATTGGAATGAATGGGAAAATGAAGGCACTATACACCTACAGTTGTGGGTTCATCTTTACCCCAAACACATTATAGAATTTTGTCAGTTATAATATGCCATTTTCTGTATGTACAGAAGAATTTCACTAGAAGTGGATTCAGGGGTCAATTATAACCCCAAGTGGGGTACTTTACCAACTTACAAGTTTGCTTTATCTTTATAGTCTTTACACAGCAATTAACCCTTTCATAGTGTGATGCTTCAATGCTGGGTTGTTTTTTTTTACACTTGCAAGATTGTGTTGAAACAAAATTAGTATTGGGCTGAAGTGGTTATTTTTACCCCCTCCATTAGTTACTATGACAGCCACCTATCGAATCTGTCAAATCGTTTGCATATGAAGTTAACATCTGCTTAATGTTGTTTGCTTATCCATGCTGACTGCTCAAGAACATTGAGCTGTCGTCGTCGTCTTCAAGTCATCTTCCTGGCCTATGAATAGAGAGGTATAACCCAAAGTTCGTTAACTTGGGTGATAACACTCAAGCATTCATATGCAAAGTACCTGTCCTTCTGTTAGTCCCAAGATGTGTTAAGCCAAGGTTTTTTTTGTAACCAAATCAGATTCCATAGGCTTGGGGGGGGGGAGGGGGGAGGAGTGTAATGTTCAAAACTTAGTGTTATGAACATGCTATATTCCAAAATTGGGGGGGAGGGGGTTCAATTCAACCCAAATAGCTTGACTGTTGGGATTTACTGTTAATATGGTGGGGTACTACTGACCCCAAGAACTTTCATGGTGTCCTGTATTTCTGTACAAATACAATTTAGTTTTTTAATGTTTAATTTCAAAATGATTCCAGTTTATCAAATTTATATTTTTGAACTGTGACTTAATCGGGATATATCATACCCCAACAGCTGATTAATACAGTAGGATTTTAGAGAGGCAGAAGAGGGTTAAATTTAGTTCCAACTTGCCTGTAACCTGATGAAGCATCCTCTGTGGCTTAAAAGCTTGCACATTTTCACCAGAAGGTCCAAATAAAAGTTAATCTGAACTACTTTGTGTTTTTTGTCATTGAAGACAGTCACAGCAAATTGAGAGCGCACAGCACTAAATGAAACCCTAAACAATGAGGAAAAAGTCAAAAAAGAACATTTTGAATTAATGGCTAATTTTGTGTTTCACTTTTCATGGGCAATTGGACAGTGGGTAGCTCCCTCTACTCATTGGTTGGAAGCCTACCGATTAACAGCTGGCCTGGAGAGGGGAATAGACCTTCTTAGGAAGCCCCAGGTAAGCTCCTTGCCAAATTGACACACACTGGTACTACTATTAGCAGTAGAAACATTTAACCTTATCAAACTTTCCTGGGAAAAAACATAAGTATTACTTCTTAAATGAAGAATCACCACTTTATGTCACCTCTAAACAGGGAAAGATAACCACCAATAAAACAAGGAATCCCCTTTGGGTGGTGGCTGAACACTCATTAGGAAGAGAAGAAGCAAAAGGAAATTCAATGAAGTTTCCAATTAGCCACCCCTCTTCCCAACCAACACGTAGTGTGACGCAAAAAGCAGTATGATCTGGGTGTAATGAGGCAGAGTTCATGTGGGTCACTGACCCTTTAAGGGGGTGCATTTTAAGGCTGTAAAAGTGGTGCATCTCTGGGCTAATTGGGAGAACAGGTAAAACTGGATGTGACAGAGCCAGCCCAGAGTTAAGAGCCAAGAAAAGGCTCCGCTGGGTAAGAAGCTTGGAGGAAACAGGAGCTGAGGCAAGGCTCTGTCTCCTGGTCAAAGAAGGGTTACAGGTGGACTGTACCTGACCCTGGGAAGAGACTGAGTATCGTAGAGTATAGCGTGAGCATGGATAAAACTGTATAAATGTGATGGGACACTGGGATATAAACAAACACTACCAAGGAGCTGAATTCCCTATTGACTGTGGCTGTTGGGGGGGAAGATCCTGCCAGGGCTTACCCTGGGTAAGTTCATGCCTGCTACAAAAAGGAATCCAGCTATAAGAGAACCAAATACCTACATTCCCCATTACTGTCAAAGGAGTACATCGTGTACTAGCGCCTCCCAAATTTGGTAAACACAATGTATTTTGTGGCATCAAGTGAAAGCTTACACTATGGGCTATATGGCCACTTCACAGACTTCCTCAATCAAGGATACAGAACCATAACACACAAGAAGTGGCTGAGCCCCTTACAGCACAGTAGCTTTTAAGTCCAATTTAATGTATCTTAGAGAGTTTTGACCCTTCCAATTTACTTATTTTCGGACAGTTTTTATTCACTTTCCCCACCCATAAGGGAAGTAGAAAACAAAAGGTCAGAAAACAGTCATTTTCCCCTCTGGCTCCACCAGTGGGTGCGAGAAAGGGGGAGGGCAAATAGCCACTTCTTTTTGCACAGAAGGATGGAGAGGCAGGAACAAACTAGTGTCAGTAAAAATGGCTCTGCTCCCTCTGTGCCACTCCTTGTGACAAGTAATACCAGCTTATTATTAATTATTATTATTATAAACATTTATATCACGCCGGTCATGTACCTGGCGCTGTACAGAACATAGACAGACGCAGTCCCTGCCTGTGGCTTACAATCTAAAAGACAAGGAGGGGGAGACAGGGAGAGGGGACAGTGGGAGAGACAGGGGAGAAGACAAACAAACATTCAGGCGGATGCGAAGTCTCAGGTGTGTGTACCTGGCTTGGTTACAATCAGGTTGGTTATTAAATTATTAATTTAATTAAATTTAAATCATTAATTAAATTAAATAATAATTATTGGTTATTAATATTCTGTATTAAAAGGCTTTGTCCTCCAACAGAAGGGGATTTTCCTCCTGGTTTTAGTAACACCAGAATATTCTGTGGTAAATGGTGGGGCTCTGAAAGTTATTTCGCTGTTGCTCCTGGCCAGGTGGAAGGGGAAGCAAGCACAACTGCTGCAGTGTCAGACCCAAACATCGCTTTTGCCGGTGTTGCCTCCAACTCTACTGGCAAAGTGGAACCTTTTCATGCCAGGCTGCATTACAATCCCATCTAAGCATCCCCTCAAAAGTTTCCTCCCATTACTGTTGGCACCTGTGGCTCAGTCAGATCTTGCCAACACAGCTAGCTGTAAAGAGAAACACCAGCACTTCATTTTTGCCTGCTGCAGGGTATACATCCCGCAACACAAGGATACAACATAAACCTGCCACCACACAGCAACTATGGATGCACACCAATTCTGTTTTTATCACCACTCAACCTCTGGCAGTACTGTTCTCCCAAACATTTTCCTTCAGCCCTGCCCCACTGTTGCTTCTAAAATCTCTCCTCCTATCCCCAACTCAATACTGCATACAGCTGATACATGGTCAACACATTTGATATTTTACTTACCATTAATGGTGGTAACTCACCATGCTTTGACCACATTTGGCCATTGGATTGAGAGGAGTTGGCAACTCCTGCCTTGGAGAACAGGCTGTAATTGAGTGAGACGGCCACTCCAGAGGTCTTATAAGCCTCTACTATAAAAGAATCAGATTCACTTTTGGAAGATTTAAGGACTTTCTTCCTCTTTCAAATATTTGCAGAGAACAAGCCTGTAGGTTTCCAAAAACCTCTGCATGGTTTAAGGTATTTCTTCTCACATCTAACATTCTATTTGAACATTCTCAGCAGAATGACACAAGCATCACTTCCTGGGATGTATGGCTTTTGTGATAAAGGAGGGAACAGGTTGGAGGATTCTTTATGGAAAGAACACAGATGCTGTTCCACAGGTTAGGTTCCCCGATGATGCAACTGATGGCTACCAGAAAGGATTCCTTCCGGAAAATTTTTTCATATTACACAGAGGACTATAACGATTTTGGCGAGAGTGCCCAGATTACTAGATGTAGGCTCCAAACCACCATGGAGAATCACAAGAGAAGCTGCCCACAGAAGCCTTTTTATAGTGCAAAGATGAGATGTGACCAAGATTCCTTGAAGCTCAGAAAGCTGGTTAATACCAAGGTCTGTGCCTTAGAGATGTTATGTTTCAGTCCCTATAATAGAATAGTCATTCTGATGGAATATGTCTTGAACAGTGGCTGATTTGGCTTTGACACCTTTGACCAAAACACAAACCAGATGTGCAATTTTTAATGTGCAATATAAAAGCCAATGGACAGACTGTTGGTCTGTGAACAGTGCTTCATAGATAGCAGAATCTCTGCAGGATGTTGGAGTTTAATCTAGAATACTTTTCAAGTACACGTTATTTTAAAGCGATAGTGTAAGATTTAGGGTCAGAAATTGACCCTAAACAGGACCTTGGGTCAGGAGATCTTCTCCGATTAGTAGCCTTGGGAGACTCTGTCTGGAGCTTCAACAAGTCCAAGAAACAGGATTTTCAAGACCAACAAGGGTGGTATAAAGTTAATCGAACCCCAATAGGTCTTGCAAAACGGATGATTTGGGACCAATTAAAAGATAAATGGACAAGTACTATGGAGGCCCATCTGGCTAGAATGGGGTTCTCTTTGGTTTATCTTACAGTGAGGGAACCCTTGGTGGGGAGAGCGGAGATCCTGACTAGATGGTCAGACAAATAACCAGGCTGAACTGGCGTCTATCAGGAATTCTCCACACATGAAGGTTTACCTTTCTTTGATTTTGGATGAAAGGTCTTTTTTTAATCAGGTTACCTGTCAGAAGATTTCCCTACTAAAGGTAAAAAGCTTTTCTTGGCAGCTAGAATAAATTCCCTTTCTACTAAAGTCTTGGAAGGCAGATTTGCGGGAACATTTTTTGATCGCAGGCTGTGCCCATTTGACATGCAGGAAGTAGAGACTACGGATCAGATTCTGTTCCGGTGTAAATTATACGATGAATTGAGGGTACGTTATTTGGCAACATTAATAAGTGGGTTTCCTGGGAGAACAGACTGATTTTTGTTGGAAATGGCATTAAGAGACTATGACCAGGAGGTTACATCCCAAGTAATCAAATTTCTTATGAGGACATTTGATTACAGGCAGAGATTTTTGGAATTTAAAGCTCCTTTTGATCCCGATGGAGACTGTAATCTGTTGAGTCATGATACCGTACATTAGGCTACTAGATGGTTGTAATTGGAAGACTGAATTTTAATTGGGTTGGAGTTTTTTCTTTGGACTTTATAATTCTATTTTGGTTTGTAACCATTTGTTTGTTTGATGTGTGTTAGTTTTCTATATAAAATGTTATTAGTGATACGATTGAACTGTTTCTTTTTGTTTTAAAGCATATATTTTGTGTAGTACTTTTTCGAATACTTTTATCTTAACTTTTGTATTATGATTGTAATTTCTATGGCTATGGCCTATGACCACGTCTTAATAAACAAACAGAACACACCAACCAGGGTGAGTAGCAGCTCCTTTTGTCCCTGGATCTTTCCTCCTTCCGCCAACCATGTAAGACCTGGCTGTTCTGCTAGGCTTTTGGTGGGGGAGACGAGTAGGGGTGGGCTTTTGTGTTACGCTCCAGCAGTTTTATGATGCACTGTTTTTATAGATTTCATATTTATTTAAATTTATATTTATATGTTTATGTGTTATGATTTTTGTTAGCCGCCCCGAGCTGCCTGAGGCGGGATGGGATGTGGGATACTAAATATAATAAAAAATGTTTTGAAGCGCTTTGGTTCATATTTCAGAAGGATACCACAGTTATCTTAAACACTGTTGTCCATCTTCTTGGACATTGCAGGCCAGATTTCCTCACAACAATTTCCTGGAAGACCAGACTGCATAAAAATCATTGTACAGTCAGTTTACATTATTTCTATAGGGTAGTGGTAGTCTAATCATGTACAAACTCATCAACATGAACTGCGAGTTAAACATGCAGAGTTTGGGGCTGTTATTGCAGGCCATCGTTTTGGAAGTTTATACACAAAAAATGCTGATATTTAATAAAACAGGATTTTATCTGGCCTATAGGGCACCAGCTGGACAGTCATGATCTAAAGGCTAGTTCACGTAAGTCTCCTCCATATGGGGAAACTGACAGAGTTCAGGCGGTGCTTGCATCCTCCATCGAGGGTACTGTGTGAAAAATGTCCACTTCCCTGACAGAAAGGGAAGGGTTATGTGAATAAGCCCTGATCTGTATTCAAGAAGGAAAAGGTAGCCAGGCTAGATACTACGCATAGGGAAATTACACAAAATGAGTCAGCCGGCAAATGGAGAACGGTGAGATGGCAAAGGGGGAAGATCCCAATCTCTCACTGGTAGGGGTGGGGAGAAGGTAACCTAAGTCACCTATGCCTTTTTTTAAATCCTTTTCTCTAGCTTTTATTTATTTATTTATTTAAAAATGAATTTTTTGAACGGTTATACATTTTGCAGTACCTTGTAATATTTGTCAAAACAGTTATTCCATCCAAATACAAACCAAACACTTGGAACACAAACTCAAGGATTCAGGTCTAAATCTAGGTTGTTAAACATGTTAAATGTAGTAATCGAAAAGGAAAGCTCTCTCATCATCAGGTAAGTCTGTTTTGCTCATGGTGCATACACACGGGAATCACTTCGCTGTGTATGCCTCTTTTTTGTCCAATAGCGTGGCTGCCATCTTTTCCATGGTTAAATGGTACCAGAGTCTGTTCATCCATTCACCTTCGGTAAGTTCTCTATCCTCTTTCCAATGCAAAGAGATGACTTTTTTTGCTGCTTGAAGGAATGCCGAACAGGAGTCTATGTGGTTCTGTAGTACTTTGGCTTCCGGGAACAGGCCCAAAAGGCCTATCTCCGGGAAAAAAGGTATTGTCACTTTAGCCATTTCTTCCATTCTCTTCCATACGCATCTCCATAGAGGACGTATTCGTGTACATTCCCACCAACAGTGTACATACGAGCCTACCTCCCTACAACCTCTCCAACATAGCCCCGTCATCTCTATTTAAGTACTTAAATTGCTTCAGGGTCAGGTAGTGCCTCATTACCAGCTTTATTTAACATTCCTTTATCTCTAGCGCATGCACACTGGTGTGCATATAATTAATGATTTGGGCTTCCTCCTTCTCTGACCATTCTACTCCCAAAATCACACTTCTATCTTTGTATATAGGAGAGCCCCCTGGGGTAACAACTCCTTTAACGACTTATAGATGCAGGCTAACCTCCCCTTCATCGCCGCCCTTTCAAAAAGGATTCATTCAAGAGCAGTGTGATCTCTGGCGAAGTTTTCCCCCCTTTTTTACCTTAGTTACCGCATGCTTGAGTTGCAAGTAGTCCATCATTCCCACTTTATCCCCAATTTTTTTCCATCCCCTCTTTTTTCATCATCTCTTTCCCTTCTAATATTTGACTGATTTTTACTAACCCTTTTTCTCCCAATTTTTCCCATAGGTTTTTAGCTTGCTGGAATCTCTGGAAACAAAGTATATCTATGTGTGAGTATCGAACCTGATTTTTATCTATCTTAACTTTTTTAATTGTTGCCTGCCAATTTAACCATGTTATCTATGCAAATAGGTGTTTCTTCTATGTTTTCTTATTTGGGATTCCTTCATCCGCTATTATGCTTTTCAGATTACCGCTAGCCAGGATAATTTGCTCTAACTCAGCCCATTTCACTGCTTTGGGTTGATGATACCACACATTAAGGGGTCCCAGCGTTGCTGCCTTATGGTACAATCATATATCCGGGAGGTTAATTCCCCCATTTTCTTTAGTCTTCATCAAAGTTAGTCTACTGATTCTAGGTCTATGCCCTTTCCATATTATTTCCCTCGCTAGTTTATCGCATGCTTTAAAAAAAGATTCTGGTAATTGGATGGGCAGCGTTAGCAGTTTATATATAATTTTGGGTAGTATTACCATTTTAAACAAATTTACTCTGCCCAGCCATGAACATGGCAGAGCTTTCCATTCCGCCACCTCTAAAGATAATTGTTGGGGTAGGTTCTCAGTTTGCTTTATACAGTTTATCTATTTGTTTCGGCAATGCCACTCCCAAGTAATTAACTGCCCGTTTTTCTTCTGGGAACGGCAGCACCCTCTTTATCTCCTCCTATCGTTTTTATCCTAAATTAGCGCATATGATTTTGAGGTGTTAACCTTATATCCTGATATGATACCAAAACTGTGAATCAGCTGTAAAAGCACTGGCGTGGAGTTTACTGGGTCCCCTATAAACAAAACTGTATCATCTGCGAACATCGCTATTTTATGCTCCTGCTGGCCAACCAGAATTCCCTTGATTTGTTTCTCCTGTCTTACTGCGATGGCTAGGACTTCTAACACTAAGTCAAACAAAAGTGGGGATAGGGGGCATCCCTGTCTCATTCCCCCTGATTAAACCCTTCTGATTGCGTAGTATTTCTGAAATTCCTGTAGTATCAGCTCATCCCTCATTGTTTTAGAGCCATCTGTCAGCTGCAGGGATGATATTTGCGATTTCTTGTGTTGCTTCTTGACTAACCTAGCCAATGTTTTTCCTGTTTTATTGCTATATGTAAAATAAAAATCTTTCATTTGTTTTAATTGAGCGGTTTTTTAAATTTCTTTCAGGTTTATCTGCTCTCTAATTTGCACAATTTTCCTAGCTCTCTTTTTTGATGGGTTACTTTTGTTTGCTATCTCCAAAGCCTTTAGTTCCCTGTATAGATCCTTTAGGTATTCCCTATTTTCCTTACGTAGGGCTGCTTTAGTGGCCATCATCTTTCCCTGAATTACTGCCTTTGAGGCCTCCCATAGGGTTGCCTGCTTCTCGACTCACCCGACATTTAACTCAAAGTACTCTTTAATCCCTTCCTGGGTTTCTTCCAGAAAGCGTTTATTTTTGAGCCCAGCCCCTTGATAATTTCCAGGCATACTTTTGTGGGGTATTAGCATTTTCGTGTCACTTCAGTTCTGTAATTACCCTATCATGGTCAGGCAGAATGTTTGTTTTAATATAGCATGCCCTGCAACCCTTCAAGTCCCCCTTTGCCATTAGTGAGTAGTCGATGTGCGTGTACATATTGTGGACCACCGAGTAAAATGTATAATCTCTTTCCTTCTGATTTACCTTATGCCATACATCTTCTATACCATATATCTGTAGTAGAGACCCCAGATTCCTCTGCCATTTCCTGGGGATCTTATTATTGGAATGGTCCCTCTCCTCCCAACATGCATTGAGGTCCCCTTGCATCAGCAATATCCCTTCCATACGCTGTTCAATCAGGGCCATAGCCTGTCACACAAATTCATAGGTCGCCTCGTTGGGAGCATATATATTGACCAGGGTAACTTCTTTGCCCTCTAATTCCCCTATCATTATAAGCAACCTACCATCATTATCCTTATATATCTTTTCCAACTTAAATTCCTTATTGGCTCTAATACCTATGAGCACCCCCACTTTTTTTTTTATGTTGGTTACAGGCTGTGTATATTTCCCCAAAATATTGTCTTGGAACCAAAAACTGACTCTTTAAGATGGGTTTCTTGCAGAAAGTAAATATCTGCCCTCTCCCCTTTAATTCGCTGCTTTACCCTTTTGCGTTTTACAGGGTTGCTTAGGCCCCATATATTTAGGGATAGCACTTTTATCAGGTCAGCTATGCGTTTCTCATTTTAACATTTGAGCCCTTCTTTTCCTTTTTGCACCCGAATCCAAGCCGTAACTTTTTAACCTGAAAACTATATACACAAGGAGTGCTATTTTCGAGCCTCCCTGACAGGACTGAGACATGGTTAGCATTACTTTTCTTCCACCCAGTGCAACCACCAGTCATACGCCTCAATTTTGACATACATTTCCGTGCCCGCCCCCCGCCCCCTTTCGTATTCATGCCTCAGATGGGTCTTTTACCAAAAGAAAAGACTTCGAATATTCTACACACAGAGCCCAGCGCCAGAGACTGGGCCAACTGCTAGAGGCATAAAAGATATACGTTTCCTCGTTTCCTTCTGAGACAGGTATCATAGTTCTATCTTGCTACTCCAGATTGGGCTCAGGCTGCCTTCCAAACTTCTTTTGAATAAAGTCCTCCAGCTCCTTGGTCTCGAAGAAGATTTTCCTCTTTCCCCTCCATAGTATAGTCATGCGGGCTGGGAACCACAGCTGCGGTCTGAGGTTGTATTAAGTTCAGCAAAGTATTTTGCCCACTTTCTCCTTTTAATCATAGTCTCCCCAGCATAGTCCGGGAAAATTCTAAGTGTCTTTTCTTGAAACGTTAGGGTGCCCTTCCCCCGTGCTAGTCTCAAGATTTTCTCTTTTATTTGGAATTCAAGGAACTTAATTATTGCACGTGGGGGCTCCCCCCTTCTTTCGGCTTCGGCTCTGTGGGCTCATTCAATCTTGGCATTATGGATAGTGGGTTCTTCAGGGAAGTAGGCTTCTAGAATCTTCCCAACAAAATGGATGGTGTCTCTCCCCTCAGCTCCCTCCGGGACACCCACGAACCTCAAGTTGGACCTCCTTGCCCTGTTTTCCTGGTCTTCGCATTTAGTTTCCAAGGTTCTAATCATATCCCACATTCTCTTCTGCTGGTCTTGTCCACTCAACGCCCTGTCCTCAATTTCTGATATTCTGCCTTCAGCTCCCCCCACTCTTTTTATTAGGGTCTCCATTTTTTTTTTCCCCTTGCTGGTCTGCTTGTTGCAGCTTGACTATCTCTGCCATGAGCTGCTCCCTTGCTTGATCAGCTGCAGCTAGTCCTACCTTTATGTCCCCCAGTGCAGCCATTATTCTGTCCTCCCTGGTCATTTCCTCTGGGGGCCCTGTCTCTGTCTGGCAGGACACCGTCGCCATCCTGCCCGCGCTTTCGGGTGGGGGGGAGGGGTGTCGCCAGCCTTACTTGGCAAAATTTATCCACGGCAGCTGCCGCTGCACGATTATCCTGCGCTCCCTTTGTTTTCCCCATGCTCCCCTGATCCGGACTGCTGCTGGGTTACTTTATCTTTTTGGCGAGGTTTTTGTTGAGCGGGGGAGCGGAGCACCGGGTTCCACATTCTGTCCGTCACCTATGCCTTTTAAAATTCAGACTTGTTATTCTTATATGTAAAACGTAAGACAAACTGGAAGAGTAGATTACTTTGTGCCCTCAGAGAAAATTGCAATGTGTCCACCAGATGGAGTACACCTATTGTTTGTGAAAGATCCCTCATTAAACAAGTTTTTTTCAAATAAAAGTCGTGAAGCCACAAGCCAGGCAGACTCAAGAGAATAGTCAGTTTCTGAAACTACTTTAATGATGTTGAAGTCCCATTTCACATTAATAATGTCCTTTTTAAATTTTGCTCAGTCCTCAGCCCAAGGATATCACCCAACACTAACAAACACATTGCCTACCTGTTCCAAATTATTGGTGCATTAGTACTAAGAAAAACTTATGCTTTGCTTAGGAGTTGTACATCAGGAGTTCAATATTTTTTTCAATCACAGGAAATGAAAACCACAGAAATTAACTACTGTATAAGTTCTCATTCACACAACCATTAGCCTTGCAAATTCACCACTTGATTTTTTAAAACATTCACACAACTTGATTTTCCTGCATTTCAGTGGCCCACCCATTAAATAAGGTAGGAGAGATTCAGGAATCAAGGAGTCCACAAAGCAGCAAGGGTTTCCACACAACTCAGAATGGGTTGTGTGTGCAACTATGCACTCCAAAACCATTATGGATCACTCGTAGACCTTCAGAGAGAGCTTAGAGATTATTTTTTGCTACAACTAGTCATTACCAAACTAAACTTTTAAACCATTTTCAGTATTTAAGAACAGAAAATATTAAAGTGGACATGTAGGCTATAACACAAATAAATGCAGTGCTAAATAGTACCACACTGCCAGCTTCATACACAGCTGAACATCAGGTGTTAGGAACATCTATGTGCAGATTCAATACTAGCGCTTCTTCCACTCATCAGATCAGCAGGAATGGTACAGCTGTCCACACCAGGCTCTAAGCTTGCACACAAGCAGAAAGGGGGTGGGGAGGGAAAAGAGTCCTGAAGACATTCAAGTAACCTATTACTAAAGGAGTTTGAAAAATTCTGGTGTAAGCATAAAGCCTCTCCAACATATACAAATAATGGAAATAAAGCAAGTTAAGGCTCTAAGAAGATTCAGCCACCTGCCTGGAAAACATGTAAATGAGTATTCCACTAGCAATTAATTCTAAAATACATGGATAAGATACAATGGATAGCAGTACACATTAGGCTGACCACATCATCCTGTGGCAGAGCAATTTGAAAGAACAGTCATGCTGCTCTCTCTGTCATTCTATGGACTGTGTCCACTCCGGGAATCCTTTGGGTGCACAGCATAAACACAGGAGCCATTCCCTTGGTGCTCCATTCATGACTGCTGGTGCTCCCTGTTGGTCAGCTGTCGGGCAGCAGCAGGAAACCTGCTCCCTGCCTAACAGCTGACAAGAAGGGAACAAGGGAACCCACCTGCAGGGGAAGAAGGAATCCTTTTGTTGGGGCTCCCTGTTGGTCAGCTGTACGATGGGAGCAGAGAACAAAGTCAGCACTATCGATAGGTTGACATGGCTCCCTTTTCCCACAAGTGACTGTTTTCAAACTTGCCAGTTCAATTAAGATGAAGAGCTTCATGACAAATTTTTGAACATGCTGGGTATCACCAGAATGGTGATGATGCAGTTATGTCTTGCCCAACTGAGACTGCAAGTGTAGTCCCAGGTATTGAAGAATATTTTAATATTGGAAGTTGGATGCAACAGATTTACCACAAGGAAAATGAAAGTTGCCAATATGGCGGGGTGGTCAAAGTTCCCAAGCCCAAGAGCTGCATTCAAAAATGTTCACATTGCCAAGAGTCACAAGATGCACTACAATTGATCACGGCTTCCCCTGATCCTGGGGTAGTTAGGCTTCCCCCAAATCCCCCACCCTCACATCAAAGCTCTGGCTCCCAGGTGATCTGGTGGCTTCAGGCAAAGGTAATAGCAGCACAGGGCATGCTCCCACAGCCTCCATGAGGCTCCAATGGTCAAAATCGCAGCTCAGGGCTTCTCTTGCTGCTGAAGGAGGTACATGGATGCACCCCTAGGCAGCCATTTCAGGCAAGAGCTCCATTACAGGTGCTCAAGAACCACATGTGGCTCCTGAGCCATTATTTTTTCATTTCTGACAGTCACGAGTGCTATCTTCCTCCACATCCCCAATTTTATGAAGTAACCTAAGAAATTAGAAGTATTGTTAACCTTGACCTTTTCTTTCACAATGCCATTGCTATTAAAATATATGCATTTTATAACATTTCTAAAGTCTGAATCCACCCTATCCTTGAGTCACAGAGTGGGTCAAGTAAAACAAGCGAAGTGCATAGTGCCTTGGCTTTGGGAATGCCATAATACGACAAGCTAAAGTATTATTTTTTTAAAAGGAGTTTCTAGTCCTCACCACTAGAGAAAAGCTTCAAGTTATTGATGCAGAGAAACTAACAGGGGTGGGGAACTGCAGGCCCGGAGGCCAAATGCAGCCCATGGCTAGTTTTTATATAGCACCTTTCCAGTTGTTAGATCTGGCCACTGGATCCAGTTCCTACCCCCAAGCACTAAAAAACTGAGCTCAGAGTAAAGGAGGAAAGATAAGGGTGCACACACACATAAAAAAGGGGCAGATCCATCATCTAGAGCCTCCTTTTCCTGAGCACACAACTTAAGCATCCCTGCCCAACTTCTATGCGGCCCTCGGAGCTTGAACTTCAAAAGAGGCCATGGGAAGGAAAGGGTTCCCCAACCCTGCTCTAGACATATCAGCAGCATCTGCTAATATCAGGGACTTAGCTGCCTAGCACCATATACACCACCAAAGAGTAGAATGCCCTTACACTCCTAAAAAGGGCCACCTTGCCACTACTAAGAGAGGGGCTTTGCTGTTTCACAGTACTGCTGTGGAGGAGAGGGAGCAGATAGTGGACCAGCAACTATGATAATGGGGATTCCCACACCATGAGGACTTGTTCACATGAAGTTAATTCAAATTAATGGTTTGATTTGGCTGGGGGCAAGCTAGGGGTGCTGCTGGTATACCGGGCCCCTTCCTGTCCGGCAGCATCCCTTACCGCTCTAGCAGAGCTGGCCTCGGAGGTGGTGCTGGGCTCCTCTAGGACTTTGGTCCTGGGGAACTTCAACATCCACGCCAATGCTGGCCTTGGTGGGGCAGAGCGAGAATTCATGGCCACCATGACAACCATGGATTTGCCCCAGGAGGTTATCTGGTTCCACGTGGGGGGGCACACCCTCGACCTGATCTTCGGTTCTGGCCTTGAGGCAGGGGTCTGGTTGTGGGGGAGGTTTCAGCAGTGCCCTTGTCATGGACAGACCACTATCTCCTTCAGGTCAGTCTTCTAGCACACCCCCTCCAGAAGGGGAAAGGACCAGTTAGGTTGGTCCGCCCTCGGAGGCTGATGGAACCCCAGTGGTTCCAAGAGGTCCTGAGGGAGTTAACCTTGGACTTGGACGGTCACTCTGTAGATGAGCTAGTCCGGCATTGGAACAGCTTGCTGGAGGAAGCCATTGACAGGGTGGCTCCGAGACGCCCTCTGCCTCGGTCTCGTCCCCGCAGGACTCCTTGGTTTACTGAGGGGCTGCGGTGTATGAAGCGTGTAGGCAGGAAGCTAGAGCGACGCTGGCATCGGACTCGATCTGACTCTGACCATCTTCTCCATAGGGCCCATTTGCGGTCCTGTGTTGAGGCTGTGAGGACAGCAAGGAAGGAGTTCCTTGCTGTCCTCATAGCGTCTGC
>QEPC01010777.1:1673543-1708398 GCA_003113815.1 Sphenodon punctatus
GCTAAACCACCCCCCACCCCAGGGATTGCCCTAGTACAGTACTAGTATCCATACCTAGTCCTACCTACCTGCTGGTGCGGGCTCGGGGTTGCCGGCGGCTGCCTGGAGCCCGCACTAGCAGGGACTTCGGGGGGATGGGGGGGAATTTAATCCAGGCTGGGCAGGGTGGGTGGGGGTGTCCCCCCTTCCACCCACGCAGCCTGGACTGGGGAGGGAAAGTGGGGGTTTTCTGTGTGTTGTTTTTTTTACATTGCGGCCATTCATTTGAATGGCCGCAATGTAAAAAATCCAGTACGGGGAATCCGGTAAATTACCCCGGATTACCGGATTTAATCCAATACTGCCGGTACACCAAATACCGGCAGTATCGGATACCGGAAGATCCGGAATTCCCACCCCTACTACCTACCACCCTCCCTCTGGCATATCCTCAAAAAGAACGAACTGATCCAATCAAGAGTGCAAACCCTTGCCAGGTCATGCAACCATGTCAACCCCCACGCCTCTGATCAACTGTATCTAAGGCCACTGAAACATCTAACAAGATCAACAGGGTACAATTACCCCTGTTGATTTCCAAGTGTAGAACATCAATCAAGGCCACAAGCATGGTCTCAGTACTATGCCCAGAGTTCAATCTTAACTTGCAAAACATCTAGGAATCTAATAGAATCCAGATGTGCCTGAAGCTGCAATGCAACCACCTGTCGCCCAGTGGCCACAGATACACACTGAATACAGGCAGACAAGATGAACTTTGGAGGACCCCACAGGAAACTTCTCAAGGGGATAAGGAGTTACTCCCTACAAACCCCTCTGGGGTTGGAGATGGTGTGACAGCTTGCAGGGGAGCCAATATCAAGGGATGGTTTCTTGAGCAGGGGCCAGACAACTGCAATATTCAGACTGTCCAGCATCCTACATTCCTGAACAGATGCATCAATAAAACCAGCCAGCAATGGTCTTGGCATCTCTCTGCTATTTTTTAACCAGCTAAGACAAAATGCTTCTCTTTCCTACTATGCATAGTGCCTTGTAGAGCTTTAAATGATTTTCTGAGGAGCATGGCTTTTTTTAAAACAAAGGCCAGTTGGCACATGCTACTAATGCCAAGCAATCTGTCTTCCAAAAGACAAAATGCCATGTGCTTATTTCTGAAACTCAATTCAGCTCTGTTCCACTATATTTAGTTTTTTAAATAATGTACCAGAGACTCCAAATGGTTTTTAGGTCCTAGTGCTCTACACATTACATTAAATTGCCATTTAATGTTAATTAAATCTTCAGAAAATCTTGATCCCATGAATGTTTGTAGGATATCTTCACTCAAAATGGAGATGCGATGCCACTTCCAACCATCTCCCCAAAATAGTACTAAGTACGATAAGGTAACACTAGCATTTGGTGGTTTGATGATCACCCAAAAACCACCCAACAAATTCTATTCTCCGACAGCTAGACGGTGGTAAAATACCAAAGTGTAGTACTGAGGGGCTAAGAGGCATACAGACATTCTGCAAGAAACTCCCATAATACTATAAGAACCAAATTTGCCCAGAGTAGTTGCAGTAAAGCTTAGGGAGGCAAGGAGATTATATCACTGCTATGGAGTTCATTAGGATGTACCTTACTCTAAGACAACTGGCCTGTTGATTAGGCTGACAAAAGGATGAAGTCTAAATTGGTTGAGAATTAAATCCTAATTAATTCAAATTGAGACTCAAATTAATTGAGAGCGAGTGTGGTTACTGGTTAAGTGTGCAGTACTTGGACCGGGACGTAAGAGGAGGCCCCAGTTCATGTCTCGCTTTAGCCAGAAACTCAATGGGTGACCGTGGGCCAGTCACAATATTCTCTCAGCCTAACCTACCTCACAGGGTTGTTGTGAACATTACAAGTGGCGTTAAATTGTTCTTTGTGAAGCGCTCCAAGTGCCATGGCAAAGGGGTACGCTATATAAAAACTATATTAAAATATCTGAACTGCCGAGGAGAAATTTTTGACCAAGAATGAATTCTAGCCACTATCTGCTCATAGAAATACTCCCAATAGAGAGATTAATCTGATCCCAAACACCAGGGGGATTATATCAGCATCAGATTGCTTTAATGCATGTTGCTACTGGAGTAACTGTGGGTAAGTCATGTCGCATCTGGGTGTCTTAATTTCTTCACTATAAAATGGGGGACATGACACTGAACTTCTTTATAAAGCACTTTGAGCTCTAGATAAAGAGCACATACCTGGCTCATGCCACACTTAACTACAAAAGGGAGAACACATACTGGAGTCATCTGCACTGGTTCAACCAAGTTACTAACCCTGAGGGCTAGGGCCTTCCCCTTACCCTATATACATCTGGTGAGGAAATGAAGAAAGCAAAGTTCATCAGGATTTGAGCACCTTTGGGTGACCAGAATCATTCCCAGAGCTCATCTTCTTGTCCACTAAAAAGCAGGCACATATCCAGGAGTACAACTTACTTTGAGATGTAAGAAGCTGCTTCAGCTGGAGAGATTGGGGCCTAAATAGCTGGTTTGGCCAAAGCAGCTACAAAAGCAGCTTGCATAGTGCCAGTATTAACTCTTCTCTTTTCGTCTTCTGTTGACTTGCTGCAGTTCATGACCAAAAGCAGCAGTGTAAGTATTTATTTAAATGTATATCCTGCCCTTGCCTGAAGGCTCTGGGAAACAGAGTAACAAAAAAAGGCTCTCACTGGTGGTCACACTTTTTTGATTTGCATCACTAGAACCAGGACCCTGGAACCATTAATACTACCCAATGCAAAGGATACTGTAAAATTAGATTTATTTTGATTATTCTTTGAAGATGGGGAAATGAGGCAAAATTAGTAATTTGTTTATTAACTTGGAAGGGTACCTATAATTTACCAATGCAAATTTTTATTTACCAAATTTCTGCATGACTGTAGGGAAGAGAGCGTAGAGCAAAGACTAGGTAGTAAAATACAACCAGTTTTTCTTATTACCGTCATTAGGAAAGCTAAGAGTAGATTGTGCGTCCTCGCTAGTGAGTTTTCAGAATAGTTTACCAGAGATATTTTAACAAAATGCTTAGACTGCAAGTTAAAAGCACATGCTTAACCTGTTCTACAATAAAGGAATACAAGATATTCTATTTTCTCAACATTACAGTAAGGAAAAGTACAGAATTACAATTGTGTCAATGTGCCAGTAATCTAAGCAACTTTACTCAGAACCCGCTATGAATCAGTGAAAAGGAGAGTAGCAGAGTAGCAAAGGACATACCTTGGAACTGCTCCCAAAACAATCAAGTTGGCTTTTTGTTTGTTGTTTCCAATTACAGCATTTTTCATATCTCTGTAAATCCAGAAAGAGAAACAAACCCTAGTAAATTATGCTGAGGTACTGATGGCTCAATTCTGCAGAATTTATGCCCACAAGAGATCAGTCAGGTAGTTTCACACCTTCATGCTGTACCCACAGCACTGAATACTGTCAGGGTACAAACAAGTCTACAATGCCTCTGGCCACACAACTTAAACCTGAGTTGCGTCTATGTCCCAGGCATTCACTCAAAAGGTGACAAATTACATATGGAAGTGAGTCATCGCTGACTAAGTCAGATGGACTAAATCATCATGGTGAGTCCATCCAACATCTAATTCGGTCAACACAAAGGAGAGAATTAACAGTTTTTGATGAAGAAAAATGAGCGCTTATTGACATTGCAGTGCTCTTGACTGGGGCATGCAAAGGAGAGTTCTTTAGACAACTCCAAGCAAGAGGCATCTCTCCAATATACCAATCGTTCTGTATCCTTGGTTTCGTAAAACCACAGAGAAACTTGAATTTGGATTTTCAAAACAATTCACTATTACACATAATGATTCTCCGTAAATACAGCAGTCACACCACCATCTTCCAGACAGCTCATTTGTAGGCACCCCTCAAACTGAACCAAATTTCATTTGTCGGATACTGCAAGCAAAGGTTAGAGCAAATAAAATTTCATCTTGGGCTATTCAGACCCTTCTCACCAAAAAGGCAGTCAAGAGGATAGGTATGTTCTAATCCACTTCATATATTTCACAACTCTCTAACCTTTCAGTAGATGGTTTTATAAAAATGTGCCCCTTGCTTCTTTTTTTTCCCCTCTCTCTTTTTTTTTTTTTTTTTTAAAGTGTCTGCCAGCAGTGAACACTCAAGAGTCCTGAGTCCTGTTTTTCATGTTTTCACAGCTTATTTTTCCATGCTTGAACCTTTAGGAAATTGAAGTAAATGCTGAACTGTTGAGGAGCTTGTTTTTTTTTAAAAAAAAAAAACGAGAACACAAAACAACTTTAGAGTATGAAACTATCTCCAATAAGGGTTCAACAAAGCTAATGGATTGGCAAAAATTAATGTATTTAAACAGTTAAAAAACCATTTTTACCCATGCACAGAACAAAATTCCCACTATACTAGAGCTCCCACATAACCTGTAACATTGACTAGCAAGCATCGTTATGTAATTTTAAGTAGTCAGTCTCTCTCATTTGTTGTTTTCTTTAAAAATCCAAGTAAGGAGTTAGGAAGTTTTATATAACCACTAGTATTGTAATATTAAGGTTACCTTCACCATAATTAGCAAATTTGTAATGATCAAGGCTGTGCCAGCAGTAGTTCTGAACATCAGGATTAGCTAAAAATGCGAATTATACTTTAACGTGCTTGAATTTTTAAGTCCAGTTTGAAAGACGTCATGATGAGCTTAGTTATAACAATTTCCAAAACCATACTGGCACAGAGGAACATAATTAACACTGCAAGAGCAAGCTAAACTTAGGGATTTTCTAGTTTTCAAGAGCTAGATTTTGAGATCTAATCAACGTTCTTTTAACAGTTTAATAAGCAATTCCTTAAATAACTTTTAAAGATAAAGGATGAAAAGTTATGGGCAACTAAAACTTCTCTCACCCACTCCCATCATGCATTAGCAGTTGGGTTGAACTCTGGACCCTTGGTACTGAGCTACACTTTGAGCCCCTGAATTACCTACATTATTTTTATTTCAATTTTTACTCCACCTTTCCCAATAAGGTCAGGGCAGCTGACAGCTAAAAGAAATCCCACAACCTTCATCCTCACTGTCCATCTAATCTCACCCAACCCTACCCTTGTCTGCAAAGCACCTGGATAAACAAAAAGGTCTTGTATCTCTTCCAGAAAATGAGTAGGCTCAGGCTTAGACAGATCTTCAAGTAGAGGGAATTCCATAATCGTGCGGTAGTCACCAAGAACGCCTCTCTATGTGCCCTTGTAAAAACTTCATGGGCAGATGGTACCCACTAGAGGGCGCTCCCAGCCAACCTCAGAGGCTGTGATGGAACATAAGGGAAGAGGCGGTCTTTCATATACTGGGGGCTCAAGCCGTTTAGGGCTTTATAGGTCAAGACCAGCAACTGAATAGTCTCCAGAAACCTACTGGCAGCCAGCACAGACTCTGGAGCACTGGTGTAACGTGCTCTTGGCAAGCCGCCACTGACAGAAGATGGGTTACTGTGTTCTATACCAACTGCAGTTCCCCAACAGTCATCAAGGGCAGCCCAACAGTGCATAGCAGTAGTCTAGCCTTGACATTACAAAGGAAACTACGATAGTGGCCAAATCTGAATCCAATTAAAAAAAACCATTGCAGCTCTCTCAACAAAAGAAGTCGGTGAAAAGCACTCCTGGCCACTACCACAACCTGGTAATCCATGTGCAACAATGGATCCAAGAGCACCCCAAGGCTGTGAACCTGAGTGACCAAGAAAGCGGGACCCAATCAATAACTGGTTCACATGTTCCCCAGGTCACAAGGCCAGCCAACCATCACCACCTCGGTCTTGCCTGGCTTCATCTTCAATCAGCTCACCCGCATCCAGTCCCAGCAGCCAGGCAGTAGGTAAGCACCGAGACTGTAGGTCCTAGGTCCGATGAAAAAGAGAGATCGGGTTGGGTACCATCAGCATACTGATGGCATTTCACGCCAATTCTCTGTACAGTCTTGCCAAGGGGCCTCAGATACACGTTGAACAGAAGCAGGGTCAAGATGGAACCCTGTGAGACCCCACAAGGGAGCTCCGAAGGGGATAAAGAGCCACTGCCCACCAACTCACCCCCCACCCCCAGTTCTCCCAGCCGGGAGTGAGCAGAACCACTCAAGAATGATGCCATGAACTCCTGCCAGGTCCCACAGCCATGTCAACACCACCCCATGGTCAACCGTATCAAAGGTCATCAAAAGAGCTCACAAAATTACCCCCATCGGTTTCCAAGTAGAGATTGTCAGCTAAGGCCACAAGTGCAGTCTCAGTACCATGTGGACAAAACCTCGACTGACATGGGTCCAGGAATCCAACAACATCAAGAGGCACTTGGAGATGCAAAGTGACTAGCCGTTCAATAAGAGACAGGGCAATAGCTGGCAGTTAAGTCAACATCAAGAGATGCTTCTTGAGCAGGAGTCAGACAAGCACAGTTTTAAGGCTGTCAAGCACCCTGCCCTCCCAAAGGGAGGCACTGACAACCCCGTTTGGCAAGGGTCCCTATGTCTCCTGGCACCAGCCAGGATAGGTATGGACGTAACTCATAACCAGTCACCCAGAGCACCTCAAGCACTTTGTCTGCATCAGTGGGCGAGACTAACTGAAGCTGATTCAAGAAAAGCAGACAGGGCCGAGCCTCCCCAACCCCAAACACCAACTCTACACCCAGACTAGCAGTCTCCAATGAAGTTATTATTCTAACGAAGGGGATGGGGTACTAGGGTTACAGTCTGGGTCTGGAAGGGCCTAACTCTCCTCGCATTCCAGCTGGGGAGGTAGCGAGAGCTTTATCTGTATGTGGTGTTCCCAAGTGTGTGGGATGGAACACTGGGTCCACATGTTACGTTCAAGAAGCTCTGCCTCTCTCTTGCTTGCCCACCTGACAGTGTGGTGTAATCGATAATGTGCTGACTTAGACCTGGGAAGCCAGGGTTCAAATCCAACCCTAGCCATAAGCTCACTGGGTGGCCTTGGGCAAGTCAAAGTCTCTCAGCCTAGAGAGCTAGTGTGGTGTAATGGATAAGGTGCTAGATTTGGTCCTGGGAAGCCGATTTGAATCCTGTCCTAGCCATGAACACGCTGGGCGGCCTTGGACAAGTCTCAACCTCTCAGCCTCAGTTCCCCATCTGTAAAATGGGAATGCGTACGTGTCTCTCCCCATGTTCCCCTCACCTGTGTCCATCTTAAATTGTAAGTCCACTGGGCAGGGGCCGTCTCCAAAAAACAACAACCACCCTGTGAGAATAAAGTGCTGCATACACGTAGTAGCGCTACAGAAATTATTAGTACCATCTTCACCAAGGTATTATATCCGCTCCTAGAGTCCCTAGGTCAGCACATCCTACAGTAGCAATTTATCTTTTCCCGAGCCAGAAATGGTGAGCCTTTCCTCATCCATGGGCCAGAGCCCAGCAAATTAGGGGTGGGAGGGGAAAGGAGGAGGAAGAGAGTTTGGGACAGGCAAGCACAGCCCAAGGAGAGAATTAGAATGTTCAAGTGGGCCTGCCAGGCACCTCCTCCCACCATACTTCACAGGGTGAATGGGGGTCCAGGACTCAGGGGTCTCCCACCCTAGTCTAAATTGTTTACAATACAGTTTATTGTAATCCTATTACAATAGTTCTTTTCCTTATCTCCACACATTCTGTTTTTCTTACCTTTTAATACCATCTCTAATCTTTCCCTCTCCTGTTCCCTCATGCCATTTAAGATATACTATCACCTCCCCAAATTTCTCCCTACTACATTCAATAGCAACTGTTCCCTAGCTTTCCCATTAGTAAGAATTCTAGTTCTAGTCCCTCCACTCCCCAGCTGCCTCACACCATTATAAATTGCACTTTCCCTTCTACAGGATTTTGAAACCCTGGACCTGGTTCTCAAGCTGTATTAACTATACGCTTTTTAAACCTCAATAAGTGTCAACAACAAACAAGTGACAGATGTAGCAAGAAAGCTCAAAAAAGTCTTAATCCACCAAAAAGTCTGAATATTCTTCACAGCAAGCAATACTTAATTTTTAGAGTAAGGAGATCCAGATGATGATGTGTCAGGGGTGGTCACCAGAAGAATCTAGAGTGAGCTCAGGTTAAGTAAGATGGGAACTCTCCTTAAAGGTCACCACAGTTTCCACAAAAACACAAGCGTAAATTTCACAAATGGAAGGATTACTGGAAGACCAAGCCACCAAGATTCAACCAAGAATTTATTATAATTTCATCTATCAACAGATTAAAAGAACTGGATGTTATTGATATAATTTGGATATTATAACCCTGAATATAAAGCCAACATAGTATGCTATTCTTATTTTATTTTTCAATACCTCCAGGGTACAAAGAAATCCAGTGAATTTAAAAGCAAATTAGTTTCTTGACTCATTTTTATTTCTTGAAGTGGGTACTTACTGCTCCATCAGACCCAAAATGGGAATTTCCTCCTTTTTGCTCTACTATGCAGCCAGGGGTTATACCTTGCTAGCTTTGTAGAACCAGTTGTTAAAAGCCTACCTAACCATACATAAAGGGAGGTGGGGGTGGAGAATGTGGCACTCAGCTTTTACAGGTTAATTGATTAGACCCTCTATACATAGCTGCCTCTTTTCTGCTTCAGACAGCCCCCCTTGCAGATGTGCTCAGAGCACTGCATTGATGTTCTCACTCCCAACTGCCATAGCTGAGAAAATACAAGATCCTATTATACAAGTCACTGAAACATGCTGAAATACAGGAAAAGACCCCATAAAATAAACTCCCCGCTTCCAGATCCTGTCACAAGTTAACACTGAAATTCCCTGCTAATCTCAAACCCATACAATTCTACCAGAGAACAAGTTGCATGATAGGCTGTTTTTAAATGGACATGGCTGAGGGGTGGGTCCATGGCAGGATGGGTGGAGTAACCACATATCACCCACCCGTTCACCCCACGTGAATGGGGACTGATTCAAATGGGTGCTCGACAGGGAGGTCGCAGTATCCACCCACCCTACACCCACCCACTAACACGCTCACTGTTTACATGGGGAGCTGCCCCACCGGTTCAAGGAAGACACCCCCCACATGACGTAACATGGCAAATGAACCTACAGTCGCCATTCCTGACCATCCCCAGCCCAACTCCGGGCAGGCGGGGGAGGAAAGCCAGGGAAGGCACAGTATAGCAACAGAAGTGGCACCGAGCCGCCAGACACCTGCGGGACAGCCGTGTGCCAAGAAGCCCAAACTCCCTTGCAACAGCATGCAACCCTTGGTAGTGCAGGAACCAAAAGGGGAAGGAAGTAGGGTGTCAGAGGGCACAAAAAGTGGCAACACACCCATGTGCCCAGAACATGGCACAGTCCAAAATACACACAGCCCCAACCACAGGACACATCAGGTGGGAACAGACAGAACCCTAACTCCACCGGAACACCATTGCAGCACCACTGCAACATGTGCAGTGCAGGGATGCACAGGGCACCAGCCCAGCCCAGGCACGTGCATTGGAAAGGTCAAAGCGGTATCACAGTGGTCCCAAAGGGGAACAAGCTCCATGGGCAGTAACACCCATAGGCACAGAGAACAGCACCACAAAGATGGGGGTGGGAACACACATCAACAGGCCCAGGACAATCCCCACAAACGTCCCTAATCCCCCTGGCCAAGGAGAGCAGATCTCCCTCTGCAGAAATGATAACACGGACAGTGCTGTTCAGAACAAAACAATATTTACTTAGAGCAGCAGAAGTGTACAAAAATGCCAAGAAAACTAGCGACGTCTCCCCCCGGCCCTGCTCCACCAAGCGCTCTGGGCCCAGGAGAGGTCATGCACCCGGCAGCGGATATCCAGGATGACCTCGACGACTTCCCCCACCCCTGGGCCCGCTTCCGCATTAGTTCTTGCACTGAAGGAGAGGAAAGGAAGACTCAGGGGTACATTCCCTGTAGCCCACAGCGGATAAAGGGTGAGGGTTAGGAATGTACGAAGTGGGGTCACTCACGTACCTCCTGGTACTCCCCTTTGTTTCCTCCCTGAAGTCAGTTGCCACCAACTGAAGGTCCCCAGTGGTCTCCGCTAGGAGGTATAGAGCCTCAACAACAGCTTCCGCGACAGGGAAAAAACACGTTCCATAGGAGCAGATGGGGTAGATGAACAGAACATGGCCTTACACATCCCACACACGCATCCCCTCCACTAAGGCCTTGGGCTAGGCAATTCGTAATCATTGCTGCACCTGCCACATCATGGAGCTAACACAGGTTTTTGGGGCATGGCCTAACAGGGACAAGATGAAGGTGTGGAATACGTAGGAAGCTGGACACCTCCTCCTCCTGCCACCATGGCATTGTTGAGCCAAATGAGGGCATCTGGAGGGATGTGGCCAGGGCCATGACCAGAACGTGTGTGGTTCATCACAGTGAGGCTAGGACAAGAGAAAGGGGTGGGACATTCACACACACAACAGAACACATACATGGCCCACAGACAAAGAGTAAACCCATTAAAAAGGTCACACAGAGGGAGCACCCTATCCCATCCATGAAGGCCATCCATTGGCAGCCATGGCTGATGGGATGGATGTAGCGCTTCAACAACTCTTGCAGACCACTGAGGCGTACAGGAGCATCCACAATTTTCAGAGAGCATGCATACTTGGTACCAGCACGCAGCCCAGCATTGGACCTCCATGCTGGAAACACAGAACAGACTCTACAGCAACAGCACATCTTGCAGACAGAAGGGCACGGATGCAATTGCGGGCAATAAGGTAGTCCAAACAAGCCAGGTGAAGGTGGATGGAGGTCATGCCGATTTTGAGGGTGTGTTCCCCTTGCATCCCAGTTCCTAACAACAAATGTTGCTCTGGTCAGCTATGGCATTCGCCAAACCATCCCCATAGAGATGGCTGTGGGTTCAGTTCACGATGGTCTCCCACCAGTCCTCGCTCCTGGCCACCTGGGAGAATGACCAGTGGACTGAACATTTCAAAATGCCATGCGGTCTTCTATCCCGCCTCAACAGTATCCTCCAGCCACACCTGGAGGAGACACCCAACATGAGGGACCCTATACTAGTGGGAAAGCACGTGGCCATAGCCATTTGGAGGCTTGCAACCCTCAATTCCTACTGCAGTGTGACACGGCAGTTATGAGTGGGATTCTCCATCGTTGCCAAGATCCTCATCAAGGTGTGCACGGTCATTGTGGAGGAACTAACGGAGCAGGTGATTCAGCTGGTTGAGCCTGAGAAGGTGATCAATGGCTTTGCCGCAGCTGGCTTTCCTCACGGCATCGGAGCCACAAATGGGACCCCTATTCTCATAATCCATTCCTCAAACAGCAAGGACTACTATCTCAATAGAAAGGATCAGTTCTCTGTGTGCCTGCAAGCTGTCATGGACCACAGGGGCCACTTCATGGATGTCTTTACTGGAGTCTCAAGTAGCAGCCACAATGTGAGGATCTTCCAAACATCACCATTATTCATGAGGATATACATGGGGGAATTGCCCCCAATATATACAGGGTTATCAAGGGTGTGCCCATGCATCCAGTAATCATTGGAGAGCCAGCCTATCCAATCACGTTGTGGTTGATGAAGGCATACCCCATGCCACGAATACCTGTGCAGGTGATTTTTGTTGGCCTCCACCCAATGTGTTAAGGAACGTGCATACAAGGTTCTTAAAATGCAGTGGTGCCTTTTGTGGAATCGTAATGAATCCGACCTGGATATGGCCCCCATGCTAGCGATAGCAGCATGTGCACTGCACAACATCTGCGAGACCTAGGGAGAGGTGCCCTCAACTATCCTCTCCCACCACCTGTGGATGATCCTGTGCCCCTGTCCCAATGATGCCGCAGTGGCGCAGAGATGCACTTATCCCACCAAAACCGGGAAATGGAAAAGAAATATATATATCACGTCACTGTATATAATAAACACACTATGGGCATATATGTGTTTTCTCTCTTTAAATACCCCATTGGGCCTATGACGGCCTTCCATCTTTGCTAAAGTCGTTGAGAGGGCTGTCCTTGCATTTCTGACGGGAACCCCGTCCCCACCATCCGATCGATATCCTTTCGGGGGAGGGCGAGGGGATTGCGTTTCACACCTGTGGCCCGTATTCTCCCCTCCTGGCCATGATCCCTGGGCCTACAGTTCAAGCTGGTGGCCCTTTCCACCTTCGTCTGGCACAACTCTATGGGTGACTGGACATGGTGCAGATGGTGATGAGAGAAATTCTAAGAACGGAACAGTGGCCACGATCTCCCCATCCAGGCAGGGAACCTGATCCACCTCACTGTGGACTGGCATTGTGTGCCAAGCCAACCCAGGAGATGACGTAGGGGTGAGAGTGAAGCTGGTGCTTGCCTGTGATGAGAAGGTATAGCTGTCATCTGGCTCTCCCTCTGCAGCTGCTCAATAGGGCACCATCCCCCATTCCTCCCTAGGATCCTGCTGGCTTGAGGACTGGCTGTCAGGGGGGACCGTGGCTGTGGCTCTCCTGGTTCTTAGAGAGATGGTGGTAGAGGCAGCTGTGCTGGTGCTCACCTGTAAAGGGACATGGTACCTGTCAACTGTTATGCTGTTCCCCCTCCACAGCTCCTTGGGACAGTGTCCCCTGCCCAGGATGCAGTGGACATACGTGGCTGTCGCCATGTCTATCCATGGCGCTGGCTCTTTTCTTTGGGGGGGTGAGGGGGCATAGTGATGTGAGAGCCAACGTGCCCATCTCTTTGTGCATGTTTCCTTTATGGGCTCCTGTCCAAGCTAGGAACGTATTATGCACACGGGGTGGGGTGGGGAGGTGGGCGTTGTGTCTGTCTATCCCTCGTGTGGCCTTTCTCCATGTTTTTGTCAGACTTGTCCCCCCGGGTGGGTGCGCTTCCCTGTGCACACAGGCTGGTGAGGGGTGTATACCCATCCCCCCACATGAAGCAACCCGGCTTTTGGTTGCTCCATGCAGGGAGGTGGGTGGGAGAGCGTGGTCATGGGAGCGCATGCCCACCCTATGCCTCTTGTACACAGATGTTTGCACGCATGGGGGATGGGCGGACCTGCGTGGTAGCATGTCATTTAAAAATGGCCATAGGTTCTAGCAAGCAGCATTTTCCTACTTTAAAGAAAACACTAAATAAATGTGTTTTACTTCTAACTTGTAGGTACTTACTGCTCAGACTGGACAAATGAGAATTTGCCAGCTGCATAAAATATCCTTCATCACATGGGAAGTCATACTTCCTCCAAAGGGGAGCATTACCTTTACTGAATACTAATATCAGTACTGAATACTGAAAACCTATATCCTAAAGCTGCATCATGTAAGAGACTGGTTGAAGGGACCCAGATAGCCTTCACTTTTGGGTTGGATTTCCAGAGAGTTTTTTTTTTGGGGGGGGGGGTTCACACACAGAGGTTGTTTGGTTTTGTTTTTCTAAAAGGTCTATGGCTATTTCAATTGCAAAGAAAACCTTCAAAACATGAAGCAGGTGCAACCAAGATGTTTGCTTGACTTTGTAAAAACTGTGATAAGATAGCTGTGATGTGAACTACACCATTCATTTCGTTGAGAGAATTCAGATGCCATTGATTACACTTTACATATGAACACTCTCATAGATCAAAACACATAAGACAGGAGAGGAAGAGTATTAAACACCACAAGCGTTTCTCAAACTTTGCCAGATCTCCTCAGAAGCAGGCTAAAGACAGCAATCTCTTTAAAAGAGAGACAGGATAGCAGAATGTATAACTTAGGCTACCAGAAGCCCTCCATAAACTCTGTCTCTTTATGTTACTGACCTAGAAGTAGTCTCCATGCCAAACCTCCATCTTGTAAACAAGTATAAGCTACATTCTTTATTGTGAGATGTACAACCTTGTTTGAATCTTGGGTTCCAATCAACTGCTTAATTGGTATGATACCTGCTGCAAACAGCTTGCTCTTAGTTCACAGCAACTGATTTTTATGTTTGTCTGGATATCCTGCTCTACAGCAAAATGTCAATTCCGACAGAGCTAGCTGTAGAGCAACTATTTTGTGAATAGTTGGCAAGGAGATAGTTGCTCCTGGAACATATGTCTGCTGCCACAGCACTGGGACATCCTACACTAAGCCAGGCTGGGGTCCCAGAGCAGTGACAGCACAGAAGTGAAGGGATGGACAGGGACCAGGAAGCTTCCTCTGCTGGGGCAATAAGGTGCTTGGCCATAGGGTAGAAGTGGGCCAGAGTGAAAGCTCAAGAGAATTACACACACCAAAAGCAGCTTGGATCAGGTTGCTTCTTGAGGTAGTACCAGCATGCAGAAACCTATCCTAGTATTGCAACACACTTGACTGGTGAAAAGGAGGGATCTTGCAGGGGGGGAAAAAACTCATGTCAAATCACACCATAGAAGGAAGCACTAAATTGACAGGTTTTGGTTTTGTGAATTACTTTTCTAGACTCCTATGGAAATCAACTCCATCTCACAGGTAGCAAGTGGAAGAGAGATGCATACCAAGTACTGAGACTATGACAGCTCTTAAGACAGATGGAGAAAAATCCAAAAGCTCTTAAAGGAAGTGGTCTTCCAGTTCTTCATAGCCCCTGTTCCATCAAGTGGGATCAAGATCTTTCTAGACTATCAGTCGTTTCAGCAGAGATGTACAAAAGGAAAGCATATCCGAGACAGAAGAGCTCTTAACTATTTATCCAGCTGTACACAGAGTGGACCAATCCTGAGGGAAGATCCACCAGCAGAATCAGTGCAAGTTTTACTAAGTGTATTTTCTAGAATTCTGGAACATCACTTTCCCCCTTCTTCATTACATTCTAAGGAACTTTGGCCAGGTAGAAATTGGATACCTGGTTGGCAATGTTCAAAACAAAGTGAATCACATCCATCCATAAGGCAGACTATAGCTGTCAAATTAAGACTGTTCTGAGGCCAAGCTGGAGATCTCACCTTATTCTATGTCAAGGTTCCAAATACGCAACTTGCAGAGTTCTTTTGTCCAGCCCCTTGTTCCTTACTCCTGAAAGATCCAGAATCACAGTACCATAGATGCTGCACTTACAATCTGAGGAGAAGGTGAAAAGTAAACTTGCACCCAGTTGGTCACAGACCGCACAGGCTTCTCCTGCACAATCATTCCCATGTAGCACCTTCAGTCACAGCTGGAGACCCATAGCTCATTCCAAAAAGTCTGTTCCTAGACTTTCCTCCAGTCCTTGTGTCACAGCCCAACAGCTATAGCCTCAAATAGCAGGGTGCTCCAATATCCAATGGAGAAAAAGTGTATAGTTACCCAGGAAGAGGTAAGGGAGGGAAAGAAAATGCAGATGGATTAATTTTACAAGTTTTCTATTGTCTTTGGATATTTTAAGGCTGTAACGGAGGTACAATCTGCACTCAGACAAGACAGCACAACTTGCCTTTGGTGAAATTTGTATTCTTGGATTACAAGATAACTAAATTAGTAATTCAGTCCCCAACCCTAGGAATTAGTTCGATACCATGATTTAGGGAAATACTGGCAATGACTAGTAGACACCCAGATAAAAGGCTGGCTGAGATTTTTACTTCCTAGAAGCAAAGTAGGTTGAAACATGAGTTCTGATGAAATTCTAGGAATTCAAAGTATTACTAAACCACTAGTGGCTAATGCTCCACCTTTCCTGAACACAAATGGTGTGGAAGAACCAGATACGAGAGTCTGAAACATTTTCATAGCAGGACTGGAAATACTTGTCCAAGTTACAAGCTGATTAAATAAGCATCACTTGAGCCTTTACAACCAGATAGAACTCAAGTGTCTCCAGTTACAGGAAATCCAACTGACACTAGAAGGATGTGCTTTAGGACAACCATTCCTACCATGGTGACCCACAGACTGGCAACTGCTGGCCACAAGCGGGAGAAAGATCAGAGCCCCCATATCCCCTCTCCTCCTTCCCTGGCAGCCTGGGAGCAGCCTCCAGCAAGACGTTATACCTTGCTGTTTCCCTTTGCTTCCAACAGCACTACTGCTGCTGCCTTTCCAGATATGGGAGGTGAGAAGGAAAAGGCTGCTGAGTGCAGGAGTGGGAGTAGGTAGACAAGAGTGCAAGTTCTTCCAGGTGCAGCCTCCCCTGTGTCCAGCACACTCAGAGCCATATCAGTCACCAGCACCTTGCCTACTTAAATGACTGCTCCATGGAATGAAAAAGGTTGAGAGCCACTGCACTAGAAAGACAGTGGGCAGCTGACAGTGACCAATCAGGGCTTAGTACCTCAGTCATACATCCAAAAGCAGTCAGTCGCAAGCAGTTTGAGGAGTTGCACATTGTAGATATTCCCGGGCTCTCTGACCTGATCTTCTGACATTTTTTATTAGCCAAAGTTAATGTTAGCTAGGAAGAAGAAGTTGGAAGGCAAGAAACAATCCAAGCAGGACTGGACTGCTGTTAAAAAAATTAATCTTGGACAGCTTAAGGCTGCATTTACCAGGCTGCTGCACATCAGAGGAAGGATTGAGAGTATGAGATCCCAAAGTAAGCCAGAAAGTCTCATGTTCAGCAGCACCACCGCTGCATCAGTCACAACTCCTTAAAAACAACTGCCATAATCTTTCACACAAAAACTCCCTCCGTGCTATTATTGTTGGTATGAAAGAAGGGAAAGTTCTACCTGAATAAACTTTAGAGAACTGGAAAAGTCCCTGGTTTCTCTGAGCTGAGAGAAAAAACTGGGAATTAGAAGGTCCGTGCAATACTCTATAAGAGCAGAAACTGAAGGTGGGAATAAAGAGGAGCATCTTGTGACAAAAGACTAAGGAGAAAGCTTCCATCAGGCTTTAAAGATGGAGCAGCAGGTGCTTGCAGGGGAAAAATTTAACAAAAAAACCTTACAAGTGATCATAGAATGCTTAACTTTTCATTTCAGGCAACTGTGACACTTGGTACATACCAAAGCATGCACTACCTTGAAATAAGATACTAACTAAACATGAAGTATGTTTTCATTCAATCAACGTAACACTTTACAAAACAAACCTGTGTGCAAAGATGCAGTATAGCAGTTTCTGTTTCTAATTTCAAAGCTACAGGTAAAAAAAAAAAAACAAGTTCACATTACTTACATGACACCTTGTAGGACTTTCTGGGGATCCGGATCAAATAGTCTGTCGACATAGTGGCGACTGCTAGCCGTTACTTCCTGTGGGGGAGAAAACATTTTACAACTTGTCAGTTTATGTAATGGCAAGTTACAACCAGTGTGTGGGGCAGCAGAAAAAACCCTCAATGTCCATTCACATACAAAAACAAAAATGTATAATTTTACATCTGAACCAATTATTGTGTGTTTAAGTACAGCTATAAGGAAGGAGATCTGCATGTTGAAAAGTCGGCAAATTTAGCTATGTATATGCAGCCAATAAGCCATTTCAACATTCTCATGACCACAAACCAAGTTTCGTCTGCAGATAATATTGCCTTGATTGGCAATTTAAAAACATTATTAAGCATTATATAGTGCCAGCAATGTACCTGGCGCTTTACAAAATAATTGACTAGACACTTAGCTGAATACATACATGCAACATCACTTCCTGGTTAACAATTTTTTTGTAAGTAAATACACAAAACCACTATATTCCTAGAATGTAATTGACTGCTTCAGAGGTGCAACTACCGACAAACTACTTATTTAAAAAGGATACCCAATACACTTCCTAACATCTTATTCCCATACATCTCCTTCATTGGCATGCCATCCCTCCATAAATCTTGTAGACCTTGAAGGGATGCAGAAACAGTACAAATACTATGTGTATCACAATTTTACCACAATGCAAAAACTTTACTGACCTCCACATCCTACAAGTCTGTTAGACATTAGTTAGGTACTAACGTTATTTTAACTTGAAGTAGTATGAGATTTGTCTGAAAGCAGCGAGCATCCTAAATAGCAAGTGAGAAAGGAAAAAAGATTTTGCTCTGCATTCACAGGTTTCTCAGTAGGTTTCTCTTTTCTTAGAGAAGGACTTCCAAATTTTTTCTGAGATGTTCCCAAGCTACAACAAAACCAGATTTTCCTGCGCACCTGCAGCTGTCATTAAGTGGAATGAAGTTCTCTCATTTCAATAGATCTGCAAGTCAAATCACTATTTTCATGTACCTAAATATGGATCAGGGACCCATGTTGACTGCACTTTCTCCACTGGAGGAAATGAGGAAAATGCAGTCAACACAGGTCCCCAATATGAATTAAGGAGAGCATAACTTGCCACTAAAGACTCTGTTAAGTCTTGTGACTCGCCAACTGAGCTGTACTTTTATGAGGATTCATCAATTCCTCTTGAATGACCATATGCAGGGAGCGCCAGCACATGGAGTGTCCACAGAGTTTCAGGAGGGAAGACTCCAACAGAGGGCACTGAATCAATTAGAAACATAACCATAAGAAGCACTTGTGTAACCTATGGGCCCACAGGGCCTGACAAGAAGGAGCGTCAACCCCTAAGGGGAATGTTATGTTTAGATGGTCAAAGATTATGGTAACATTTTCCTTTTTCTAGGGTATGTCAGCATATAAATGGCCTGGGCCCCACATCTCTGAAAGACCGCCTTTCCTTCCCTGCTCCACTGTGACCCCTGCCAAGTGCACTCTCTTACAGGTACTACCTGTTAATGTTGTCTGTACGACAAAGGCCCGCAGAGAGGCGTTCTTGATCACTGCCCTTATGGAACTCACTTCCCCCAGAGGTCTGTCAGAGCCCAAGCATATTCCAGAGATGGTGTAAAACTTTTCTTTTTGGCAAAGCATCTTGCAGGCAGGGCTAGTGTGGGTTTCAAGAGGGAGCTTTATTGTATTTTGTGTTTTTATGTCCTGAGCCTTGTGGGACAGGCAGGGTAGAAATTCAAATAAATAAATCAGGGGTCAAGGAAGGTGGGATCATGTACGTGGTGGGTTGAGTTTGTGTTATTGAAGGGGGGTGGGGTTGGGCAGCGTGTACACCAAGGGATAAACTGCTGGGTATTCCACTGCCACACTTGACTTTTGTTCATAGATGCATTTAATAAGTACACAATAAGATATATTTTCCTATCTTAAGCATTGATAGTTAGATAAGTTGTGTTTTTGGCTCTTTCAATAAGAAGATATTAAGATAAAAACAATGACAGCTGCCAAACATTCCTGTATTAGGAGGAGACCCACACCAGCATTCTACATGGAGTCCCAGCTTCCCTGGATCCCACACTTCATTTTCTCCTCTTCCAAGTTGTGGTCATTTTCAGACCTTCACCCGTGTGAAGACTTCAAGCCCTCAAGTTCCTTACTGCCCCACGTGTAATTGGGGTGGCAACACAGAAGGACATTCCTAAGGGAGTCTATACTCTCCTCCCAAAAGGAGTGGGAAATCAAACAGAATACCAGAACATTCTGCCATACGATGACCCTGGAGTCTTCTCGGGGCACAAAATCTACAGGTCCCTGGGAGCCAATGGCACCCAGAAAACTGGTTCGGGGTGTAATGGGGCAAGAAGAGTTTAATATCAGGATAAAGTCTGGCAACTGAATTTTTATTTTATTTTTTGGCTCCCAAAGTTTAATCTGAAATTTCATGCCCTGGTTTTCTACATTAGAGATAAGTAATCTCCAACTGCACTATGTTTATTGAAAACTCCTAAGAAGCCCTGTCTGCTGGGCCCTATACAGAGAAGACAGACATATATTGGAGAGTTGTCTCAACTGGAGTGACAGGGAGGTTAAAGAAATCACAATGAGCCATGCAGACTGAACAAGGATGTACTCCATAATCAAAAAACCTCCAGTTTACAAAAAGTTAAGGCTCTTGCAAATTCAATCATGCATTAAAAAGCATGGAAACAGCAAGTTAAGGCTCCTGCCTTAACTTCCGTGCCATGTTAGCAGTAAAGACATTGTACAGTCTCGCATATTGTGCTCACTTACAACTTAGGCTCCATGCACCAACACTTTACCTTCGTCTTTCAGTCCCAATCCTCTTTCTCTGCAGGTTGGGGGCAACACTGAAGCTGGGGATAGGAAGGCATGAGCTGGTACCTCACCCACACCATTTCCTCTAAGAAAGAGAAAACTTAGGAGTCCTGGCTCCCATCCCTTCCCCCCTCTAATCTACTTGGTCTCAACCCCTTAACAAAGAACTCAGGACTCCTGGCTTCCAGCCTCTCCACCGCACTCTAATCCAGTAGGCTGCACTCCCTTCAGGCAACTCAATAGTCCTGGTTCCCAGCCTACTCTCAACCTTGTAAAAGACAACCCAATAATCCTGAATCCAAGTCACCCCTCTAGCCCCAAAAACTCAAAGGTCCTGGGAAATACAATGTCTATCTGTATGTGTCGTGTGGAACAGAAGCACAGGGGTGTGTGGAATGACACACACACACAAAGAAACCCAGGAGAAGAAGTGGAACAACAGGAAGGGAGGCTATTGGGAGTCAAAGGATAGGGAGTCAACCATGGTAATTGGGTAAAACTATAGGACTGCTCCCCCTGGTATCCCATCAGTATTCTGAATATCAGTTATTTCACTCAAAAACTTGTTATTGTAACTATTTCTAATTCTTCCTGTCATTCCACTCGCTTACCTGATCCTGCACACTGTTTTTTCCTGTCATTCCAACCATTCCACTTACTGCATCTAGTGCCTTCCTCATCATTTCACACACTCTTGCCTTCCCCGTGGACTCCCAAAGATGCAGCTGTGTTGTATTATTTCACAGCCACTTAACGGGATGTTGGTCTGCAGCCTCCTTTAGTTTTCTAAAAGGCTCATAAGCTTCTCCCCACCAACACTAAACCCCTCTACCCTGCCCAGATCAAGACAGTAGGACTGGGAGAAAGACTTCGAAGTGCAGTTTTCAAACCGTACTCTCTCAGCTGTTTTCCAACCGATTGAGCTGAGATTTACACAGCATGAACCGCTTACCGCAGTGATCCTCCACTACAAATTTCACTATCCTAACTTTAATCATGCCAATTTTATATCAAATAGAATTGTGGGGCTTTATAATGTAGTGTGCAACATGCCTTAGCTATTAGAGAGGCTCCCACCACTCTAATAAAAATTAGAAGGAATTATGGCAGAGCTCTCCTCCTCGGGCCTTGGAGGATGTCCTCACAGATGGAAGAATCTTCTCGTTCATGTTTTATTTGGTAGATTTCACTATCCCTGTGGAGTGAAATGATGCCCGGTGGGTAGGTCAAATCACCCAACCACCCTCCTTTGAAGTTACAACTCAGTCTTATCCCAAAGAGAGAGTAGTTATTTATTTATTTATTTATTTAAATTTCACAGCTTTGGCCAGCTCACAACAACAAACACATAAAATATTAAAATAACCGAGACAGCACAAAAATATGATTTCCCATCCCTTACCCTACCCCACACCCATCTCCCTCACCAAAGGTCTGGAGGAACAGTCAGGTCTTGCAATGCCATTGGAAAGGTGGGAGGTCAAGGAACAGGCAGATCTCCGGTGAGAGGGGGCTCCACAGCTGCAGTGCAGTCACTGAGAACGCCCTCCTCAGTCATCACCCGGGAGACCCGGGGAACCTCAATGAGGGCGCTCAGGGTCAACCACAGGGGCTGGTCCAGAACCCGGAGGGTGATGCGATCCTGCAAATAAGTGGGGCCCAGGTTGTTTAGGGCTTTAAAGGTCAAAACCAACACCTGGAATTGGGCCTGGAAGACTATCAGAAGCCAGTGCAGGGAACAGAGCGCTGGTGTAATGTGCTTGTGATGACTCGTCCCCCTGAGGAGATGCGTCACCGCATTCTGTACCAGCTGCAGTCTTCAGACCATCACCAGGGGTAGCCCCACATAGAGAGTGTTACAGTAATCCAATCTTGAGGTAATAAAAGCATGAATGATAGTGGCAAGGTCCGCATCTGAGACATATGGCTTAAGCCATCACACCAGATGCAACTGGAGAAATGCACCCTTTGCCTAGATGTCCAGGTGGCAGCTGTGGGTTTGGAGCACCCCGCGACTGCAGACCTATTTTGTTTCCAACTCAAAAATAATTTTAAGGGACACAAAGAGAAAGTAAAAGGAAGCTAGAAAAGCAGCAGAAAGTCTGGAAAGCAATTGCTGTAGGGGTTTGGCCACACTTTGGAGCCCTCATGGACAAGTTTGGAAGAAAGGCACGTCCCAAGTATCCAACAACAGGGACATGATCAGGATTCAAAAATAGCTGGGTAGATAAGAGGACTGACCAAGGATGCTGGAACACAGCTGGTAAATACACTTAGCTTGGCTAAGAAGCCAGCAGTGGATGAAGCATAACAGCCTACAAAAATGCAATCTTAATGCTAGAACTTGACAAGAGGAGTCAACGGGTTCTGACCACACTCTCCAGGTATCTTAGATTGCAGTGTTTGCCTACAATTCTTCCTCCACTAAAGGCACTTTCCCATGTGACAAAATGCACCCAATTTTCCTCCGAGAGGCAAATCGGGTGCGGGGTTTGTAGCATGGAAATGTTAACCTGCACACTTTTGGAAGCAATTCCACAGATGATTTGGAGCTGGTGCAGAGCCAGTAAATCCGACCTTGCATTTCCCACAGAATTGCTGCCAAAAACATGTGGGTTAACATTTCCACGTTACAAACCCCATACCCGATTTGCCTCCTGGAGATTGTCCCAGAAGCAAATAGAGTGCATTTTGTCTCATGGGAAAGCACCCAAAGGTGCTCTCAGTCCTGGAGTCCTAAGCATCCATTCCTTTCACTGCACAACTATTTTGATTAATTAGTGGACTCAACATTGTCTGACACTCCATTTAATCATGAAACTTAAAATGCTGGTACAACTGTGTGAACCTTGACAGCTTTTCACAAATTTGCTTACTCAAAGCAATAGTTTATTTTCATCATCCCAAGTGTAATGAAGATTTACCAGCCACAGCTTAAACAGTGACAATATTTTTGCAAGCCTGCTCTGAAGGAGCTAGGCTCCAGCTCTGTTGGAGACAGCTTTTGCCCTCTGTCTCAGCCAGCGATTTGCAAGATGGTACTTGAAAACTTCTTTTAAGAAGAAAAATATTGGAACAGTATATCTTGGAAAGATACCAGATACCAAATTAAAGTATTTGAGATACTTAAACAGTGGTGGGAAATCTTTCCCCACCCAAAGACCACTTAGAGAATTAATACAAGCTCTAGGGTCATGCAGAAGTTGGGGGTGCCTAAATGGTGTGCTCTGGAAGAGAAGGATCTAGATCACAGATCTGTCCCCTATTCTTGCGTGCATGCCCTCATCTCTGCTCCCTTACCTTGAGCTCAGTCCTTCAGTGCTTGGAGATAGGAACTGGATCCAGGGGCCAGATCCAGGAACTGAAGGGGGCCAAAAAACTAGCCATGGGTCACATTTGGCCCCCAGGGCAGAGGTTCCCCATCCCTGCTTTAAAAAGATACTTGGGCATCTGAAAAATTAAAACACATCACAATGTGCTATTTTGTGTTATGCAGTTGGTATGTTCTTGCTATTTAACAAAAGATATGTAGAACAAAAAACTAATCAACTTTAATATACAATTTACAAAATTAGTTTAATTACTGCAGCACTACCTTTGAGCACAAATTCAGTATATATAAGCTATATCTTTGTGTTTTCCATTACGGAATTCAATTGAGAATGTTTCAAAATATAGGCCCTCTCTCAAAAATGATCCAGCTTTTCAGGCATGGTTACACCATTACACATTTCTTTCTCCCTCCCAATGCAAATAACCTCCAACCACCACCAGAGAGTTCCAGTTCCAGGCACAGACGTCCTTAGGGCAAACATCCCAGCCAATTCCAAACCTTTCCCAAGTTCTATAGAAATAAATACCCCCAATCCCACATAGTTCCAGCCTCCCAATGAAATGCAATGATTGTTCACTGAATAAAGGAAGTGGCTTGAGCATCAGCACAAGCAACATAAAATATTATTTTTAGGCAGAAATCCCAGACTTCTAGGGAGTCTGCAGGAGCTTACAAGGTGCAACTGAGTAACTCGACCCAAGAGAATGCAGACAAAGTTTCAGTGCAAGTTCAGCCTGAGGTCAGAATCATTAAAATAATAATACAGAACATCACACCAATGGACACACATGGCTTCATAAAACACTCTCCATTCCAGACAATGCTAAACCCTCAAACACAATTTGCACCCCATAATTAAACACCACAACCCCTAGTGCTCTACAGAACAAGTACTTCCTGGCCCAAAGAACAATCCCCCCAGGCACCACTAGCCCCAGAGGATTGTAAGACATCCCCACTGCGAGCTAGCCCACAAGTGTTGCCCACTGCCTCCCTCTGTGCTCTGCTCTCCAATCTTCCAACCCCTCACCTCCTCTCCATCTCCTAGGTGAGTGGTATTCATTTTCAGCCACCAAGCCAAGGACCAGGTCCCGTACATTTGTTGGAGGACAGCTTCAGAACACTTAATTCTGCACTTGAAAGCAAAACTGATCTTAGTTTTCTCATAAAACCGGGACCAACCCTAACCTTGTTCTACTATGCTGGTTCCCACCAGTATCAAAAGACCTTACCAACCTGGGTCACGGGTTCCCCTCGGTAAAAAAATAGTTGAAGACCACTATTTTAAGCCCACCAAGGAGCTGCCAGAAAAAGGGGCAAAAACAAAAAACACCCAAAGAACCAACCATCAAACTTTCACACGGCCTCTGCCCTGATGCTTTGCCCTTCCTTGCATCCAGTCCAAATGGCTCCTTGGTGGGTAGAACTTGCAGGGAATTAACTGACCCTCTGAATACTTACACTTTGTATACTTAGTGTACCCCAAACTCAAGGCCAAACATGGAGAATTCTTGGACTCAAAATTATTTTTCCTAGAATGCTAAGTTATCAAGTAAGAGTAATTTTAAGAAAGAGAAAATATACTGACTGCAAAATACTCTCTGAAAGTGAAAGTTTTAGAAGAAAGTATCTTGATACTTCCAAAGAGATACTACCCAATACTGGCCTCAGCATCCCCTTTAGGCTGTGCAGCAATAAGTTGCCCCACCACAAATATCTATTTAGTTGCAAGATGGATGTCGGGCCTAGTTCTCCCCACCAAACGTAGATCTTGGAACCTCCTAACTCATTAGCTAAGGTTTACCACTTCCCAAAGTTCAGCTAGATTGTTCACTCCTGGTTTGGGGAGGTCTTCACTGATTAGTCAATCAAGTCGGTCAGGCCTCCCCAGATTTTAATAAGCATAGTTTCGAGTTCATGTTTAACAGAAAAAAATACATTTAACGTGAGTTAGCTTTGAAAATATTCAGACTAGCAAAATGCCAACAAGGAAATAAAAGAAGATTACTTCATCTACTACAACACATTGCACAACAGTCCCTGGCTTTTGCATTTGTTTTGTACAACTTTAACCATCGCTTCTCACAATCTTACAGCAAAGCCCTGCCTGCTAACTGACTACCTATTCTTCTTAGAGTGGTTCCACAAGTTTGAGTGCTTTCTTTAATAGTGTTAGGAAGTGTTGGTTCATGTCTGAACTGCCATAAGTGATATTAACATACAATATTTACATTCAGCACATGTGAAGAATCAGGAAGTATTGCACAAGTAATGCTGCACAGCAAGAGAAATGGTAAGCTCTTTTCTTCTTAAATAAATCTTGGAATACTTTTCAAACCTGATCCAAATGTAGTGTAGTTTTGCTCTATATTAGCTTCCCTACTTGTTGCAAAGTCGTAAGGGAAGCATTCACACACAGCTACGACAAAGGAACTTGTGGTCCACTGCTACTTGTCCAAGCGTAAGAACTGACTGGAGAGATGGAATGCAAGACAGAGCTGGGTTCTATTCCCCTGCAAGGAACAGGACCCACATATCTCCTCCCTAGCCTTGTCAGAAAGAGCATGCAGCAGCCTCTGAGCAATGACAGGGATGACCATGATCCATTTCTCAGTGGTACCACTTGGCTGCTGGGGAAGATGTCAGAACAGTTACAGCTGGCTCTGCTGTGTGAGACAGGCTCCACTGCCACTGCAAACAAGGGCTGCAAGCCAGATGAAGGTGAGAGCTGAGGGAATGAAATGGGAGCAGGGGACTATCACATGCTCACATACAGTTCTGTCATGCAGAATAAGTCCAGGTAACTTTGGGGGGGAAAAGGCTAGCTTGGGGTGAAAAGTAAATAGAATGGTTTCCTAATTAAGGCAGACACCTTTCTATCCAGGAAGTTGAGCTTTACTAGATCATATTAGAAAGTCTGGGACTAGCTAGTCATAGTTTCTCAGTTGCAAAATCTATAGAATATTGGGCCCAATCATCGAATTAGCAACACACACACAATTTTACACAGAAAAGTTGAGCTTTTCACTATGGTTATAAGGAAGTTCTCTGCTTCTAAATCCCTTTTATGGGATTCAAAAGTTAAAGCAGGAAAAGAGAGATTATCTGAAATTTCAGCATCAAACCTACCTATAGGACCAGTTACATTCAAATGTATAATTAAGCCTTAGTGTTAAGCTGTTCTTCATATTGTAGAAACAAATTAAAGTCTGACTACATGTTGTAAGAAGTAATAAGTGTAAGAAGACAATCTTAGTCTATCACAAATGGTATCTGAGCGTATTGCAGCATTCTATTCACTGGAAGTGCCACAAACCTCTGAACTACTTTTAAAAAGTTTACCAAAATTGTGAAATGTGGATGTCCCAATTTTTAAAGATACCAGCTCAAGACCCGCAAGCAGGACTTTGGTTTTCAGTGGTTTTGTTTTTAAATTAGGACTCAGTTCAGTCACTACACTTTTTATCCTGCTTCTATGCCTGTGGGTTACTTTATTTAAAACAAAAACATTACCTCCAACATAACCAAAATCAAAAGGAGTTACACCTACCCTGAATGCTCTTACCTACCCCTTACTTTCAGGGTCATTGGTAGCATAAGACAGGTATGGAAGGAGCCTCTGTCCCATAAGCTAAATCCAACTCGCATGGTCCATATTATTATTATTGATAAAGCACCATTAACGTGCCTGGTGCTGAACAGTTAAGATTAGAGACAGGCCCCTGCCTCAAGGGGCTTACATTCAAGAACAGTCAAGGAAAGGGGCACCAAGTGCAAGACAGGAATACATGCATGAGGCGGAGAAGTGCAGGTGCATGTACTTAGCTTAATTACAGAGGAGAAAAATCATGAAGGATGACTGTGTAAGGAGCAGCAGTACAAGGGGAACCTTTATTTTTAGATTTTTATCCCACCCTATCCCTTAAGCTGGTTTACAAATTCTTTAACTTGTAAACTGTAACATTAACAACTCTTAATCCTCACAACCTTGTGAGGTAGGTTAGGCTGAGAGCTGTAACCAGCCCAAGATCAGCCAGTGAGATCATGGCTAAGGAGAGTCTTGAACCAGGGCCTGCCCCCTACACTCCTGGTCCTAGTACTGCACTCTTAACCACTACATGACACTGGCTCTCAAGGGTCTCAGTGGCCTTGATTCCCCCTATCATTCTGCACTTGGTTCCCACTACATTCCCACATGGGAGCTTTGCCCCTCCTCTAACACCACCCTTGCGCACTAGACTTTTGCTCCCTTAAGTCTTCACCCCTCCTCCCATTCTACCCCTTATGTCTGGAACTCCCTTCCTGAACACATCTGTTCTGCTCCATCCCAATCTTCAAATCCCTCCTGAAAACTTACCTACATCCAGCTCTCTCTAGTTCTTCATCCTCCTATATTGTTAACTGATGTTTCTTCTAGCATCCTTTCATTCGAGATTCCTTTGTAAGTAAGCTAACCATGTACACCTACAATTTCTCATCTGCAAGAATATGTATGTTCCTGTTCACATTCCCTTGTCTCCCCTAGATTGTAAATCCCTGGGGGCAGAAGCCGGTCTCTGATTGATTGTTTAACTACATTGCTTATTAAGTATTTATATAACAGCAATATAGGGTGATGAACTAGGATCATGGATTTATGCTATGCATCCCACCCCTATCCTCGAGTGCAAATCTTCATCTCTGCTCTCTTCCCCTAATCTCACTCCTTCAGCGTTTATAGACCCATCCTCCAGATCAAGGGACTGGAAAAGGCCAGATAGTTCCCCATCTATCAAAGGAGCATAATAATGGACCTACCTCAAAGAGCTGAACTAAATAACAAATGTAAAGTGTTTTAACCATTAAGAATACTATAGAAGTTATAATAATCATGGGCATAACTTTTGGTTAACGTTTGTGGGTGATGCTGATCTACATAAACCCCAACATTACTATCCCTGGAATAGAGTGGGGACTTGTGAGTCAGATTCCCCACTTACTCCACTATAATTATTCTCAGGACGGTGCTGCTGCTGCTAATAACAATAACCAATAGCTGTGGCTCTGGCTCACAGGACGCAGGTTGCCTCCAGTCTCAATAGGGATTACAGTGGTCTCAAGCAGGCAAGTTGCAGGCTCTTGATGGGAGCAGGCAGGAAGTCTCTTGTAGTTGAGCAAACAAGAAACTCCAAAAGGAGCCGACCAGTGCCTGAGCCCAGGCTGAAGGAGTCCCCCAAGGGCCGGACAGCTGGGCGCTAGGGGAACAGCGCGACCCGGAGCGGCTGATAAGGCTCCCGCCCCTACGGTTCTCCCCATGCCCGGCTGCAAAAGGATGGGCGGGTCTAGGCTCCAGGGCCTGTTGCGGGCCGGGACTCACCGAAAGGACGCTCATGCGGATCGGCGTTTCTAGCACACACGCCATCTTGAAGCGCGACGGCACCTTCAACCCCGCGCGGGTGCAGCTACCGAGCGTGGCCACATCGCTGGGCGCGAATCAGCTAACGGCAAATCCAAACTGTCTCACCCCACGCGCATGCGTTCTGGGGACGGACCTATTTGCTTGTGACGAGTACTGGGTTCCCCCCTCACCATCACCTGCCGCAGGGGCGGGGCTAGAAAGCGCATGCGCCCTGGTCCTGGCCGTTCGGGGCTTGGCGAATAGGAAGGCAGGGCGAGGAGCTGGGCACGGGAGTCTGCAGTGCGGCTGTGCAGAGCTCGTCTTGTCCTTGGGAGTCGGAGCAGCAAGTTGGGGACCGCTCTGGGCAATGAGGTGACGCGCCCCCTGCTGGATACAGCTCCTACGGTCTCGTGCTCGCTGCCTATACTTTTCGCAAAAATATCGCAGGGGAGAATGCACTGCGTGCACAAAGACATGGGGAAAGGTTACACAGAAATTGCGTTAGCCGTATTCACAGGAGATGTTTGTTTAGCATATATTTAATATATGCATTATCAGGAAAAGGAAGTAAAGAGTGAAATGATCAAATTTGCCAATGACACAAAGTTAAGGCAAGTAAAACCCGAGCAGACTCTAAGGAATTGCAGGAGGATCTTGCGAGAGTGGGCATCTAAATGGCAAATTAAATTTAATGTTGATAAGTGCAAAGTGATGTAAATAGGGTGAAATAATTATATTTCCAAAGTATATATACACAGTGCTGGCTTCTAAATTAGAGGTTACCATTCAGGGAAAGGATCCTAGCGTCATTGGGTGCAGTCCCGCTCCCATTGAAGTCAATGGGAGTTTACTCGTTGACTTCAATCAGAGCTGAATTGTGTATGCATTGTGGATAATACATTTAAATCCTCAGCGTAATGGGCAGCAGCGGTTAAAAAAAACAAACCAGAATGTTAGAAATTATTCAGAAAGGGTTAGAGAATAAAACTGAAATTATCATAATGCCCCTATATAAATCTATGATGCAACTGCACCTTTAATATGTGCAGGTCTGGTTGCCCTATCTCAAAAAGATAAAGGGTACAGAATGGCTTCTGTACAAAGAGAGACGATAGGTTAGGGCTCTTCAGCTTGGAGAAAAAACAACTGAGGGGATATGATAGAAATTTATAAAAGCATGAATGGTGTGGAATGAGTAAATACTAATAGGGAGCAGTTTTTTACCTTCTCAAATAGTACTAGAGCAAGGGACACCCCATGAAGCTAACTGGCAGCCGACTTAAAAACAAGGATGCCTTTAAACGAGAGTACAGCCGGGAGGGGGGGAGTGTCCATGCTCAGCGCGTGGGGTAGCACGTGGCAGAAGGGCGCCCACGTACGAAAAGTGCGCGGGGAGAGCTTCACATGGATGGCTCCCAGCATAGCTGCCCTGTTCATAGTGGCGGCCACCCTTGCCCTCACAGGGCACTCTGGATTTTTCAGGGGTGCTCTGTGCATGGCCACGGGTGGCTGGTGTGTGGATCATGGGAGTGTGCCTCCTTACACATCAATTAAAATGCGCAGCTGGATGCATGGACAGGAGATGCATCTCCTTTAAAAGACCCAAATAAAAGAGAGAATTTTTTCACTCAACACACAATTAGCTTGTGGAATTTGTGGTCAAGACCAGTAGTTTATAGCTGGGTTTTAAAAAGGATTGGATAAGTTCTTGGAAGGTAGATCCATTAATGGCTATTAGCCAAGTAGGTTTGGGAGATGTAACCTCAGATTGTCGGGAGCTGGCAGTAAACAGCAGGGAATGATCACCCCATTGTGACCTTGGTTACTTTTCCCAAGTGACCAAAATTGTCCACTGTTGGAGACAGGATAGTGGGCTGAATGGACCATTGGCCAGGCCCAGTATGCCACTTCTTATGAGGAAAAAGTCACCTCCAGCTTATTTGTGAACATGTGAAGGTTTAGATTGCAGGATGCATTGGGTATAATGCAAGTCAAATCCTAAAAATGAATCCAGAAAAGTAGTGTTTGACATTCTTACTAAATCCATTTTCCTTATTTCCTTTATTGTGTGAAGGGATTAATCCATACATCAGCAAGCCTTAATTGTTGCAGGAGCACAATTAAGGGGATTTCCCCCGCAGGGGATGAAACTTCAATGTCTGTCTGTTGGGAACAATGTACTATTAAGGAAAACGGGGGGCGGGGGGCAACTGTATAATAAGGGGACACCTGACAGTGTTCACATTAAACTTTGAAACACCAGGGAACCTTTGGAGCAGGTGAGTAAACATGGGAACAATTAAAATGCACCAATCCAAACTCCCACAACAAGGAGTACAGGTGGGGAAAGTGTTTTGCACACTCTTACCAATACTATTTGGAACAATATTGTCTCCATCTCTTACATTTGGGACCAACATGGTAGCCACCTTCTCTTTCTAACCTAACGCTGAGCAGTCATGAAGTAAAGGGAAAGGGAAAGCCAGGAAGAGAGAGGGTCAGGATACACTTATCAAGTTGAGAAGTTGCAAATGCATGTGCTTAGCTTCCTTACAAGGGGAAGAGGGGGGATGGTGGTAGCATAAGGAAAAGTATAAATGAGGAGTGGGGGGGGGGACACCTGATGGAAGAGGTAGGTTTTTAAGGGATTAAAAGGTCAAGAGGGAGTTCTAGGAATAAGCCCCTAGGATCAGGCTCCTCATCTCCCAGAACAAAGCAGAATGAGCATCAGTGGCTAGGAATGAGAGTGTGGCAAATTCCAACTGGAAATAAGGCATATTTTAAAAGTGATTGATCATTGGAACTGGCTGCTAAAGGAGAAGATGCAACCTCCCATCAACCGCAGTCTTCAAATCAAGGACCTAACAGTTTTCCCTACAGTAGGGTCCAAATCATAAAGAGAGCTTCGGATAATGGAAACTCAAAGTGGTGTGGCCAACTTCTTGCTGAGCTGCATCCCCAAACTTTTCCAGAACAAACAGAAGCACAGGCCAGCTTCTTGCTCATTCCAAGATTTTTTAATGGGATTCCTTATATGCTATTTTTCTTCTCCCTGTCTAGCCAATCCTCTCATCACAGGGGAGGGGGGAGTTTGGGAGGAACCAAGGGGAAAGGGAGCACTCACACTTCCCCACACGCCCTTCCCTGGGGAGACCACCTAGCTCCAGACACCGGAAGGGCTTACGAGGTATAGAATGCCCATCAGGATAGTATGTTGGCCCTTTAAATCCACAAGGGATTAGGCCACTATCATCACTCCATGCCAGATAACCTGTGCAGGACTTTCTCCCCGATTCCGCCACCCACCGCGGACAACCTTCATTCACTACACGGAGGGGGGAAGGGTTGGTGGTGACACAAGTGGAGGGAAACAGGGGTCCGGGTCCCTGGGCTAGAGGACAGGGAGGAATCTCACATTTTGGCACACCGGAGTAGGAAGGGGGAATGGGTTACCCAGGATAGGCAGACTCATGCGCAGTATCTAATGGGGGCGACAATCTCTCCGGGGAATAAGGAACGCAGGGGAAGGGCACATTCACCAGACTTTCAGACACAGAAGCACTCCGCAATTGCACCAAGGAACAGGAGGGGGTATCAGGGTCACAGGCAGTACTCGCTTAGTCTCTTTCTCTCCAAAATCCACAACGCTCAAGGGGCCAGTCTAGAACGGCTTACCGGCGCTGTGTGCTTCACAGCGCCAGCTTTTATGGCCGGGCCACACACCCCTGGCATTCCTGAAGCCGCGCTGAGCGGCGAAGTGTTCCTGGCCCCGCCCCCACATTCTGTGTCATGGCGGGGCTCCGGCATCTTGTTCAACTGGTTGCTGGGCAACCGCGAGGCCGGGCATTGCTCCGGCGGGGGGGGGGGCGCGCACCTGTGCTGTAGGAGTCGCCAGGGTTCGGTGGCCTGGGATCCTTTGCTGCCGCCACCAGAGGTATGCTCGCCGGTGGGAGGCCCTGACACCTCTGTAACAGGGAATTCAGTCTAGCATAGCAGAGCTAGCCACAGGCTAAACTGAAGAAAAAGCACTGTATGAAAGCAGCCAGCTAGTTGAGCTCCCTTGTATAGCAAAGTAAGAGGATGGGCTAGCTTTTCCCCCACAGAAAATGATGTTACTGTAAGAGGAGTTCAAACCTTTCAATGCTTAGTTGGCATATGAGAGCTTAAGAGGGTAATAACTGGAGGAAATTCAAAGCATCTATATGGGATGGTCAATGACTGCATTGGTCACAGCATATTTTTAATAGGTAGTATTTGTGTTAGCACTTAGCAAGGGCATGAGTCTCACTCACTTGGGATGCACTCACATTATCCTCCATTCATTAGGAGGATTATTTTATTTTTTACCCCACCCTTCCCACAAAGGCTCAGGGCAGCTCACAAAATATAAAAACATAAATACATAAACATATCGCATATAAAAACATTTAAAATACACTCACCAACCCTCTCCCTAACCCCCACACCCAATCTCATCCCAGCCTGCCAAATGCCTGACCTGGTGTTGCATTTCTTCTGAAAGGTGAGTAGGCCCGGACTTAAGCAGATCTCCAAGGGGAAAGAGTTTCATAGTTGTGGAGCAGCCACTGAGAACACCACTCTGCGTGCCCGCATTGTATAGACTTCATGGACTGTTGGTACTCGCAAGAGGGCACCCTCGGCCAACCTCGGAGATTGTAACGGAACATAAGGGAAGAGGCGATTTTTCAGATACCTGGGGCCCACGCCAATTGGGGCTTTACAGGTGAAAACCAGCATCTTATATCGTACCTGGAAAACTATTCGCAGCCAGTGCAGACTACGAAGCACCGATGTAATGTGCTCCTGGCGACCCACCCAGGACAAAAGTGCTGCATCCTCAGCGCTAGCACCAGCACTATTGTCCTAAATTCAAATTTGCTTTTTGCTGTATTTTGATCTACGACAAATCAAAACTGTGGTCACCACTGGCAATCAAAGGTAAGTCCCACTACATAAACACATTGCATAACATTAAATAGCAAATGCATCCAAATCCCAATATGTATTTTCTGGTTAAGACACTCTCCCAGGGGTTAAGCGTCCTGCTATAGTTGTGAGAAGGGTAAGATATGAGAGGACTGGGATGATAGATAACTGCTTTCCTTGTGAATTTTATTTTTTTATTGTGCAGCTAATATATATTTGCTGTATTTATTTTGTTTCTGCTATATTTTAATCATATATTATTGTTATGGCTCCTACATCCCAGTATTATATGCTGCATGTTTCTCCCAATTTATCTAAGCATTTTCTCACACATGCAGATTAGTGGGATTGTAATTTGCAGGGGTCAAGTGTGCCACCATAAACCCCAGGAAGGGCAAGGCATTCTGTACTTCCAAAGGGTTGTACATACTGATACTTGGGGATGTTTAGGAGCGGCCTTGCCCCTAGGTATCTCTTTGTTCTGCCACTAACTGTGATTTGTGGATGCGCTCGCCAGTTACCGACCTGTCTCTAACCTTCCCTTTTTAGGGAAGGTTATTGAGCGGGCGGTGGCACTCCAGCTCCAGGTGCATCTGAACAGCATCAGTTTCCTAGACCCTTTTCAATCTGGGTTCCGCCCCGGCTATGGCACTGAGACGGCATTGGTGGCCTTGGTAGACGATCTCCGCCGGGAGATGGACGCAGGATGTTCAACATTTCTTATCCTGCTAGATCTCTCGGCCACTTTTGATACCGTGGACCATGGGCTGCTAGTGAGGCGGCTGCGTGACCTGGGGGGCCTGGACGGGACTGTTCTTGAATGGTTCCGTTCATTCCTCTCGGGAAGGAGCCAGCGGGTGGTGCTGGGGGATGAGACATCGTGCCCTCACACTTTATCGTGTGGCGTTCCGCAGGGTTCTTTCCTGTCTCCGTTATTATTTAACATCTATATGCAGCCCTTGGGGGAGGTCATGAGAGGGTTCGGGTTGCAGTGTCACCAGTATGCTGATGATACTCAGCTGTACCTCTCCTTTTCAACTGACCCAGTCCCTGCTGTCTCGTTGTTATCCCAATGTTTGGAGGCTGTGGTGGAATGGATGCGGCTGAGCAGACTGAAACTCAACCCCGATAAGACGGAGGTGATGTTGGTGGGGAGAGCGAAGGAGGTAGT
>QEPC01010777.1:1710537-1732136 GCA_003113815.1 Sphenodon punctatus
GATTTGCACGTGCCAGCCAGGGCCTTTCTAGTTGCAATCCCTAGCATCCCCTAGCACCCCAAGGAGGGCAGGATTTGCACGTGCTAGCAAGGGTACTTCAAGTTGCCATCGCTACTAGAACCCCAAGGAGGGCAAGATTTGCACGTGCCAGCCAGGGCCTTTCTAGTTGCAATCCCTAGCATCCCAAGGAGGGCAGGATCTGCACGTGCCAACAAGGGTACTTCCAAGTTGCTATCGCTACTAGCACCCAAAGAACGACAGGATTTGCACGTGCCAGCAAGGGTCTCTCCATTTGCCATTCCATTCCCTAGCATCCCCTAGCACCCCAAGGAGGGCAGGATTTGCACATGCCAGCCAGGGTCACATCTCCCAATGCCATCCCTAGCACCCCAAGGAGGGAGGACTAGAGGCATCATCATAAATGCATGATATTACTTTGGTGTTCTTAATGCGTTCCCATTTCAGAGAGGAATCAGATGCTGGTGCCAGGCCAAGGAGGACCCCTAGGCAGAGGTTGCCAGTGACACCCCCAGACATTCGGCGGGAGTGGCGGAGAAGGTCGCATGTCTGGAGGTTTTATGAGAAGGGCAACGGAATTTCCATATGCAAGATAAGGCACGGGGACTGGAGCAACAGGGAATGGATTGCCCTATGACCTGTTAGGAACGGAAGTCCCCTGCAGAGAGAGATTGGCCACCCAGTCCACCCACTTGTGGAGACAGAATGCAGGCAGGGCTTGACAAACCATTGGTCTGACACAGTTGTGTCAGAGAGAAAGAGACACAGGCTCCTTGGCAGCGGGCAGTGGATGCTGGTGTTTAGACAGTGGATTGCTGGTTGCCAGAGTACAGAACCCTTTGCACAGACAGCATTTTTATGGGCCCAGTGGGTGGGGGCCTTTGTAAATATCTATCAGTTCAGTTTATTAAGCGTGGCCAAAGACCATTGCATCCAAAACCAAAAAGCACATACAACATACACAATAAAACAAAATTCATACAAAGTTCAAACATAGCAAATTGTAGCAAAAATGTCAAGAGACACATATCCACGGGATATAAACAATAACACTTTGCCGAAATAGGGAATCACCGCCAAACCCAGAATTCCAGTAACCCAGTTCCCTATGTAATTAGGGATGACATTAGTGGACTAAACTGGATAAATAGCTTTAAATACCAGAAATTTTACCCTATAAGACACTGCTTACAGTAGGAAAGAGGTGACATCTTTGATGGTTAGGGGATCCGCACTGTCAATAAGTAACCCCAAAAGGGCACCTGCTGATCTGCCAGGGAATCTGGCAGCATGGGGCACAATAAACCGGGCTCTGATATCATCATACATATGGCAAGAGAAAACAATGTGCTCCATCATCTCAACTGCCCCCTGGTAAATATCTATCTAAAAGTAAATATCTATCCTCAATAGGCCTGAAAATAGCAAATAAATGATCCCTAAATTGTAATGCTGTCTCTTGCGGGGCTAATATACAATATAGTCTTAATCCCAAATAGCTAAAATCTAACTGTATCTTATAAAACCTATAACTTATAAATTCACCAAAGTCATATAGTCCTTAAAATTTAAGATTTAAAGCATTCTAAAACAAGCTATAAATAATCTGTCATAGCTCCTTCAAGCTCCTGGCCATGCCCTTAGGCGTGTGGCCCTTTGGCTTGTGTCACGCACCTGCAGCTCTGCCTGCAGTCGCTCTGCTTTAAAGTCCCCAGGCTGGAGGCACTTCCAACTGGCTCTGTCCGCGGGGCTTCACCCCTTCATGTGCTGCTACAGTGAGGCCCCAGAGCGAATCCCCAACCCATTGGCGGGTGAGTACCCAGCAACTCCCAACCCCCTTCTATTACTGGGCTGACTGCTGAGAGAGGGGAGTGCCCAACAGCAGCTTGGTGTGCAGCCGGTCCTGTAAGGACACGTGACCAATAGTGACCAATAGCTGTTCATGTGCAGTGTACAGCCAATCTTAGCTAGGAAGCTGCCCAGCTCTTTAACCTGTTCAAAACATTTGACATGCAGCCTGCACACAGGGTTGACTCCAGGTATTTGTGAGTCCTTGGGCAACAGAGTATCAGTGGCCCCCGCTTTTGCCTAATTTGCATAGAATCTAATTTGCATAGTACCACCCCTAATTTGCATAACTTCTGTAAATGTAAAATCCAGCACCCCAAACCGCATGGCAAGGTAAAACTTCCTCCTCCCTCCACAAACATAAAAATGCAGAGTGCGCAGGTTCAAACCAACCACTCCCAACCACACAGCAAGGCAAAGCTCACCCTGCCAAACATACATATGTAGAGTGTGCAGCTGACACCCCCCTCCCCAAACATAAACATGCAGAGTGCTCAGGGGCAGGTCAAACCCACCCCACAGCAGCACCCTTAGGACCAGGCAGACGGGCGCGCGCGCACGCACGCACACTCAGTCTCAGTCTCAGTCTCAGTCATTCATCACACTCTCACTCACTCATTCATCTCGAACACTCAAGCAAGACAAAGCTTCTTGACTTCTTATGGACTGGCTTGCTACCTTAGTCCATAGCCAAGCCCAGGCAACTGGCTCAGCTCATGACAATCTGGAGCCAGCTATCCAAGGCAGCTGTGAATCTGTGCGCTAGCAACCAGACAAACGTACACACCAGCAGGGAGAGGCTGCCCTAAACAGTGCAGATCTCTTCCCAAGTGACTGACCTAATTGTCAAAGGAGACATGCTTGCACTAAAAATCCCAGACAGACATTTGAAACCCACAGTAATGATGTTCAATGTGAGTGCATTGCAGAACTCTATTTTCAAAGAGTATTGCAGAGTATTGCATGGATTTTTTAGAAACATCAAAAGCTCCGAGATGTTTGGGCAGAGGCAACATGCAGAAAGGCCATCTCTGCAGTAGTAGCTCTCTGGGGCAGGCTGCCAGCCACCCCTCTGTGGTACTGCAGGATGCATGAATATCTGCCCAGTGTCCCAAGACTCCTTGCAGATTTTGTAGGAGCAGGGCCAGGCAGACATGGCTTGGGAGCCTTGCCTCACCAAGGTTTAGTGGGAAGGTCATGGCTTTATCCAAGAACAGGCTGGGGCGGGTTCAGTGCTCCCTGGGTGGCTAATTTCCCCCCTTCCCCTCCAAAATCACTGCAGGGCCATGGAGCACATTCTGACCGCTGCCTAAGTGAGAAAAATCAGCTTCCCTGCTCCCTAGAGCCAGAGTGCTTGAGCAGGTTTGGCGGTGGCTTGCACCCATCAGGCACACTGCCCTAGAGCCTCCTTTCCCTGCCCTGAGAGTGCTGCACCTTCAAGAAGCATCCTGTCTGCTTGGCTCAGTCCTTAGCTGTTCTCACGGGCTGGTGTTTGTAGCGCTATCCTGCAACCTTTGTGCAGCCAGAGCTGTGCTGTTTACCGCCTGGCTCACTCACTCACCACACACGCATACACACACGTCACACTGGGAACTCTGAGACTGTATGTTCTAGTTAAAAGGAGTGGAGAATTGAGCCAGAAGTCCATTCTCTCCCATTAAAACATGTTTTTTTAAAAATAGGAAGATGGTTTAATACACAGAAGCATCCCATTGCATCACCCTATGGGTTGGGGAGAGGAGAAGGAATATTAATTTGGGAATCATGACTCCTTCCAAAATCTACAAAGGAATTAAGCATCCACCTGGAGCAAGGATTTGTCCACATTGGAGAAGAACTTACCTAGTCAAGGCCAGTCATATAATCACAAGGTAGTTGACTTCCAGCAGCCAAACTGAGTTTAATGCCAAGTTTCCCTGTCTGCACTAGGATTTTAACTCAGTGAAAAGACACACTTACTCCCCAGTGTGTAAGGTAAAACCCCAACTGACCAGACTTCGTGGACAGAAAAAGTAGGAGAGGCACAAACCCCCTGAATTCACAGGGCGAAACACTTTCCTAATTGGGGGAAAGAGGAGGAAGACTGAATCTTTCAGCCCCCAGTAGGGATGGGTGAACAGAACGCTGTTTGGATGTTCGGTCGTTCGGTTCGAAACCCGAGTTTGGGTTCTGCTGTTCAGTTCAGCAGAGTTTGGATCGGCCGAACTTGGCCGAACATTCAAAAAGTGCTATTGGTATCGAAACCTAAATTTTTTCGGTATCAGTATTTTTGGCCCTGGTGTCCACCCCTGGTGCCAGGAAGTCTGCTCCTCAGCTGCTTCCCCCTTCCAGTCACATTTTCCCACCCAAAGTCATGTTTTTCCCGCACCCGAACTTTTCCAAACTGTTCGGAAGTTCGAGCACTTGGTTCGGTTTGGTCGTCCAAACAGGCCAAGTTCAGGCCGAACTCCGAACTTCCGAACAGCATTCGCACATCCCTAGCCCCCAGTAAGAAATGGGTCCCCATCACCTTCAAACCCTAGCTCCCAGAGGAGTTGCTGCTGATTCACACAGAGGGGTAAACCTTGGGTCATTCCTCCTTCCAGTCAGAGCTCAGACCCCAAAGCCACCCCCATAGGGGCTCAGACCCCAGGGGCACCCTACCAACAGGGGTGAACACAGAAGTGATGGGGGGGAGGGGGCTGAAGTCCAAAGTTAGTATATCCCCACGCAGGTGAGCAGGTCCTGCCTCCAGCCCCACCCCCTGCCAAGAGAACACCAGTGCTAGGCCAGTTTAACCCCCACCCCAAAGCCATGGGAAACCCCCCCAAGCCACAGCTCCAACAGGGGAGGGGGACTCGCGCTCAGTGGGGCAGTGGATATGGCAGCTGGACGCCAGCTGCCGCCTGAAAGTGGGCATCGAATACAGATGGATAAATAACCCCTTCCCCTAGTCTCGCTACAAGAAAATACACAGTCTAGGGGGAAATCCCCATTGTACCCCATGCCAAAAAGGGCAATAAAACAGGGAGGGGCAAATGCCCCCTTAAACCGAAAGTACATGAGGAGCAAATCCTCACTGCACAAAAGAGAGCAATAAAAGAGAGATGGGCAAATCATGCCCCCTTGCAATCCAAGCAGGTGATGGGCAAATCCCCACTACGCTTGGATGGCCAATTCAGACCTGGCCCTGCCCTTCCCCCAGCTGTGGGGAAATGGTTCAACTCCGGGGAGTTCCCAGAGAGGGGGACTCAGGCACACACTCGGCCAGCCCCCTCTCACTAGAGCCAGAGGTGAGACTGCCCTGCCCCTGCAGTCTCTCTCTTGTCCCCCGCCCCAAGCAGCACTGCAGTTGCTCCCAGGGTTACCCACATGGCCAATTAATGTGGGCCCAGGGGAACCCCACATGGCTGATTCAGACCCATCCCCGAGCTGTGCAGGGAAGCCAGCTTGGCTCTGGGGAGTCCCTGGAGAGGGGGACTTGGGCACACCCTCAGCCAGTCCCTGGCACCCCCTCACTGGGTCCAGAGGTGGGCCCCCCTGCAGCCTCTCTCTCACCCCACTACCCCAAGCAGCAGCAGTTTGCAGCCAGGCCAGTGTCCATGCTGCAGCCTACCTCGCCCTTCCTCAGCCACGGGGAAGTGGCACCCGACCCTGGGTGGGGGAGACTCTGTGCTCAGGCCCCTGACCCCCCATGCAGGCCCCCCCTGTACTTACACATGGTCAGTACCAGCACAGCATGGAGTAGAAACAGCTGAAGAAGTGTGGTTCCTAAGTATTTTTCCAGCCGTGACGTGTGGGGGCGGGTCTAGCGTGATGTCAGCCACGGCTGACCAATGGGGGGGGCTGAAGCCTCCTGTTCTGAACCCCCCTGTGAATCCGCCCATGACCACCAACCTGAACTTATACCATAGAACCATCACCTCCCCCAGCGCTTGAGACCCCAGAGCCACCCCTACTCATTCTGGGGTTAGTTCCCTGTGGCACCCCCTACCTCCTCAGAGGCTTAATCATACCCTTGATGTGTCCCTCCCCTCCAGGCTCAAATCGCACAGTCACACTGACACATACACACTTGGTGGGGGGAGAGAAGGAACTCGCTGTGCAGTGCTGCCACCAGGGCAGGCCTGTGGCTGCCCCTTCACCTACTGGCTCTGCCATGGCCGCCACGCACTCAGATAGTTTAAAGGCCCCACGCTCACGTTTCCTCCTGTGCACATGTTGTGGGACCACACCATTTTCCTAGTCTAGCATGCTGAGAAATGCAGTCCCAGAATGCCAGACTAGGAAACTGAAACCAGTTGGGACTACATTTTCCAGCATCAGCATGCCAGGCTAGGAAAATGGCGGCCAGGGCCAGCTCCCAGCATTTACATGGGAACTCAGGAGGAGGTGTCTTTAAAATGCAGGCGGGTGGGGGTAGTTCCTCCTCCCCTCCTGCTGCCACCACTACCAAAGAGACTCGGGCAGACTGAGGGACCCACCCCGACTGCCCTGCTGTAGCTGGGAAGAAATGGGGGGGCAGATCACCCGCTGCCAGGAGGAGTGGGGAAGCAGCAGCAGCAGACCCCTGTGGGCTCCTGGAAAGCTGTAGGACCCTCGGCAAGGGCCCGACTTTGCCGATCTCTGTCGCCAGTCATGCTTGCAGAGTTCACGTACACCAGTACCGCAGCCATGGAGATGAATGCAAGAACTTCATGGTGCTCATTACCATGCTCCAGGCCTTCATTATCACTGTTGAGCAGAACCTGTGAGTAATCCAACAGATCCAAACCTTCTCTGTCATTGGTGCAATGTGATTTCAAGGCACAGACTGACTCTTGTTTGATCTATGGTTAGGATAGTGAGGCACACCACACTGCAGACGTGGCTCCTGCTTTGGTGCCATGCACTTGCCTATCTCTGGCAACAACAGACTGTATTGGGGAGGACCAAAGCCATGTAAGGGTAGCTATTGTGCACTGAGTGGTACCTGCTGGGAGACACAGCTTTAATCACCAATACCCTATGCATGGCTGTCATTGGAGGTTGGTGGTTTTGGAGGCTAGTGGGGCAGTGGGTGGGTTGAACCTGCTGCTGGCAGCAAAGCCACCAGCAGGCCTAGGAGTGTTGCCTGGCCTAGGGGCAGAGTCAGGGCAACAGTAGGCCAGTGGTGTAGCATAACCCAGCAACAAGGAGTTCCCAGTGTTAACATTGAATGGACATTACATTAGTCAACACTGGGAACTAGGGGTGGGAATTTCGGTTCCCCCGATATTCGAAACTGCCGGTATTTTGCTGTACCGACAGTTTCAGATTAACCCGGTAATCTGGGGTACCAGTACCAGTTCCCCGTGCCGGATTTTTTTACATTGCGGCCATTGAAATGAATGGCTGCAATGTAAAAAAAATCAAAAAAACAACCCACTTTCCCTCCCCCATCCAGGCTGCACAGGTGGAAGGAGGGACACCACCCACCCACCCTGCCCAGCCTGGATTTTTTTAAATTTTAACTTTAACCCAAAGTCTGGCTGCTAGTGTGGGCTCTGGGCTGGCGCCGCTCCGACAGCGGTGATCCGGAGCCCGCACCAGCAGGTATTAGGCGCGGGTCTGGCAGCTTCATCGCTAGTGGTTGGCTTCAGCACTTCACTAGGCCTTCTGGGGAAATCCGGAAGTTCCCTGGAAGGCCTAGTGAAGCGCTGAAGCCAGCCACTAGCGCTGAAGCCGGACCCGCACCTTGCTGCTGCCGCTGCCGTCACCACCCGGAGGGCAAGTAAGGCGATCCCTGGGTGGGGGGGTAGGGCAATCCCTGGGGTGGGGGTGTTAAACCACCCCCCACCCCAGGGATCACCTAGTACCTGCTAGTGCGGGCTCTGGGTTGCCGCCGGCAGTGCAGCGGTGGCCCAGAGCCCTCACTAGCAGTTGGACTTCGGGTTAAAATGAAATTTTAAAAAATCCAGGCTGGGCAGGGTGGATGGGGGGGTGTCCCCCCTTCCACCCGTGCAGCCTGGGAGGGGGAGGGGGAGCTATTGGGGGTTTTTTTCATTGATTTCAATGGGGACAGTTCCCCATTGGAATCAATGGGAAAAAACGGTACCGGTATACCGGTTTTAATCTGGTAAATTGATTTTTTGTAAACCGAAAACCGGTAACTGGTTTTTTGCCCCAAGTCCCACCCCTAAATGCTGCTGTGTGAAGCACTGCCACTGGGGGATAAAGAGCCGTCTTACTGCGGTCCCGTCCAGTCTCTCTTTCCCACCGGGTCGAAATTAACCATAGTAGGTTAAAAAAATAGATCACGTTGCCATCGCCTGCCTTTATCCTCAACCCTTGAATCCTCGATTTTCATGACATCTTTGGCCACCTGTAGTCTTCTGAAGGTGTAGGCTTTGGGACAAGTCTTCCTCCTGGCTTGGAGAACTGGGAGGACCGAGTTAGCTCCCTGTCCCGCAACAAGCCAAATCAGAAGAGAATGAAAGGGAAGAGAAGGACAGGACATAGGAGAAGCAGGAGGGGAAGAGATGGGTTCAGTGGGGGACAGGGGAAAGGGGTCTCCTTGTTGTCTGCAGTCTTCTATTCTGCTGTGCTCCTACCTACCTACCTTGTCCTCTGTTCACAAGGAGAGCAAGGCGAGGTGTGGAATCATGCCAGATCTCAGACCAACTGGATAGAAAAAAGAAGCAATTTACTTTAGATGTGTGCATTTTGGACACAGAATGACATTTTTAATTTCGCTTCTTTGTGGACCTCTCCCCCAAAGAAGAGGTCCAAGACCCTCCCAGTCCCCATGGCATCACTTACCACTATCCAGAACCCTCTTCATTTTCATGCTTTCCTTGGCTTCCTGTAGTTTTCTAGGGTCGGCTCCTAGTCCCCAGACAAAATAGAACTTAAGTCTCCATTGGGCCTCAAGAACCCCCCACTGAAGTCTGATGTCCTAATGCATCTTGAAGTGCACTGGTGGTAGGGATAGTGCATTCTGTTGCTGCTGTTGAGGTTCCACAGCTTTGGTTCTGGAGGCCTCCAGACACAGAGGGACTTCAGAAAGCAGTAGGCATCCACAGAACCCCACTGTAGACTGAGGCCGCAACGCGTAGGGAGGCACAGTGGTCGGTTGAAAATTGCTTTATGTTGCTGTGGAGCTCTGTCACTGTGGAGGTCCCACCACTGGTGTTTTGGAGGTCTCAGATAAAGTGGGACTGTGCACTTGTTGGCCTAAAGAACCCCAATGGAGTGTGAGGTCCCACTGTGTCTAGAGACACAGGGGTGGGGGGATATTGCTGTTGAGATCGTTCGCTGTTCAGGTCCTACAGCTGGTCTTCTGGAGGTCTCCAGACACAGTGTGACTTCAGGCTTCAGTGGACCTATATAACCCCACTCAATCCCAAAGCCAAACACTACATCTGTAGGCAAGTTGCTGTAGAGACCCCTATGGCTGGGGTTCTGGAGCCCACATGAATTGTTGGGGGTACCACAAGATTTTAGGGCATCCCATGGCTGTGGGCCCATCCTTGCCCCCAAGAAGAGGTCCCACCCTCCCAGTGCCCTCTATACCTCTTCTTAGGGGCAGGGGCGGGTTTAAAAATATAAAAAACACCTACTCTAAATCTAACTGTAACTAACAACCTGTAAAGAACAGTAGCACCAACAATTATAAACAACTCTAACAACTGTTTAAGACATGTTAACTTCTATCTTTTGTTTAATGTGTTCTGATGCTCAATGTCCCATGGCTGTGGGCCCGCCCCTGCCCCCAAGAAGAGGTTCTACCCTCTCAGTGCCCTCTGTACCTCTTCTTGGAGGCAGGGCCAGGTTTAAAATATAAAAACCGCCTACTCTAAGTCTAACTTACAATTGTTTAACTTAGGACATTACTTGAATTTTTAACATTTTTTTAAAACATTTTTTTTAAAACTTAAGACGTGAAAGGAACCACACTTGTAAAAAATTGAAAAACCTGCAACTTACAACTGTTTAACTGGAGACATAACTTTTTAACTCAACTTTTTTTTATTTAACTTTGTAGCTTAAAAAGGAACCACACCTATCTGAGGCTGCTTTTAAACGAGGAGCACTGAAGCGCCTCCTCAACGCCGCATTAAAGCAAAGCCGCCGGAAGTGACGTTCTCCCCGTTGGCGGCGGCGGCTGGAGACACGGGGCTTTGGAGCGGCGCATTCTTAAGACTTCAATTATCAGGCTTAAGAACACGCCGCTCCAAAGCCCTGTGTCTCCAGCCGCCGCCGGCAACGGGGAGAACGTCACTTCCGGCGGCTTTGCTTTAATGCGGCGTTGAGGAGGCGCTTCAGCGCTCCTTGTTTAAAAGCAGCCTTAAATGTGGGATGTCCTCTGCTGGCTCTCATCCTCACACTCGCAGCTGCCAGAAATACCTCTCTCCGTCTTGTGTGCCATCGCCGTCACCTGGTGCCTTTGGGTGCTGGGTTTATTCATGGTGGTGGTTCTGCAACACCATTGGTCTTCATCTCTGTGCTCTGTCCTTGTAGGCTGTCCTTGTCACACTCGCCAAAGCAAGCAGAAGCAACTGTGGTTTCCTCCAACTTGTGTGTTGTCAGTTCTGTTGGTGGCAGTGCCTTCTTTTCCTGTTTGCTTGGTCCAGTCTCCGTGCTGGCGTCTGTCTCCCTGTAATGGAACTGAGGCCATGCAGTCCAGGCTGAAACTGAAGAGCTTCAAAACAGGTTGTCTTACTTTGTGGTCTCCCCTCCTTCTAGTCCTCATGTAATAGCTAGCAGCAGCAACTGCTTCTTTTTCTGTTTACTTAGGTGCAGCATCCATGTTGGCATGGATCTCCCTTTAAGGACAAAGACCATGCAGGCTGGAGCTGGATGGATGCAAAACAGGACTTCTCAGTGTTCAGGTCTCCCCTCCTTCTAGTCTTCATGAAATGGCAAGTCCAGATCATCACCTGATTGCTTGGGTGCAGCGTCTGTGTTGGCATGGGTCTCCTTTTAAGGACAAAGACCATGCAGGCTGGAGCTGGATGGATGCAAAACAGGTCTTCTCATTGGGCAGGTCTCCCTTCCTTCTAGTCTTCATTCAATGGAGAGTCCAGAATAGATCATCTTCAGGTCTGTTCAGTGTTTACTCGGTGTTCCTTGTATTGTGCAAACAAATCTATTGTTTTGTTGTTGAAGTCCTGAATTTCCCTGATCCTGGCTGGCTCAATAGACAGCATTGCTAGAGCATTCAGACAGTCCTCTGTCATGGTACTTCTCAGAAAGGTTTTAGTTCTTTTTAGAGCTCAGAAGATTCATTCTGCTTCAACAGTTGTGAGAGGCGTTGTCATCACAATCTTCAGCAGTTTAACCACCTCTGAAAATGATTTGTCCAAATTGTCCTCAGTCAACACAGCAAGTAGTGCGGAGGCATGTTTGGCAGAATGGAATTCTGACCTGTCATACAAAGTCCCAAGCTCACTCCTCAGTCAGTCTCTCTCCAGCATTGGGTAGACTTCTGTTGCCACATTAAATGCTTGGACGGAAAAGCGTTCACTGTGCCTTTGAAACAAAGTCCCCTGCACCAAAGTTGCACACTCTAGATGTTTCATGAACTGAAATCCGTCACGTGCATGAGACATAATATCACACTTCCACAGCGATCTGCTCTAGTGTGTCTATGCTAGGTGCACTTCTGCCCATCCGAGCATTCTCTGGCAGCTCTGAGTACAGGGTTCCAATGGAGTCCCTCACTTTATTGATGGCTCTTATGAAGTCTGCAGTATATCTTTGAATACCTACAGAGTCAATGGTTGGGGTTTTTTTGGAGCTCCTTGTAAAGTATGTCCATGTGCATCATGATTCTGTGGAACAAGGGCAAGAAGTAGAGGAACTCCCCGTCAGATTCCAGCATGTTCATGTATGACCTGGCCTCAATACCAATCTTGGCATCACGGCTATCTAGTTGTATTTGGTCAAAGCACTCAACCAGATCCTCTCTGTGCTCATAAATGACCTTGACTGTCCACACACTGAAGTTGCAGCCTGTTTTGGCTACTTTGGGGAGCCTTCTCTTCGCCACCGCATCCAGAACTTCAGTCCTTTTTGGAGATGAACTGAAGAAAGCAGGAATAGCAGACAGACTTTGAAAGAAAATCCTTACTTGTCTTATTTTGGATACAGCTTGCTGTATAATAAGGTTCAGCTGATGGACAAAACAGTGAACAAAGTGTGCATTTGGGTATACATCCCTTATCTTCCTCTGGACTCCATCATGCTCTCCACGCATCACACTGGGTGATTTCAGACGTTACGTTTCTGGCATTCGCCACAGTCAAACACGGGCGGTGGTGAAAGAGCCTTGCACATCTGTTGGCCCGCAGCCAGATGTTCATCACAGTCAAACACGGGCTGGGGTGAACATAACCACGCTTCGTGAGGTCGGGGCGGGAGGAGGTCGAGAAGTGTGGTGAATGCCCACCACGGCAGGGGTGAATGAAAAGTAACGTCTGAAGGTAAAACCCCGGCTGTGGTGGAAGGAAATTACCACAGGCCGTGGTGACGGCACGCAGCGTTGCTGCTAGTCAACCGACAAAAAGCGGCACACGAAGGGAGATTTAAAGGACAGGCAGCAGTAGGGGAACGTGGTGGAGCAGTCGATGGAGAGGAGGGTGGAGGAAACAGAGTGGAGGATGGAGCGAGAGGGCGAGGAGGAGGTGCAGCAGGAGGAGGAGGAGGAACCCGGCCCAGCAGGAGACACCCAGCAGCACACGGGGCCACCCCGGAAGAAGGTAGGGGGTGCAGCTGGGAGCGGGTGGGTCAGAGCAGGGGAGAGGAGGGGCACGGGAGGGAGGGACCACAGCCACCAGGAGCCCACCCAGCATCCCCCATTGTTCCCTCAAACAGACCAGCAAGAGGGCACGCGCCCCGGAGGATGCCGAGGCTGGAGGGAGCCAGGGCCAGGCGACGGTGGCCATGGAGGAGGAAGCGGCAGCGGAGGGGGCAGCACCCATGTGGCGGTACCAAAGGGGGGGGTCAGTGGGGGCTCCAGGAGACCCACAACCTCATTGCTATCTGGGTGACACCCGAGATGCAGGGCAAGCTGGCAGTCAATGCCAGGAATGAACAGGTGTTCGCCCAGATAGCCACGGAGCTGGGGGAGGCCAGATATTACTGAATGCCCACACAGTGCCGGACAAAAATAAAGGAACTGAAAATGGGGTTCAAGGACATAGTGGATAACAACCGGTGCTCTGGGCGGGCGACACGGACCTTCCCCTACATGGACGCGCTGAGTCGGGTGCTGCACTGCAAGGGCTCCATAGTGGCCTGGTGCCCGGGAGGAGGGGGCGCCCAGGAGGAGCGGCCCGCGGAGGAGGACCCCCCCATGCAGCCAGAGATCCCCGAGCAAGCCCTGGCACAGGGCACAGACAACACGGAGGAGATGCCAGGGACCTCGGGCACACACGGCCAACGCATCCCCAGCCCTACCTCAGGCGAGGGCACACACGCCCCAGCAGACTCTGAGGAGGGGGAGGAGGAGACCATCACTGTGAACCTCACGGCCTGCCGACCTGGTGACCAGGCAGACAGCAGTCCCAGCAGCCACCCAGCCTCGGAGGGAACGGACACCAAGGGATCAGGTAAGGGCAGGACAGGGCACATGCATGGACCCCAAGGGGAGGGGGGGCAAGGCCCCAAAGGCAGGGACGGGGTACGGGCAGAGGGAGCGGCACAGGAGGAGGGTGGTGCCCATGCTGGGGGCGAGGAGCGCCCAGAGCACAGAGACAGGAGGGGGGGCTGGGGAACAGTACCTACATGGTGAACGGACCCCTATATCACTCCACAGAGCCACATCAAGCACGGGAGGGCCGTGGCCAGGAGCCGCCAGTTCCGCTGGCCCAGAGGATGTGGGAGCACCAAGCGTGGGCGTGCAAGTGGAGGGAGGACCTCGCGTGGGAGCTAGTGGCAACCAGCACATGCCAGACGGAGGAGATGCTGGTGGCTGTCAACCGGCTGGAGGAGGGGACAATGAGGGCACTGGAACAGATGGAGGGGAGGGACCGGGCGCTGGTGGAGGAGATGAGGAAGGACCAGCGGCTGCTGAGGCGGGACATGAACCGGCAACTGGAGGCACTCCAGGCCCACCCAGACTGGCAGGACCACTGGGCCGTGGAGCTCAGGCGGAAGCTGGACTGCTCGCTCGAGCAGGGCACATCCGTCCTCCTGCAGGCAGGGACCCTGAGTGCCTTTATCATGGCAGCAGCCCTGCTGGGTGCTGTTCCAGTGCCCGGACACATGCCCCCTCCACCCCCACCGGCCGCACCACAGGCCCTGCCAGTGCCACAACCCCTGCCACCCCAACAGCATCAGGGACCGGCCAGCCAAGGGGGAACAGGGGAAGGGGGAGGGGCAGGGCAGCATAGGGGATGGGGAAGGGAGGGGGCACCCGGCACCACCGAGGGGGTGGGAGGGGGGATGGGCACACGGGTGTACCGGGGTAATGGGCGGGAATAGGGAAGCACAATAAAATGTCGGTGGCACACCTAAATCTGTCCAAGTGCTTTATTTCATGCAGGTACAGGGCTACAGCATCATCGGTGTGACTGCGGTCGCAGTGCAAGTCCGGTTGGGAGGGTCCAGTCGGCAGGGCCCTCAGGGATGGGCCAGGCGCTCAACGTGATGAGCCAGTGCTGCCCTGATGCGCTTGGCATAGCGGTACTCATGGGGGTTGGGCCAGGCAGGTGGCGGGAGGGGGGGTTCTCCAGAGCAGCCCCGTCAGACTCTCATATGTTGTGAAGGACATAGCAGGCTCCAATGACAAGGGAGGAGGTCTCCACCGTATACTCCAGCCGGCCAGCTAGACAGCGCCAACGCTGCTTGAGGGCACCGAAGGACCTCTCGACCACGGTGCGAGCTGTGCTGAGGTGGGTGTTGCACCGCTGCTGAGCTGGGGTGATGGGCACTGGGAATGCCTTCATCAGCCATTGCTTCAGGGGATATGTCAGGTCACCAATGATGCATGGGGCATCATCACCCCCTCTATCCGAGTCATTCGCATGTCTGCGAAGTCCCCCCTGTATATGTGGGCAAACAGCAGGGAGATGGTGACCATGCCAGTTTATGTACTCGGCCGCATCGTCGTCTGGGGGCTGCAGGATCACTACATGGGTGCCATTGATTGCCCCCAGGCAATTGGGGAAGCCCAGGCCCCAGAAACCCGCCATAACAGTGTCCTGATCAACCAGCTGGATAACGTGCTCCATGAGCACCTCCTCCACTGCCTCACAGAAGTCCCGCACCAGGCACGCCACCATTGTGAGCCCCACCCCAAAGTGCTGGGCAATGGACCGGCAGGAGTCCGGGGTGGCCAAGGCCCACACAGCAATGGCGACTCACTGTGGCACGAGAATGGGGTTCCTCATGTCAGTCCTCAGGGGCTCGAGCCACTCCTGCAGCTGCTCTGCCAGGTGCATGAGGGTGTGCCTGTCCATTCGGAAGTGTCGGACCCAGGTGACATCATCCCACCGTGCCAGTACCCTCTGCCACCATTAATGGGCCCTCGGCATGGCCCAAGTGCGCCTCTGGATGGGCATGGCAAGCTGCAGCACTAGGTACCTGGCAGCCCTCTCCCACACGCCTCTGGACAGCAGACCCCTGGTGCCGCCTGGTAGGTTGCTGGCTCGTAGCAGCGGCCTGCTGTAGGCCAGTCCAAGCTGCCATGCCATCCCCAGGGCTAGGAGCCATCATGCCCTGCTAGCTGTGTGCCGGGTGCGTGCCCCCACCCTGGGGGCCACTGCTCCATGTGCATCCCATCCAGCTCCTCTGTGATGAGCCTCAGCAGCGCCACGTGCTCCTGGAACCACTCAGCTACTGCTTGTAGCAGTGCTATGCATGCTACCAGCTGGACGCAATCCATCCCTGCGGGTGTGACCACTCCGTTAGTCGGGATCGCTGCTGTGGAACCATGGGCTCACTTCCGCCTCTGAACATGCACCTGTGCCACATATGTGCATGCCTCCCCTCCCCCATGGGCCTATGGGTGAGCACCGGTGGCCGCATCCCCCCTGTCCGTTGGGCTATCAGCCTGGGAGCACCATCATCTGTGTGGGGTGTCAGCCGGTGGTGGTGGTGATGGGGGTGTGTGCCCTGGTGCTCCGCTGCACTCCCTCTGGTGCTGACTGTGGTCCCTCATCGGGGGTACCCTTTGTGGCCCCACGGGCCTGGGGCCTCGGCCCCCAGGCTGCTGCTTCTCCCTGTGCGTGCACGTGCTGTCGTTTCTATCTCCTCTTGCAGGTGTGTATGCATGGGGCTGTCCGGCCTTGCATGCCGGTGTCAGGTGGGAGGGGGTAGGAAGGGGGGAAGCACCACCCACTCACACCGTTTGCACACGGGAGAGCTCTGTTAGCGTAATGCGAGGAAAGGAGGCCCGTCAGGATAGTGTTTGGGTCGATTCGTGTGCTCACGCACTCTGAATCTTGACCCCTATCATCATAGGGCACAGAGCTGGGGAATAAGGAAGGGGGTTCAGCTTCACTACTTGCACTCGTCAGGGAATAGGCAAGGAGGGCTAGTGAGGGAAGTGCCAGGTCCACAGGGGAAGGGGTCCCAAGGTCCACAGTTAAGGTTCACGGGGAATACACACACTCAAGAGGCAGGGAAGGGATGATCCCAGGGGAGAGGAAAAGGCCCAACCGTGCGAGCCCGCAGGCTCTCACTCACCTCTCTCAATTAATCTGGGGTAAGGGGCAGAGGACTACACATAAACACCAAACAACTCAGGAGGGGAGAAACACACACTCTACTTGCTATCACAAAAAGGGCACAAGGATAGGGGACACACACACTGCAATATTGCAACCACAATAGTCAATTCCACACTTAGCTTCAAGGGGGGCCAGTCTCTCCAGGGGCTGTCGCTCTGTTTACCGGCACTGCTACCCTTGCAGTGCCAGCCTTTGTACTGTTGGCTCCACGGCTCTTCAGCGGCTTCCGCCCCTCCAGAGGCTTTTTTCCCCGCTGCTTTTGCCCTGGGCGCCTTCGGCTGGGGGCGCCTGGGCTGGAGGCAGCGGGACGCTGCCGGACCCGGTAAGGGGTTTCCTGTGACCTGGGGGGGGCCGCCGCACCGGGCAGCGGCGGCGGCGACTGACAGCCGGCAGCTATGCGCTGCCCACTCCCTTTGTATCCCTCAACAGCGGCCTCATTGTTCCCGTCTCGCTGTTATCCATTGGCCTTGGCAGCCTCTGTCTGCCTGTCTGGCCCCCGAGCCACACATCCCATGTTGCCCCCACAGCCGCTGCGGCTCAGACCCTCCGAGAGCTGTACCATGGCAGCTGCATCTCTGCCCGAGGCCCCGCTCGGAGGTGCCAGGGGCTCTGTCTGAGCCTGGACCACCTGGGAGAGCATGGCCCTTTGAAACCTGTGGCGTTCGCCCATCGTTCAGCGCTGCCTGTGCTCCATGTCCACCCGGCCGGATGCCTATCGGAGCCTGAGCTTTGGTATTCTGCGCTTTGACTATGTCGCGACCACTGGTGACTGCCGCATGCACTGTGAAGAGCTGGGGCTCACCCCCTTCCCTGAGGGGCACGTACCGGACACGCTGGGGGGCCCTGCGGCATGGAGTCCTGCTGAGACGGCCTCCGCTCTCTGTGTGTGTGCCTTCCCGGGATATGCCACCTGCCTGTGTGAAGGTGGCCCTGCCCTGGCCGTGATTTTTTAGTTGAAAGATTGTAATAGCTTCGGCTTCACAATAAAAGGGTTTTCTTCTTCTACTTCATCAGCGTGCAGGGTGCCCATGGGTATCTATGCTCCCATGGGGCTGCCTACTACCATCTGCTGGATGCCTATCGGAGCCTGAGCTTTGGTATGCTGTGCTTTGGCTATGTCGTGACCGCTGGCAACTGCCGCGTGCACTGTGAAGAGCTGGGGCTTGCCCCCTTCCCTGAGGGGCGCGTACTGGACACGCTGGGGGGCCTTGCGGCGTGGAGTCCTGCTGAGATGGCCTCCACTCTGTGCGTGTGCGTGTGCGCGCCTTCCCAGGATATGTGACCTGCCTGTGTGAGGGTGGCCCTGGTCTGGCCATGTCCTACTTCATCAGCGTGCAGGGTGCCCGTGGTATCCATGCTCCCGCGGGGCTGCCTGCTACCATCTGCTGGAGCTGTCCCACATGCCCTGGCCCCCTGTGGATGATTATGGGTTGCCCTCCCCCCTCTGGCCCAGAGCTGGTGGCCCTGTTGGAGGTGTGCAGCCGCTCTGATGTGCAAGTCGGGATGAGCTGTACGGATCCCTTCGAGGCCTTCTACCTGATCTGCTTCCACATGACCAGCCACAGCTTTTGCCGGGGACTGTGGCAATGGCCCCGCTATGTGCACCTGCTGTCATTACCACCTCCTCCACCCGATGGGTGTAGGGCATGCCGGGCCCATCTGACATCCGACTGCCTCCTCAGTGCCTTCCTTCCACCCATGGCCTGGGTGCTCGCGCTACCGCCTGCTGCCTCCTTGGGACAGCTGGACCCTCTGTGACCCGCCTCCTTCCGCCTGCCTGTCGCCCTCTCGCCTGGGACCCATGGCCGCCACCCTGGAACCCTCCGTGTTGCATGTCGCTGAGAGCCCTCTATCTCGGTGAGCTGCCTCCCCCACCCCTGCTCTCCTGCACCTTCATCCGGTGCCTCTCTTTGGACACTGGGTGTGCTTCTCCATCGGACCCAGGCTCCATGGAGGGCCACTGTGCGGGTTCCCCCGCCGAGTGGGTCCCATGCCCCCCTTGCTGCCCCTTCTCCCGTGCCCTGGCTCCACGCGCTCCCGCACTGTATGTCTCTGTGCCTGACCGGTGCCGCATGTGTCCTCAATAAATGCCTGTTGTGCTTCACTGTGCCTTGTGCTGCCTCCTGTCTCCTTGGGCTGCTGAGTCCCCCTTCCCCTTGCCCACTGGGCTTCTGCCCCCTCCCCCTCCTGCTGGGCTGGCCATGCCGGCCCCTCCCCAACCCCCCTCCTCGGGTTCTCTGTCCCTCCCTGGTGTGTGCCTCCCTCTGCCCCCATGCTCCGCTCCCCTTTGTTGTGTGGGTGTGCTGCTTCATTTGTGTGTGTGTGCGCGCTTCTCATTTTGAAGTGCACGCGCCTTGTGGGGCTCCCACCATGGTTCTCGCCACCGCGTCATGTCTGTTGGGTTCCCCTGGCCCATGTTCTCTCTGGTTGGCCCCGGCTGGTGGTGTCACTCCTGTCACGTCTGTTGGGGCTGCGCGTCTCACCATGGCCCACGGTGACGCTATTCACACCGGGGTGGGATTCACTGTGGTGAATTTAACTGTGTAACATCTGAAATCACCCACTCACTGCACCGTAGCACTGATCTATGAGTTTCTGTTTGTCAGTCCCTTGGGAAAGCAGCACCGAGTTTTTCAATCAAGGATTCAGTGATTGTTTCTGCATTGGAATCGGTCAAGTGTGTGAAGCCGAAAATACGTTCCACGGTTGAACCACTGCCATCAATATATTGGAAAATCATGACAGACTGGCAGATGGTTGAGACATCAGTGGTGTCATCAGCTTCAATAGCCACAAAATCTGCATTTTTAATTTCATTACTTATGTGGTCATAGGCAATTTCTAACATGCAGTCCAGGAGTTCATTCTGCAGAGTTTTCAAAGTCCCCTTTAAGACAGTTGCGCTCTTCAAATTTTGCTGTAGTGTACTGTCAGCTGTAGCAAGTAAATCTACTGCACCTCGAAAAACCCCTGGATTGACAGATCCCTCGCTTTCATCATGTCCATGTAGTGCCAATTCAAAGGCACCACAGAACTTTATGCAGTCAATTATTCTGTACAGTACATAGCAATTTTGATCGATGTCTTCATTACGCTTCCTTACAGACACACGGTAGCCTTCATTGAGTCTCTCATCGATGTTTGTTTTTCCCAACTGTGACAGGTTTAGGCAGTTGTCAAGATGGCTTTTACAAGAATCATGCTTCTTTGCTTTCTCAGACAGGTACTTAACGTCCTTTACTCCTGTCTTTGTCCATGATGCATCACTACTAAACAGCAGACAAGGAAAACAGAACAAAGACTTCTTGGAAACACTGCCACGTAGCCACTAGAACGTCTCGTACCAGGATATGTGGAACCTGTGTGTATAGGCTTTTCCTCTGTCTTGTGCAGCTTGTTCTTCCTGCAGTTCTGGACGGTGAGTTCACATCTCTTTGATCTGAAGTTTCTCTTCATAATTCAGCGTGGTGTATGACTTCATGATAAGAACATCCACGGTATCCATTTTCAAGTAACTGCCTGCATTTCCTTCCTCTAAAGGCTCTGACAAAAATGAGAAGAAAAATGGGGATTTGTCACTGGCAACACTCTCACAAAGAGATTAACATTCACCCCAACCTTGTTTTTTGTCCCTCATCTTAAAGTGATGTCTGATGTGTTAACAAACAAAACCAACATTATTTAACATATACAAAGCGATCCATTTTTCATAAACCACTGTCCCACAAATAATTAACTCAGACAGTAAAACAACCAATTTATTGAATACTTTATTTAGAAACAATTTGTTTAAAACATTTTTTATCGTAAACTTGGTCTGTCTGGGAACAAGAAGAAACCACCTGAGACAACCAGTTAGAAGCACCATTAACTTACATAACATTTGCACAATGTTAAAGTCTTCAAATATGTTGATGAATGCTTTCCTGGAGTGCTTGAAAGAAACTTAACTGTCCTGCTCTTGATAGATGTACTCTGTCTACATCATACAGCTGATGTCTTGAAAACCTATGCCAGATTGTAGTAGCCCTCCTTTGATGACACAGAGAGGCTGTCACCCCTCCACTAGGGTTGTGCCCCGAGAGACCCCCGGGGGAGTGCTCTCGGGGTGCTCGTTCCCCTTTGTTCTCCGGGCGGGCCGGTTGGAGAGGGGGAGGTTGCCCCAACTCCTTGGGTGGCACCTGGCCCGCGGGCACCTGCCCGAGCCTACCCTCACCCTCCCCCTGGACCGTGATCCCCCAGAGGGGCTTTAAGGCGTGGACCCACGTTGCGTCACGTGGCCACTTTAGCTAGGAGTCAACCACCCTCCCCCCGTGTTCCCCTGAATCGCCCCCCCCCAGTCACTTCCCTGCAGCCGGGCCCGGGCGCGACGCTCCTCGAGGTGATGCGGCCGTTGCTTCACTCCTCTAACGAGGGAGCCACCCGGTTCGGCGAAGGGGCGTTAGGGCGAGTCACCAGGTTCGTCGAAGGGATGTTAGGGCGAGCCACCAGGAACTCTTCACTCCAGGCGCGGCGTTTTTCCCTCGTCGGGCGGGCTCGCCCCGCTCTTCCGGGGCACGTTCCTTTTCCCTCCTTGGCCCCGCCCCCTGCGCTCTCCCGTTCCGCCTCCACTCCCCAGCTGAGGGCGACGGCCTCCTGCGTCGCTGCTGGGGCGGCCTCGCCGTCTCTTGCCGCTCTGGCCACGCCCCTTTCTCGTGCTCCTGAGCCGAGGGGCTCACACACCCCCGCCGGCAAGTGCTCGTCCCGGTCTTGCTGCAAGCAGGGAGCGGACGGGCCCTGTCGTGAGAAAAAGTCTGCATTACCGTGTCGCCGTCCCTCCCTGTGGGATATTGTGAACGAGTAAGGTTGTAGGGTTAGATACCATCGCATTAGCCGGGCATTATTGTCCTTCATAGATGTTAGCCATTGCAAGGGAGCATGATCTGTCACGATCTGGAAGGGCGCGCCTGCCAGGTAATAACGGAGAGCCTCGACTGCCCAGCGAATGGCCAGGGCTTCCTTCTCTATTGTGGCATACGCCCTTTCCCTTAAGTCCAGTTTCCGGCTGATATAGGCCAC
>QEPC01010801.1:0-54218 GCA_003113815.1 Sphenodon punctatus
AAGGAAGCGGTGAAACACACACATTTCACATCCGCGAATTCTTGTAGCGAAAATAATGCAGAATCACGGAGTATCGCGCGAAATTATGCGAGGCGCAACCTGGGATGCCGAGGTTTAGGAATGGAATCGCGGACCGGTAACAGCTGATTTCGCATCAGCCCTATTGGTAACCTGACATTATACGCATATGTTTGTGTCTGTCACATTTCTTTAGTATGTGGGTATTTAGCTATGTGACTACTAGGTGTGGGTGGGGAGTTGTACTTGCTTTACTGTCTCCCCTCATTCAACAGAACTCCTCCCATTTGCCGTCATTCTTCTCACGGAGATGGCCCCCAGGCCTTGGCCTATATGCTATCCGTGACAAGGGCAACCCCCAGGTTGCCACCACTGTACCTGAGTCAGTCATGCCCACCCATCACAGGAACCATCATTGAGATTCTGGGACCATCATTACAGTCACTGGGGGCTATATTCCATTCCACTGCATCCAGAAGGCAGAAGCCTGTTGCCCACACGCCAGCCTGCCCCACCACCAACAGCCTACTCCTCCACAACCAACTGTGGATGTCCACTGAAGCTCCCTACCTGTTCCCAACTGCCAAGGAGCCTGTTTCACTTTGTCTCTATCACACCCACCCACCCACACAAACACAAGCCCTGCACCTCCTTGGATGCCGTCTGCAACTTGAGACATTGCGGCTGCCACATCTTTGGGTTAATAACTATGCTACATGGGGTGGCAGCTCCTGTGTGATGGTAGGGATCAACAAGCTCTATGAGAATATGCCAACTGCCAGCCTGTACTGCTGCACAGAGGGATAAAATATTAGGAAAGTTCAAAGAAAACTCGTAACAATAACAACAAATATAACATTTATTAACAAAACAACAACAACAAAAACATTATAAAAAATAAACCAAACATTTTTATATAGAAAGGAAACTTATCCACTAAACTAAATACTCAGTCTTTGGACCTGGCCCCCGGAACTTCGGGGAAAGGCATTAGTGGTGGAGGGGACCTAGGGGCAGGGGCCGCACCTGCCGGCATTTCATTGCCATGTTGGACAGCATATTCAACGGCCCCTGCTACGGCCTACTGCCAGTTGCAGACCAACTGGCAGAAGAGCTCCAGGTCAGCCCTCTTGGTGGAGACATACTTGGAGACATACTCCAAGTATGTCTCCACCTTCTTCTCCCTCAGCTCGAGCACCTGAAACTGTCCCACCAGTCGGTCTTCCATTACTTTGAGGTGGTCCACAAAGTCCCAGCTGGTCCCCTGCACTTCACCTTGAAAGGCCCTTGCTGCTGCAGACCCCTGCCTGTCGGTGGGCTCCACATCTGAGCTGGAGGAGGGGGAAGGACTTTGCACAAGGTGCCTCTTCTTTCTTGTGTCCCCCCCCCTCTTCTGCTGCTCCACAGCCATGCCAGTGCCCTCAGTCTCCTGGGCCCGAGCCACCTTCTGGCCATGGGCCTTCTCTATATGAGTCAGTAGCCCAGATGTGGTGCCCTCTCTCTAGTGCCGGAATCTTTTCTTGCAGATCTAAAGAGCATAAAAACAAATATAGTAATATAAGAAGGGCCATACTGTGTCAGACCAATGGTCTGTGTGAAGCCCTGCCTGCATTATGTCTCTACAAGTGCGTGGGAACCAATCTCTCTCTTCCAGCCCCCATGCCTTCCCTTGCATATGGCAAACCCGTCCTCCTTATCAAAAAATTACCAGACATTGGACCTGGTCCGTCCAATGTCTGGATTTGGGCTCCACTGACATTGTCTCCTCCGTAACCCGGCACCAGTGCTGCTGGGGCCAGCATCCGAATCCTTTCTGAAACAGGAACACATAAACAACACATGTTTGGGTGAGGGTGCTGCTCATGCCAGAGCCCCCCACACTATAGTGCCCTCCCTCTCTCTGTGCGGCATACAGAGAGTGCTATGCATTGCTAGGTGATGCTAGCCCTCCCTGGAGTGCACTCCAAAGGGGTCAGGAGGTTGCAGTGGACTGCAACTAGAAAGCCCCTGGCTGTCACATTCAAATCCTGCCCTGATTTGGGGTTGCCTAGGGAAGGGGATGGCAAGTGGAGAGTGGAGACCCTTGCTGGCCTGGCATGTGTTTGGGTGGGGGTGCTGCTCATGCCAGAGTCCCCCACACTACAGTACCCTCCCTCTCTCTCTGCAGTATACAGAGAGTGCTATGCATTGCTATGGGATGCTAGCCTTTTTGGGGTGCACTGCAAAGGGGTCAGGGGATTCAACAGACTGCAACTAGAAAGCCCCTGGCTGGCATGTTCGAATCCTGCCCTGATTTGGGGTTGCCTAGGGAAGGGGATGGCAAGTGGAAAGTGGAGACCATTGCTGGCCTGGCACGTGTTTGTGTGGGGGTGCTACACATGCGAGAGCCCCCCACACTACAGTACCCTCCCTCTCTCTCTCTGCGGCATACAGAGAGTGCTATGCATTGCTAGGGGATGCTAGCCCTCCCAGGGGTGCTAGGGGATGCTAGGAATTGCAACTAGAAATCCCCTGGAAGTGGCTGGCACGTGGATACCCTGCCCTTATTTAGGAGTGCATAGGGAAATAAAAAAAAGTTACAAACTTGCAAACACTGGCCACCGCTTGCTCCGCTTACTCCTCCTCCAAGGAAGCAGGGCACCACCACCAGAGGTGTAGTAGGGGCAGTGCCAGCAACCTCTACCTCCTCCTCCTCCTCCTCTTCCTCCTTCTCCTCCTCAACCACCAAGTTGGCCCCCAGCCTGGGAATCAACACTGCAGCCTTCTTCATTTTTTTCCCCACAAAAAACACAAACACACACAGTCCAACACACTACACTCACTAACACTCACCAACCACAACAACAGCACATCCAAACAAAGCCAAAACACAAACCGAACAGACAACCAGCCAAACACACACTCACTCACCACACAGCTCGCATGCACACGGATTTCCTGTTTCCAGTGCTCTCGCATTATTTTTCGGAACATGACCAAACCGAACATGACCGAATCGAACATGACCGACCCCGAACCTGATGACTGAACTGAATAGGCGGACCAAACCTAACTGAACCAAACGGCCAAACCCGAACATCAACCTGTTCGCCCATCCCTAGTTCCGGGATTTCCTGTATAGCTGTGGGGGTGCCCGTGCAGACTATGCTGTTGTGGGGGTTCTGGTTGCCGTTTCCCATGTCCTGGGTGCCCCTGACCCAGTCCCCCCCTTCTTCCTGTGACTGGCCCACCCTTCTCCCTCCCCCCTGTGCCTGTTGTGCCGTGTGTGTTGTCTGTCCCGCTGTGTCCCCCCTTCCTTTCCCATGCGGGTGTGAGTGTGCCCGGGCATGTGTTCATGCTATGTGTTCCACTGTGCCCTCATTGTCTCTGTGCCTGCTGTGTGTCTTGCCGCCATGGCTCTTCTCCCTCTTCCCCCTCCCTTCCCATTTCCCTTGTGTGGGCGTTCCCTGTAGGCGCTTTTGGCTTCCTATGCCCTAAGTCGGCCATGTCTGCCTCCCGCCCCTCCCTGGTGCCTTTTTGGTGTTTTGACTACAGCCAGGAATCAGCGTCATGTCTGTTGTGATACCCTGGCCCATTGTCTGATGGCCCAATTCCCTGCCGTGGTCCTGATCCTGTTGCATATGTTCGGTGCCTTCCTGGACCACGGGCAGTGGTTGATCGGTTCACCATCTCTAGGAATCCACTGTGGTGACTCTGGAGCACATAATGTCTGAAATTACCCATGGTTGGCATCCACACTGGCCAATCAGCATTGGGAAAACATCAGGCAGCAGTGTGACGGATATAGAGAACCCCTGAGATAGGTCTTCCTTCAATGCTGCCAGAAACTTTACAGTGCCAATAGAGGGCACTGGGAACAGTATGTAACTCACTGGGAGTGCCTGTCAGTGCCTGCCCATGGGGACATTCCAGGCTTCAGGTCTACAGTGATTTTCAACCGGTGGTCCATAGTCCCCTGTCAGTTGCTTCTGCTCCTATGCCCGCCTGCTGTCTGCTAGTCTTTCTCCAGTATTCTGCCACCCTGGGGCACTCTCTGCAAGTTTGGGAATGAGAAAGTGTCAGAGAGTCAAAGTAAAAAAGCTATTTAAACCAATGCAATACCTGTACAATGATGCTCATTGAAAACAATGAGAAACACATTTAATTACTTAAAGGAAGTTAAATTAAAAATGAAAAATACATAACTATTTTTTTTTTAATGAATACAAAATGAAAATGAAGGCGGTCCTTTTGCACACCTCTACTGAAAATGCATTTAGAGTTTAATGGGAAAGCATAATATGCTCTTGCCAAGCCTCAGGCCCTACCTGTGTATTTCATGCAACAGCTGATGGAATTTCAAACATATATAATGGGACACACACACACACACACCCCTTATTATTGTGTTGCTTTCGGAGACCCAGATTTGAAGGCTGTGTCAGGTTACGACAATTCTGGACTAAGATGGACCATTGGTCTGTCTCAGGCAGCTCCTTATACCCTTTTCTTACTCTACCCCTCAGCGCCCACTATCCCACCACCCCATAGCCCCCGCTGGACCCCCACCCCCTTCCCTGGACCACACTGGCCTATTCTCTCCCTGGTTCATGGGAGCCAGGGAAGAATGGGAAAAGGTCTAGTGCCATTCTCTGCCCCCCTTCCCTGAACTTGACTGAGAATTTTCCAAGTTCTGAAGTTTCAGGGGTCATTCCTCGAAACGTTGGAAATCAGAAAATTGAGCTGAGTACCTCAATCCTTGGTATTTTTCAAGGAAAACTGAGGACTGAGTTGCAGCACTACCCCTGTAACTCAAAGTTCTTCTGCAATGTGATTAGCAAACTAAATGTTCATGGACACTTGAAGACGTTTTGGGAAGGGGGTGGTGTCAAAGGGGGAAGTTGTGCAGGGCCTCCCATGTCATGGGGTTGCATTCAGATGACTGGATCTTTCAGATGCCTCTTTAAAGCCTGTAAGTGGGGAAATGAGTCCAGATCCCTAGTCTCCTGCTGCAGCTGTTGCTGCTGCTCCCTGTACTTGTACTTCTCTTGAGCTTCTATAGCTGACCACTGTCAGAGACAGGATGCTGGGTATGTAGGGTGGCCAGCTATGCAAATTTTAGAGGACACATGAGAAATACAGGTTGAAGGACTGTATTGGAGTCAATGCAGCCCTGAAACCTGTATTTTTCATAAGTGTCCTCTAAAATTTGCATAGCTGGCTACCTACCAGTATGGCACTTTCTATGATCTCATGTCTGTGTTAAGCAAACTGCCAGTTGCTAAGAACCCAGCATTTGTGGGCTGTGTGCACAAAAACAAGCAGCCCCATGGTTGTTACCTCTGGGAGAATTACTCCAGACTAACTACCTCCTTTGCAAGTGTTCACACAAACATGCAGCGTGGGAGCTGCCGTAAAAGTAAATGATTGTGCATTTGGAGAAATGGGTCTTTGTGCTAGGTTGATAATACTTGTTAACCTCTTAACTCACTTTGTTCACATAAATATTTATTCTTGGGAAACAGAAACCCAGCTCAGATTACCTGTGTTCCTTCAGCAGTTATAACCTGACCTTTTACCTTGATTAAACTTTTTTTTTTTTTGTGAAAAAGCCCGAGTTAAAGTAATTGATCTGTGACTCAGGATAGACAGTTTTGTCTCGTGGCTCTGCTACAGACTTCTTTTTCTGACTTTTGGCATGTCACCTAGTGTGTCAGCTCTCTTACTGTAAGAGGCAGATAATAATGCTACCTTTGTTTGTATGTTTAGACTTTAAGCTTTCAGCTGCTCCTAGAGTCCGAGGAACACTAATAGATGTTGACTGGAGCACAATTCTGCTGCAAGGTCCGCTGCCTTGGATTTGTGGTGTTGGCACTTTTGATGTAGCTCAGCTGTTTTGCTTTGGGGCAGCTGTACCAAGGGGCATTCTATGCTGCCCTCTGCTTGTCCAAGCCCATTTCTAACATCTGGCTTATTAAATGAGTGGGCATTTGCACTAGGGCTAGATCTCGATCTCGGCTTTTAATCAGTTCTTGTCTTCCTGCTTTTCTACAGCCACCAACTCTATGCCAAGGGAAAAAAAAAAAGTAAAAAGAACTGTGCATGCACACAATGACTACCAGGATGTTCTGTGCATGCCATCCCTTTTCCAAAATGTCATTGACATCGTCACAACCATTTTGGGAAAGGGCAACCGATCTGCACATGTGCAGTACAGATGCATTTTCCAAAAATGGCAGTGGCACTGCTGGTGCCACTTTGGAAAAGGACTGCACATGCACAGAACAGTTTGGTGTCTGTTTTGTGCATCGTTAGTTGCTGTTTTCTTTTAAATCAAGATTCACATGAGATTCTCACTTCGTTGGTGATATTTTCTCAAGATCTCACCAAGGGTTCTCGATTCTCACGAGATTCTTGCAAAAATCAAAACAGATTCTTGTTTCAGCCTCAACCCCCAATTTAAAACCCCAAATGGATAGGTGAGTGTTCATTTCCCATTGCAGGTATAGGGCAAGCACTACCCAGAAAATTTGATATTACTTGTGGAGAATAAATTTGCTACTTGTTTCAGGTCTGCTCAGGAATATGGTGCCATAAGATTCCAGATACTTAGGAAAGTTCTTGCTAAAAACATATCAGCACTAATAAGCAGGGCAAGGCAGCTGGGTCAGTGAAGGGCACCTGTTAGCCAGGCAGGTGATGGCCAGGGCCGCTGAGCCACCATTATTCCTGGGAGCCAGGGATAGCTGTTACTGAAATAGATTTGCTTAGGAATAACAGGAGGCAAAGCCCCAATCACTAATTCTGTGCACACTGATTAATCAGGCTAGTTTCAGGTGTTCTGATTGGCTTGTAGTGCTGTGCCAGGAGGTACCCACCAATTAGTTACAGCTTATTGGTCACAGCTTCTCACCAATGTAAAGGTCATGGAAAGAGCACAGGGAGTGGAGCCCTTGAGTTTCAGGGGATAATTGGTGGGCTCCCCTTATGCTGGGAAAGTGGACAAGGAATGACCTGGAACCAGTGACCCCTTATTGTCCAGTCAGTGTGGATGTAGCTGAATTGGGAGTGTGTTCCGCACTTAATGCTCTATCTATCTCTTTGTATTGGAAGAGAGAGAGAGAGAGAGAGAGAGAAAGAGCTGTGCTGTTGTCATGGCAACAGCATATTATCAAGCTGTGCAGTGAAGTTGCAGCACTGAAGGGTTGTGCTCAGGGCTGGGTCCAGGTTGAGTGCAAACTCATTAGAATGCATATCATTAGACTGAGGCATGTCTCCCAAAGCAGGTCATCAAAAATGCAGGGCACATTGATTTTTAGCTAAAATCACAGTAAAATTGTTCAATGCATCTAAAGACACAAGATTTAAACATCCCCATTAGAATGCAAATTCAGTTATAACACAATGTGAAACATGACTCATAAATAACATATTATTAGTACTGTAAATAGCAAGGTTGCCCTGCATGTTCAGACTGTGTGACCACCCTGTTTGTTGTGGGGGGCCAGGGTCCCCCAATATACAGTGTCCCTACATAAACTTGAAATCACAGCATGAGTTCCCACTCATGTTGTGATTTCAAGGTTATGTAGGGACACTGTATGATTTCAAGTTTATGTAGGGACACTTTTTTTTGCACTGGCAATAAATAAATAAATAAATAAATAAATCCAGGTCTTCAGAGCCTCAAATACATGGAGCCCCAGCCTATGATGCAGGGCATGTGGCACTTTTTGAGTGCCCCCCCCCCCCAAAACATAGGGCCCTTGACACACTACAAATAACAACATGATAATGAGAAGCACTGGCATAACACATGGATTATGCAGGGCCTTCAGTAATAATAATAATAATAATAATAAATTAATAAATAGGTTTCTTGTTTAACCCGAAAGTTATCAACAAAACATATAAATACAAAAACTGCAGTATACAAGTTTATTGAGTATCTAAACATTCCAAAAAAATTAACATCAAATATATATTTAAAATAAATAAATATTAAAGTAAAATAAATTTAAAAGTATACAGACAGTTGTCCTTATACCTTAAGCCAGCACTACCTGCCTAAGCTTTCTATACAACCTTGTCGTATCCGGATGGCTTTGACACAAAAGCTGGCAACTGTCCTAGAAATTAAGGTATCATATGGACTAAAGAAAAGTCTTAAAATATATTGAAATGTGGAAAGATAAAAAAATAACAAATACTGCAATAAGTATTGTGCCCTGGGTATCACATAAGCTGTACATTGGAATAAAATATGTTCAGCTGATTCCGGTTCCTCAAGGTCACAAACCGTACAAATTCGTGCCTCTCTGGCAACTGTGCCACAGTAGCGACCCATCAGAATTGCTGAGGCAAATACATTAAACCTAAATTTTGTATACAATCCTTTTATGGTAGGAATTCCAGGAAGCTAAATAACTAAGAGAACACGACTGCATTGAGTAACTAGAATATCTGGTAGCAACTTGCTGAGCCTCTAGTAATGTATTTTCAGTTTGCATAGACTGGTCATAAATTCTTTCTTTAACCAGCATCGCAGCTCCTTTGACACCCTTTGTGTTTACATAGTCCATGGAGAAGCCCAGCTTCTGAACTTCCTGTAACTGTCGTTTCCCATGTATCCATCAAGCCATCTCGAATAGCCACCTGCATAAGGGGGTTATCTGGGGTCCCAAACACGTCAATCTTTAACTAGTATTTAATTAGCTGGTATAATAATGCTGCTCTTAAAGGACAACAACCCGTTTCGACATGCAAGAGTACTTGGAGAGTGCCTCTGGGGACTGCCAGAATTGTTCATAAATATTTATTCTGAATAACCTCTAGTTCAGAGAGATAATCTAGACTCCACAGAGGGAATGCATATATAATATGACTAAGAACTTTTGCCTCAAACAATCGAATTGCCGGCATGATCAACTTCCCCCCTTTTGAAAAATAAAATTTCAGTAGTGAAGCAGCTATTTTAGATGAAGATTGAATGACTGCATTATAATGGGTAGTCCATTTGAGGTTTGATGAGATCATTACTCCTAGGTACTTGAATGTATTAACCTGCTCTATCAGATTTTAATCAATGTACCATCCCTGAATACGAGATCTATTCCACTCCCCCGCAACAATCATTGTCTTGGTTTTAGAAAAGTTTATCTCAAGGCATTCCTGTTGGCAGAAAGCATTAAAATGCCTCATTGCTCTCATTAAACCTATACGCGATTGGGACAAAATTACGGTATCATCTGCGTACATAATCGCGGGAATCCTACAGTTTCCTATTTTGGGCGCAAGTTGATCCTTTTGATTAAGAAAATCAAGTACGTCATTCAGATAAAGATTGAACAGTGTGGGAGCAAGAATGCACCCCTGACGCACACTTCTCTGCACGCAGACTTTATCTATCAATTGGTTAGGGGGAGAAAATCGGACTTGCAAAGTATTATTAGAATGTAGAGTGATTATTAGAAAGAGCAGGTGAGGATCGATAGACGGTTTGCTCAATTTAAGCCAAAGATGTTTCCTGCTGACCAAATCAAAAGCAGAACGAAGATCTATGAAACATAAATACATCTTCCTGCGATGTTGGGTATACTTTTTCAAAATCGAGAGTAGAACAAAAACTTGGTCAACAGTGGAACAACCCTGAGAAAAACAAGCCTGCTCCGGGATCAAAATCGCCTTCTCTTCCATCCATACTTGTAATCGGCCCAGTAGGTATTGAGCATATAATTTGCCAAGAATACTCAATAAACTTATAGGGCGATAGTTAGAAGGACAAGATGAGTCACCTTTCTTGTAAATTGGAAGAATAATACTTTCCAGTCATTCTTTTGGGATACAATCATGGGAGTTGATTCGGGTAAAAAATTGGGGCCAGTATACTCGTCCACCACTGTGGGGCTGCCTTGATTATCTCTGAGGTGACTTAGTCTGCCCCTGGGGCCTTACCCAGTTTTAGGTTAGCTATCAGCTGGGTGATCTCATCTTCTGTAGCATCCTGCCAAAGTGGAAATTTGTCAATGGATGCAATTGGAATTTCCAGAACAAGCTTCCCTGGCAATGAAAATAATGCACAGTAGTGCTCCTGCCAAACTGACTGTGAAAGGGGTCTTTGCCTTGATGTTACTGTGCTGCTCTTAAAGTGCATACGTATCAATCTCCAAAAGGAGTTTGAACAATTTGCATTTGCAGCTTTCAATAGTTTCGCCCAGCTATCTTCCTGAAATGTCCGTTTTTTATGCCTAACAACTCCCAATATTTCCTTCTGCACTCAAAATAGGATCGACGACTATAAACTACAGACCTCAATTTCAAGCACTTTGCAGCATGTCTTACCTAAGTTTATGACATAGCCCTAAGTTTATGACATTCTAAGTCAAACCAACCAGCATTACATTGTCTGGAAGTCCGCCAAATCTTCTGTGTTTTTAGGAAAGGGGTTAGTAAGTCCATCAGGACATCAAAGAGTCTTATCAGCTCTGCCCCATCCCGTGTCCCCCTTAAATCCTATTCTAACTTCCAAGCTTCGTTGCTGGAAATAAAGTCTAAGAAGTACCGCTCAACCGTATCTGACCATTTGACCTTAGCACGATACTCCTCCCCAGGGGCTAACACCATATCTGCTGGTTGAGGGCCACTTTTGCCCAGTTCAAGGACCAGAGGGAAGTGAGTTGACTCTGGTCTTGGGCATATTTTTAAGGATTTAACCCCACAAATTGCTTCCTCTGAGATCATAAAATAGTCCACTACTGCAGAACCGAAAGGAGTGTGAGACATAAATTCCCTTGACAAATCCCCAAGTATTGTACCATTCAAAATACAAAGGTTAAAGGTGGTAAGAATTTTATCTAATTGAGCCTTTAATTCCTTGTTGCATACCCTGTCTCTAGCGGTTCGCATGGGCAGACCAGTAAATATAGCATAATTGTCTAAACTTATGTCAGCTCCCTCTACAGAGGGGTTTCCTGTCCTGGTGTTAAAATCTCCCGCTACCAGCAAGGAGTCCGATGGAAATCTTTCAGTAATTGAAAATAACAGCTCTTCCCATTGAACACATAAATTATGGGAATAAAAGGTGGAGGAATAAGGAGGAAAATATACATGACATATCAGCAGTTCAGTACCCCTGGGGAATCTGTAATGATAAGTTGATATATGGGCATTAAATGTTCCTAAAGGGGTAATCTTAATATCCAAAACTGATTGTACCAAAAAGGTTAAACCACCATTAGGACAGCCCTGTTTAAGTGAGGGGGTGGCAGGAAGACAATACACATTGTAATCAGGGACCACCAGATTTACTGTGGCCCACATCTCCTGCAACAAAACAAAATCAAATTTGGACAAAAAGTCCAAAAAATCAGGATCTCTCATACAGGACCACCAACATGAGATGTTCCAGCTAAGCACAGTAGTGACTTTTTGAAAGGGTCTATAAGTCATAAAGGGGTTACTGTACCATGAGATTTCACCGGTTTATCACATGTAACTATGGTACCAACCGATTCCTGAGCCTCCAAAACAAATGAGGAGCTTATCATTCCAGTTAAAGGTTGGGGTCCGCCCTTGTCTGGGGAAACCTGAGGGGAATTAATAACTCTGTCCTTAGCGTGAGGGACCTGCCAAGGATCACCATGAACATTTTGAATAGATATATGACTTGATTCAGTGCCAGATGTCTTGCCAATTTGGGGGCTCATTTGAAGCTTAGAAGGGGAGACCATGGGTTCAGTCCTATTTTTGTAAATTGGATCTTCATGTGGAAGAAGAAGCTACTCAAAGAAGCTACTAAGTTTTTACCTATTGCCAATTCTAACCTAGGAGAAGAATAGTGTGATGAAATTTTCTCCCGTCGAGGGACCTTCCTTCTTGATAAACATGAGTTGGGAGGATCCTCTTTCAGCCTAGATAGTTTAAGAACCACCTGCTCCAGACTCTGAAAAACATCGTTATAATCTGGGCTACAGGTAGCCTGAGAGGGGTTAACCATATCAGTTTCTATTGTTTGTTCATAATCTGTAGTAAGGTCAGCCGGTTGACCTAGGGCCAGGAGATCTATATCTGTCCTGACTATAGAGACTGAACCAGGAACCTTATTACAAACTATGTTTGTTTTAACCCGTGGCACCTCCATTACTTTTGGAGTCTCATGTGGTTCAGAGACAGAAGAAAAAGCTGAACATTTATACATGCTATTAGATATTGTACCAAAGAGCCTAGAAATAAAAATAGCATGTCTGTTCAGGACATCCTCCTTTTCCATGATTTTAACTCTCAGATCAGAAGTTTTAAATAGAACAATAAGTGTCCAACAAACTTTAGAGACCTGAAGATGGTCAATAGAGCCAATAGTATGTCTAGTAATAGGAAGGGTCAAAAGGAATCTGAGGTGCTCCGCTACGTCTAGAATTGAAGACCAGTTCGGGAGGCGACCAGAGGCCGGGCGTCGTACTGAAATTAAAAGTTTTGCTGGATCCAAAATAAATACTGACCCCCCTCTTATTACTTGGAATATTTGAAGCCTCTGAATAGGGGGCTGTTTCCTGATTGCTATCACCCTGAATAGTACGGGGAGAGACTGCTGGGGGAGGAAACATTAAACATTTACCCTGAGCCTTCCCAATTGTATATGGTGCCAATGATGTCAGATGAGATGACAGATGATCCATTTGCTCAGATAAATGGTGTAAACGTGAATGGGTATATTGCAGTGTCTTAGAAGACAGGGCCACATGATCGATCAAAAATTGGTACAAAGGATCACTAGCATCCAAATGGGATTTAACTAAAATTGACTGATGAAGGCTAGAGACATCCTCACAACAGGAGGATTGTAAAATTGAGTCTACAGGAGAAAATGAAGGGGAATCAACCAAGGCCTCAAAACGATTACTCACTGAAATTCCAAAATTAAACGAAGTCCTCCCTGTAGTCAAAGGAGAGACAGTTACATAGTCTTGTTTGAAAGGTGCCAAGAAACTATCAATTTTCCACTGTTTGGGACTTTTACCAGAGGAGGTTTATCTATTCGAGATCTTTTATCGGATGCCATTGAGTATAGATGTTCTATAACTCATTGAGTATAGATGTTCTATAACTCAATAATCGAGCTACAGCTACAATCCCCCGCTTAATGAGATTAAATAACGACTAGCTTGTCCCCTGCAACAAGTATAAGGAACAGTCTAACCCCTTCACAGGGGACAACACAGCTGCCCAATCCCTGGTAAAAAATTATAAAGGCACAATCCTACCCCTTTTCGGGAGGGTGGCAGGGCAGTCTTGTCCCCTGTAGTGAGTATAAGGCTCAGTCCTACCCCTTCTCGGGGGGTGACACAACTGCCTTTCCCCTATGAGAAGTATAAAATGAGCAGTCCTACCCCTTCTCGGGGGGTGACACGGCTGCCTTGTCCACTGTAGCAAATATAAAAGAGAAGTCCTGCCCCTTCTCGGGGGTGGAGGTGGTGGTGGGTGACATGGCTGCCGTGTCCCCTGAAACAAATATATTAAAAAATATACAGTTCTACCCCTTCTCGGGGGGTGACATGGATGCCTTGTCCCCTGTAGAAAATATAATGGCACAGTCCTGCCCCTTCTCAGGGGGTGACACGCCTGCCTTCTCCCCTGTAACAAGTATAAAAGAGCAGTCCTACCCCTTCTCGGGGGGTGAAACGGCTGCCTTGTCCCCTGTAGAAAATATAAAAGAACAGCCCTGCCCCTTCTCAGGGGGTGTGTGTGTGTGTTTGTGTGTGACACGGCTACCTTGTCCCCTGAAACAAATATATAAAAAAAATATACAGTTCTACCCCTTCTGGGGGGTGACATGGCTGCCTTGTCCCCTGTAGAAAATATAATGGCACAGTCCTGCCCCTTCTCGGGGGGTGACATGGATGCCTTATCTCCTGTAGAAAATATAATGGCACAGACCGGCCCCTTCTCGGGGAGTGACATGGCTGCCTTGTCCCCTGTAGCAAATATAAGAGAGCAGTCCTACCCCTTCTCAGAGAGTGACAGGGCTGACTTGTCCCCTGTAGAAAATATAATGGCACAGTCCAACCCCTTCTCGGGGGGTGACACGGCTGCCTTGTCCCCTGCAGCACGTATAAGAGAGCAGTCCTGCCCCTTCTCAGGGGGTGACACGGCTGCCTTGTCACCATCGCTCAATCGGCATGCTGCTGTCCCACAGGTACTGTTGGCTGCTACTGCCCCTCTGGTGCTCCAGCACTGCCTTGTCCCGCTGCCATCTTTAAACCCCCAAACACGAAAGTCCTATTGCTGCTCGCTCGGCGTGCTGCTGTCCCTCAGGTACTGTTGGCTGCCAGTGCCCCTATGGTGTTCCTCAGGGCCTGCAATGCGGGAGCCTCATCTGCCCAAAGGTGACGAATATTGTGTTTAACTGAGCATCAAAAGTTAACTACTGTAATGGAAGGTGGAACCATCAGCCTGTTGGGCTGAGTTACTGTCAGGACAATCTTCTGTTATTAAATTCAATGTCAAGCATGGAATTATGCTATGATTGAGGTGTTGTCCCAGGTAAATAGCTGAGTTCAGGGCTGATCAGACTCTGAAACTGCTTGCCAGACAACCTTGTACTCAGAATAGATGACAGAGAAGGCACGTGGTAAATAGCAAAAGATGAGAAGCCACTTTTATTGTTGAAGTAACATCATCAAACTGACATCCACTTACTGCTGCATGAGTTGTCAGGTCTAGGGGGGCCCAACAATGGGTGTTTTCAGATGTTACAGGGCCGCTTGGCCCCATACCCAAAACAACCAAATCATCCCCCACCGGGATGACCCCATCACGCCGTATCAGACATGCTGGGCGATCCCGGAGGGGAATCTGGGAGAGGGCGGGGCTGAGTAGTGCAACATGCGGCCGCATGGCCCCGCCCCCTCCATGCTCCCCGCCGCCCGCCCTCTGGGGAGACGGGTGGGTGGATGGGCCAATGCGGCCGGAGCATCTGGCCAAATTCGCCATGGCCCGGGATCCCGCCGGTGATCCCAGGCCATGGCGCCCGACCAGACGTGATTTTTTTTTTGTCCCCGCCGGGGATCACTTTCACCCCGCTTCCCGGGAAATTCCCATGGCTAGCCCGGGAATCCTGATTGAAAATGACCCCGTGTGGGTATTGACCGTGGTGAACATCTGGCGACTGCCAAACAGACATTTGAGGCACAGTGTATTTGAGGCACGGTGAGTATTCACCGTGGTTCACTGTGATCTCATAACGTCTGAAAATACCTAATGGTAAACACTCAGTCTGAAGCCCTCTGGTACTACGAGACGACTCCTATATTGTCACCCATATTTATCCCTATATTTTTATTTATTTATTTATTTATTTATTTTAATTTATCCTCCACCCTTCCCCGCAGTCTTTGGGCAGCTTACAGAAATAAAATCACAGGGGAAAAAATGATAAAAATACAATGCAATAAATTCTAGGGCTTCAACTAATAGTAAACACCTGGCTTACGGAGGATCTGCAGGGGATGAAGTGGGAGGTAGGGATGTGCGAACGCGGTTTGCATGTTCGGTGTTCGGGCTGAACTTGACATGTTCAGTCGACCAACCTGAACGGCTGAATCGAATGTTCGAACAACCAAACAGTTCAGTAAAGTTCGGTAGAGTTCGAGCAGGAAAAACGTGGTGAACAAGCCCAGGGAGGAGAAGGGACAGCTCAGGAGCAGACTTCTTGGCATCAGGAGTATAGCGGATTGGAATAGCAGCCTGCCTGACCAATCACAAGCCATCTTTTCCTCACACCACTGGCTTGGCAGGCTGCAATTGGCCACAGGCTAGTCTGCACGAAGCCAATGGGGCTTGTGGAAAGGTGGGCGCAGCAAGAAACAAAAGTCATTGCCCTCCCCTCTTCCAAATCCTTCTGAGCTAGCCACTGATCCTTTCAGCAGCATTGTCAGAAGTCTCCCTTTATCCCATTTCCTCCTAAAGTCACAGTCCATTGCCATCCTCCTCTTATTCACCCATTCCCACATATTTACCTACCTAGCTTCATTTATTTACCTTAGATTAGATAGATTTAGGAGTTATTTTTATTTTTACCCCTCCCTGTGTTCTTCCTTCCTCCTCCATTGAATCCTTTCCCTCTCCCTCCAAATATTCCATCCCTGATTCCCTTCCCCTGTTTTTGGATTTATTTGGAGTAGGATTACTTAGGTTTCATTTCAGTTTTGTACCCCTCCCTGTGCCCCCCCATCCCATAGATAGATAGATAGATAGATAGATAGATAGATAGATAGATAGATAGATAGATGTAGGAGTTAGCTTAGAGACAGAGATAGGATTTAGGGATTTAGTTTTAATATTCAGTGTGTTTGTAGGACTAGGCCTTTGTAGTTATTAGATATTCCATTTAGTTCCATGGCATTTAGAATAGTTAATAGCAGTTAGACTTAGTTTAGATATATACAATATTAGATTAAAAATTTGAATTAAAAAAATAAAATATAAAACCTTTGTGTGCTGCATTATTTTGGATGGACAAATGGAGAAGGGAAGGAGAGGCCGTGGCAGAGGTGGAAGGAGCCATGCCAGTGGAGTGAAGTGGCAGCATGCAGTAGCAGCCAGAGCCCATCACCATGCCCCAAGCTTGGAAAGGTAATCCCTCAGCAAAGAGAGATGGTATAAGTTTAGATAATTATGCTCCACCATTAGGACTTCCCCCACGAACCTCTAGAGATGTGGTGTGTAATAGGGAACAGACAGCCCTTTTGGATAAAATTCTTACTACCTATAACCTTTGTATTTTGAACGGTGCGATCTCCGGGGACCTGGATGGGGAATTTACGTCTCATAGCCCTTTCGGTTCCGCTGTGGTAGATTATCTTATGATCTCGTAAGAAGCAATTTATGCTGTTAAATGTTTAAAAATCTTCCCAAGGCCTGAGTCTTCACATTTCCCTCTGATTCTTGAAATGGGAAAATCTGAATATCAACCAGTGGAGACCGTGTTAGGTTTTAGGGAGGAGTATTCTCCCAGGGTCAAATGGTCATACTTGGTTGAGTGGCACTTTTGAGATTTTATCTCTAGTTATGAAGTCCAGAAGTTAGAGCAGGATTTAAGGGGGATACAAGAAGGAGCTGAACTGATGAGGATCTTCGGTGTTTTGATGGATCTATTAACCCCATTTCTTAAGACTCAGAGAACTTTGAGGACTCCCAGGCAAAATATCCCGGGCTGGTTTGATTCAGACTGTTGTAACTTAAGGGATAGATTAAGATGTGCAGCAAAGCGTTTGAAACTGAGATCCTCAGTCTATTCCCGGCAGATTTACTTTGAATGCAGAAGAAATTATTGGACATTGCTAGGCACAAAGAAACGGGCATTCCAGGAAGATAGCTGGGTGGAATTATTGAAAGCTGCTAACGATAACTGCTCAATCTCCTTCTGGAGACTGATTCACATGCATTTTAAGGGTGGCATAGCAACTTTTAGGCAAAGGCCTTTCTCACAGTCAGCCTGGCAGGAATATTATCGTGCATTATTTTCTCCCCCTGGGCAATTTTCTCCCCCTGGGCGCTGATGGGTGGAGACAGTCCGCTGGACACAGGTGGGTCAGCGAGGCCATGCAGAGCACCAGACCCAGGCACCATTTCAATTGCTCCTATTGACCAATTTCCACACTGGCAGGCTGTTACAGAAGAAGAAATTTCCCAGTTGATTGTCAATCACAGGGTGATTTCAGAGGTGATGAGTTCCAATTCACCACAGTGAATCCCACCCCAGTGTGAATGCATTCACCGTGGGCTGTGGTGACACGTGCAGCCCTAACAGAAGTGACAGGAAAGTGACCAACGCCCAGGGGCAATGGGTGATTACAGATGTGATGGGCGCCTGGTTCACCACAATGGATTCCCGGTGGGGGTGAACTGAACAACCCCCCTGGGGCAAATAAAAGTTCCAAACAGACATGATGGGACTGGGACCATGGCAGGGAATTGGGCCGGCAAATCATGGGCCAGGGCAGCGCAACAGACGTGACACTGATTCGCGGCCGCGGTCAAAACATTCAGAAACCACCGGGAAGGGGCGGGACACAGACATGGCCACCTGAGGGCAAACAAAGCCAAAAGGCACAAAAGGGGAAGCCCACACAAGGGAACCGGGAAGGGAGGGGGGAGAGGGAGAAGAGTCGGACAGGTACCACACACAACAGGCACATAGACAGCGGGACCACAGTGGAACACACAGCACAAGCACATGCCCGGGCACACACACAAACACACACGCACACAGAAGGGAAAGGAAAGGAAGGGGGAAACGGGCGCCCGGACAACACACAAGGCACAACGGGCACAAGGGAGGGCGGAATAGGGAAGAGGGGGGGGGAAACTGTAAAGGGGCAGGGCAGGACACAGGGAATGGCAACCAAAACCCCCACAGCAGAACTGTCTGCACGGGCACCCCCACAGCAACACAGGCAGCCCCAGAACGGGGGGCCCCAGGAGCTCAGGACCAAGGCACAGCGAGGGCCTGCAATGCACAGCGAGCTAGCCGGGAACAGTCCAGGAGGCACACGTAGACCCCCCACACAGAGAGGGACTGATGGAGGGCAGGCAAGAGAGCCAGCGAAGCACTGCAGGTCCAAGGACACACACACACACACGGAGGAAGGAGTGAGGGGCAGTCACACAGGCACCCAAGAGGGGGCAGCAGGTGGCAGCACTGATGGGTGGAAACAGTCCGCTTGACACAGGTGGGTCAGCGAGGCCATACAGAGCACCAGACCCAGGCACCAGGGAAGGCAACCATGGAGGGGAATCCTGGGTGTGGAGGCAGACCAGGGGGTGGGGCCCAGAGCCACACGCAGGTGTAGCAGCACCCCAGGAAGCAGGTAGCACAGCAGCACGGCAGAGAAATCAGGGAGGGAGCAGCCACCGGAGACCGGTCCCCCAGGCAGGGGTGGGAGCCCACACGGGGGCAGGTAACCGGGGGCTGGGAGGCACACTGGGACTCACATCCAGTTGCTGGGGGCCAACACGGGCCCGGTGAACCAGGTGGGGGCCGCGGCCAATGGATCATGCCCCGGAGGTACCCCAACAAGGACATGTGGTGGGCGATCAGGTAGTAAGCCTCGAAGGAATCCTGCATGGACAGCCCCAACTGCACATCCGAACGGGACCACACGTCCGACAGCGCTGACAGCTCCGCCAGTGCAGGCTCTGACACACAGCAGTCAGAAGTAGGTGGCCACGGAAGCTGTCCCAGCTCCAACAGCTGACGGTAGCAGGTGCACCCAACCACATGCCCACAGACACCAGCACTGCATTGGGGGCTCCTCCCAGCTGTGGGCTGGGCCCCAGCCCACCCGGACATCAGAGGGGCATCATAAAGGTCCCCCAATCCCTGGGGCCCCCACCATCATGGAGTGGGACAGGGAAGACGCCTACTGGATGTACGTCGCACTCGCAGCCGAGTGGTACACGACTACACCAAGCAGCTCCGTCTCCTTACCGCAGAGCTGCAGCTGGGCACCCGCCTGCGGGTTACCCTGGCCTGGAAGGCTGCAAGGGCCCACAGGGCCCACCATAGCTGCAGGAGAGCCCTCGCCAGGCTCAGGGCGCAGAGACTCTCCAGGGCAGACTGGCAGGCTGTGAGTCAGGGCCGAACCCATCCCGCAGTGCTCCGCGAGGCGGCCGGGCACCTCCAGTGTGGGAGGGAGACCATTCACCGGGCAGCCCTGCTCGCTTTGCCCATTGACAGGCAGATATGGGTTGCTGAGTGGGCACAGGGTTGGTGGGCCAGGGCTCTGTCCCAGTGGGACGAGGCAGTCTGGAGGGCCCACTTTAGGATGGACAAGCTCACCCTGCTCCAGCTCGCTCAACTCCTTACGCCCTGACTGGAGCGACAGCATACCCCCATGATGACCCCCATCCCCATGGTCCAGCAAGTGGCAATAGGGGTCTGGGCCCTAGCAACGCCCGACTCCGCCGGTCCATCTCCCAGCACTTCGGGGTAGGCCTGAGCACCGTCGCCTGTATCCTCCGGGTTGTGTGTGAGGCTGTGGAGGGCATGCTCCTGGACAGAACAATCCAGCTGGTGGACCAGGGGGCTGTGATGGGAGAATTCATGGCCGGAGGCTTCCCCAGCTGCATGGGAGCCGTGGACTGCACCCACATAGAGATCCTCCGCCCCTCCACAGGGGAGGCTGCAGAGTATCTGAACAGGCACGGGTATCACTCCCTGCAGCTGCAGGCGGTTGTGGTTCATGGGCAACTCCGGCAACAGTCAAGACACCCGGATCATGACCATCTCCGCCTTCTATGACCGGATGTTCCCGGGGGACTTCGCTGACATGGGGATGACCTGGATCGAGGGGGTAGCAATGCCCCCCTGTATCCTGGGCAACCCTGCCTACCCCCTCACCCGGTGGTAAATGAAGGTCTACCCGGTTGCACGCACCCCTGCGGAGGTGCAATACAATACCCGCCTATGCTCCAGCAGGACCGTGGTGGAGCAAGCCTTTGGGGCCCTCAAGCAGTACTGGAGGAGCCTTGCTGGCCGGCTAGGCTACACCGTGGAGACCTCAGCTCTGGTGATCAGTGCCTGATGTGTGCTCCGCAACCTGTGCGAGAATGAGGGGGCAGTCCTGGAATACCCTGAACCCAACTAGGCCCCAGGCCCGGTGTCCCTCTACGTGAACGCCGAGAACCCCAGGGAGTACCGTTATGCCAAACGCATCCGGGATGCTCTGGCGAGGCATATCAGCTTGGAGGCCAAGATGTGAGAGCTGCCCCTCCCCGTCCCACCCTGGACCGGCCCCTGCACGGGTGGGGGTCTCCCCCCCATCACCCACATATGGGCCCGGGAGGCAATATGGTGCAAACACAATTTATTTCAGCCACGTGTACATGTGCACCCAACCCCTCTCCCTCCACCCCAGTTGTGCCCTGCCCCCTATAGTCCCCCCTCCTACCTCCCTCCCACCCCATCCCCCCCAACCTGCACGTTTCCTAGGATGGCCCCGTGCGCACCCAGTGTTGGCCATGGAGTCCTGTGAGCTCCCCTCCCCCCAACTGTCTGTGTTCCCAGCACTGTCCTGGGCCGCCTTCTGGTCTGGAAGGGGGGATGGTGGCTGGGGGAAGGCGTGTCCTGGACATGGGGTTCCCCCCTTAGTGGCTCCAGAGGGCAGGGGGGACTGGGAGGCAGATGCGCAGCCCCTGAGGGCGTGGGGGTGGCTGGGGCAGCAGGGCAGGGGGCGGGGGTGCCGAGGAGCCTGGCATGGGGACCTGGGCAGGTAGGGTGCCCGGGGGGGTGGCTGCCATCACATAGGCACACGTGGTGCCCACATGCAGGAGCAGGGAGGTCCCTATATCATGGGACCTGTCCATTTTGGCAGAGTGCTCCTGCACCATGCCTGTGATGGCCTGCTCCAGCCGGCCGAGCACTTCCACCTGCCTGCTGTGCTCCCAGTGCTCCTGCCTCTGCTCCAGGCACACCTCGGCCTGGAGCCTCATGTCCTGCACCTCCGCCTGCTCCAGGGACTGCTTGATGGCCGCCTCCAACCGGTCCACAGCCGCTATCATCCTCTCCCCCTGTTTTGCCAATGTTCAGACGATATCCTCCGTCTGGTCCTCCATCCACCGGCGGACCCATGCCCGGTGCTCCCTTATATGCTGTGCTGGGGGCACGAACCCTGGAGACGCTGCCTGCCAGGGTTGCCCTCTGGGTACAGGAGGGTGAGTCCGATGCTGCCCCGGGCACCTGGGCCCGGACTGGGATGGGGTAGGGGACCCGAGGGACCCCCGCGTGTCACCCAGCCCCTTCCATCACCTCCGACTGTCTGGATCCCCCCTCTCAGCACCCCAAAGGGCCCTCCCACCTGTTTCCTCCACCTGTTGGCCAGACTCCTCGGCGCCTGCCTGCTCACCCACCTGGGTCTTGTGCTGGGGTGTTCCGTGCCCTGTGGGCAAAGAGGGGGGTTGTAGGTGTAGGGTTGCACGGTTGGGCGACCGCGGCCCGGGCCCCCTTACTGCCTTGCTTTTGGGGACTGGAGCTGGCCTGTCCATCCCCCCCTCGACCCTTGCCCCCTGTGGGCCCGGTCTCTCTACCCTCTGGGTCACCCGCTTACCCTGAATGTCGGTCTTAGATCCTTCTGAGGCCGGCCCCTCAGTGTGGGAGTGCTCCCCTTGGGACCAATGGCTGAGGGTGATGAGGGTGCCGGCCTCGGACTCCGCTTGTCCAGCCTGGGGGTGGGTGTTCTCTGGGTTGCTTTCTGGGGGGGCTGTAGGTGCCGGAGGTCCTGAGGTTTTTCTCCTGGTGGTCTGGGACCCTGGAGCTTGTGTCTACCAGGGGGGTGGCGAGGGGCAGGAGTATCTCAGCCCTTTCCCTGCCCTGGACCACTGCGCTCCCCATGAGCCGTGGGGTGACTATCGACCCCTTCATGTGGAATATTTGGTCCAGGGCATCGTAGAAGGGGGCAGTCCGGGCTCCGTGTCTGGACCATCTATTGTTGTCCTGGATGGCCCTGTACCCCCTCTTCAGCTCCTTGGCCTTGGAGAGGCACTGTGCCACGGTGCGATGGTGCCCCGCCACCTCCATATCCCCCACTATGTCCTGGTAGACATGCTCATTGCGCTGGTTGAGCGCGAGTTCCAACTGGTACTCCAGGGTCCCCCAGATCCGTATGTAGTCCCGGGTCTCCTGCAGTCCCCACTGGTCCCCTCTTTGGTAGGACTTCCTCCGTCATTTCCCCTGTGGGTCCTCCTACTCCTCCTCCACAACCTCTTCCACCACCTCCTCCTCCCCCGGGCTGACCCAGTGTCCTCTGGGGGCTTGTCCACCCGGGCCCTTTTCCATGTCTGCAGGATACAGGGCGTGGGGGGGGTTATGGTTGGGTGCAGTTCTGGCCACTCTCGTGGGCTGCCCCCTTTCACCTCCTCCCTGCCAGGACCCTGGGCTGACCTTGTGCCCCCCCTTTTTGCCCTTGGGCCCCCTGTTCCCCTCCCCTTGTTTCCCCTTACCCATTTCCGGGGTGCCTCCTCCCCCGGTCTGACTGCTGTCCCCAGGACATCCTGTCCCGGCTGCAGCGGGTGTTGTCCCTCCACCTCCTCCATCCTCAGCATGACCCCAGCCTCCCCCTCCCCCGCCTGCGCTCCCTCCACCGCTGCCACTGCCTCCTCCTCCTCCACCCTCGCTTTCTCTCCCACCGCTCTCTTCCACCTCCCTCCTTGCTCCATCCCACCACACTGCCCTGCTGCAGGTTTCACTTTAAATCTCCTTCCGGTGGCTGCATTGCTGCTGGTTGCCTGGCAGCGATGCTGCATGCTTTGTCCCCGGCTGGGCATCATTTTCTTTGGTTCCGGCCAGTGATTGCCATCCAGATGTTACTTTTTGTTGTTTCCTGATGGGAATCTCTTGTCCGGCGGGAAGCCCCAAAAGCGTGGTTGAAATTAACTCCATGTGGGTATTGACCATGGTGAACATCTGGCGGGCACCGAACAGACGTTCAGGCTGCTTTGGCCCCGCCATGGGATAGAACGTGGTTCACTGTGGTTGAGCGTGATCTCATAACATCTGAAAATACCCCATCAGAGAGAACATGGGCCAGGAGAACACAACAGACATGCAGTGGAGACGTGGACTGCAGTTCGAGCCCCAGAATGCACCACAGCTTGGGTCAAGTCCTTCCACCGTAGCTGTTGGTTTCCATTCAGAAGTTACTTTTCATTCACCCCTGCTGTGGTGACCATTCACCACACTTCTGGACCTCCTCCCGCCCTGACTTCATGAAGCTTGGTTAGCTTCACCCCGGGATGCATTTGACTGTGGTGAACATCTGTATGCGAGTAAACAGACATGCATGGCACTTTCACCACCCCCCACGTTTGACTGAGGTTGACTGTGGTGGACATTCACCACGTCACTTCTGAAATCACCCTCATACTGGGAAAGGCTCCTGGGGCTGACTTTGTCTCGGCAGAGATAATTAAGGCCAACCCACAGTGGTGGATGAGTATATTGGCAAGAATTTTTACTCAAATTAACTCTTCTGGCTGTATTCCAAAAGAATGGTTGAAAAGCATTGTTCTCCCGATTTATAAGAAAGGTGACCCAACATGCCCTTCCAACTACCACCCCATAAGTTTATTAAGTATTCTTGGCAAATTATATGCCAAATACTTATTGGGTCGATTACAAGTATGGATGTAAGAGGAGATCTTGGTCCCGGAGCAGGCAGTCTTTGCCCGGGGCCATTCTACTGTTGAACAAATTTGTATCCTATTTTCAATATTGAAAAACTATACTTTATATTGCAGGAAATTGTATTTGCCTTATTTATCTTCGGTCTGCTTTTGACCTGGTTAGCAGGAATCATTTATGGGTTAAACTGAGTGACTTGTCCATCGATCCTTGTCTGCTTTTCCTAATAATTGCTTTGCACTCAAACAATACTCTGCAAGTTCGTTTCCCCCCCATCCCCAACCAACTGATGGATAACATCAGAATACAGAGAGGTGTTCTTCAGGGGTACATTCTTGCCCTTACACTTTGCAATCTTTATTTAAATGGTGTAATTAATTATCTCAATCAAAAGGATCAACATGCCCCTAGAATTGGTGACTGAAGGATACCCACGCTTATGTACGTGGATGATACTGTAATTTTATCTCAATCACGTATAGGGCTAATGAGATCAATGAAGCACTTTAACATCTTTTGCCAGCAGGAATGTCTTGAGATAAATTTCAAGAAAACAAAGACAATGATTGTCGGGGGGTGGGGAGGGACAGACCGTGTGTCCAGCAATGGTATATCGAAACAAATCTGATAGAGTAGGTTAACACATTTAAGTATTTAGGAGTAATGATCTCCTCAAACCTTAAATGGATTACCCACTATAACACAGTTATTCAATCCTCCTCCAGAAAAGTTGCCTTGTTAATTAAATTTTATTTTTCAAAAGGGGGAAAGTTGATCATGCTGGTTATTCAGTTGTTTAAGGCTAAAGTTCTTAGCTATATTATGTATGCATCCCCCCTCTGGGGTTTAGGTTACTTCACGGAACTGGAGGCTATCCATAATAAATTTCTATGAACAATATTGACAGTTCCCAGGGGCACCCCTCAGGTATTCCTACGCTCTGAATCTGGATGTCGACCTCTAAGAGCAGTATTATTATATCAGCTAATCAAATATTGGCTAAAGATTGCTGTTTTGGGGACCCCAGATAACCCTCTTATGCAGCTGGCTATCCGGGATGATCTGATGGACTCTTGGAATAAAACAGTATCACTGGAAGTTTCTAAGTTGGGTCTTTCTAAAGACTATCTAAGGGCAAAGGGTGATAAAGGAGCTGCACTGCAGGTCAAAGAAAGAATTTATGACCAGACTATGCAAATGGAAAACTCATTATTAGAGGCTCAGCAAGTCGCCACTCGGTATTTCAGTTATTCAATGCAGTCCTGCACTTCTAGCTACTTAGTTATTTGGAACTCCTATCAAAAAAGGATTGCTTATACAAAATTTAGACTCAATGTATTTACCTCGATAACTCTGACGGGCCTCTATCAGGGATTGGCTAGGGAGACTCGAACTTGTCCGATCTGTGATCTTGGAGAACTGGAATCAGTTGAACATGTCTTATTTCAGTGTATGGCCTATGAGACTCCCAGGTTAAGACATTTGTCGCAGTATACGCTGTCTTTGGATCATTTAATTTCTCATCAAATCTTAAGATTTCTCTTTAGTCCATATGATACTTTAATTTCCAGGACCGTTGTCAGCTTTTGTGTCCGAGCCATTCAGATACGACAAAGCTGTTTAGAACGGTCCAATAGCTAGAGATGGTAAAAAACAATAAAGTATAGTAGTTGGTATATTTAAAAAAATCTTTTATTATTAATTATCATTTTCAGTTATATATGATGATTAATATTTAGGAATGTTTAATTATTGTGTATTGTATTTTGTTGTTTGTATTTTGTTGATAACCATTTGGTTAAACAATAAATTTTACTTACTTATGCCCCAAGAATCGCAGGCCTGATTTTGGGCCACAGGCTTCTGAGGCTCCCAGAACTAGTGACACTAAGTGGGTGGTTAGGTGTCACCTCCTGTCAGTGTCCCCCAGTGCCACGCGGGACACTGCAACACCTGCAGTGCAGGAGGCTGCGACTGTCTCATCTGTGGCTGTGGGTGCAGGTGATTCAGGGGCTGAAGTTCCTCAGGGGCCACCATTGTCCCCCATTGTAGAGGCAATCCCCCCAGCAATCCAGGGCTGGTGGATCCTACCCCAGCTGCTAGAGGCATGGCCCGGGCAATGGCAGCAGGTAGTGGAACAGTAGCAGCAGCAGCTATAGGGGCAGAGGGAGAGTGTTGCTCATAGTGGCAGCAGAGGCATGGTGGGCAGTCCATCTGGTTCAGAGGCTGAGTACTCCCCTTCGCAGGGGGACATATCTGAGATAGAGGAAAGCGAGGCAGACAGAAGTTCTGTGGAGGAGGTATCTGCCAGTGCTGAGGTGATGGCTGTCCCTCCGCGAACTGTGTCACCACCATGTCCTGGCCTGGCTCCCAGTGCATCACCTTGTGCAGGCCATAGGGCAGGAGGGGGCAAAAAATCTTTGGTCTAGGAGCATTTTATGTTGGTGCGGGCAGACAATCCCAGGAAGGTGCAGTGCAGTTTGTAACAGAAGGAGTTGAAGCGTGGGAACCACTGCCATGGCGAGCCACCTCAAATCATGCCACAGTGCTGTGTTGCTAAGCGGGCAGGCAGGGCAGTGGATGCCAGCGGGTCCCTGGCCACAGCATCCAGTCGTACGCTTCCATCAGCGGGCAAGCATCCTGCTCCAACAGCTGCCTTTAGGAGCAGCTGGCTGGGGGGAGCAGCTGGCTGGGGCGGCCAATGTCCACTTCCCCACAGACTTGTGGTCCCAGGAACGCCCAGCACATCTATCTGGTGGTAATGGTGAACTGGTGGCAGGACCCGGGTCCTGAAGCAGGGTATCTGTGGGACCTGCTTCAGGCCGAAGTTATGGAAGTCCCCCACACAGATGTAAACATTGAGGCAGCCCTGATCACCATGTTGAGGGAGTCGGTCATGCCAGGTGAGCCCTTCGGCAAGGGATGCGTGGTGATGGACAACGGGGCCAACATACTGAGGGCAGTCCATAATGGTGGGTTCACCAGCATCCCTTGCGCTGCACACATGCTTCACCTGGTGGTCAGGGACGCTCTGGACTTGTGGGACAAGGGAATTGTGGAAGGCACCCTTAGCTCCCTGATAGAGCAGGGGAGGAAGCTGGCCATTTTTTTTAACCTGATCATGAATGGCAGCGAGCTCCTCTGGGCCGAGCAGGCAGAGCAAGGCTCCCCAGTGCACCAGCTGGTTCAGGATGTGTCCACCAGGTGGAATCCATTTCCTGATGCTCGAGCAGTTTTTAGAGCAGAAAGCCACCTTGCATCAGGAACAATTGGTAACAGACAGTGGGGCACCTCCAGGGTACAACAGGGTGAAATGGGACATCCTCTCCCAAATGGTCTTTGTTCTGAGACTGGTCCTGGCTGTGATAGAGACCATCAGCTCCTCCACGACCAGCATCAACCAGGTGACCCCTCTTGTCCAGAGTCTCCTCAGGAGGCTGGAGGAGATTCTCCAGGGGCAGGATGGTGGCCCTGAGGGACGGAAGCTGGGGTCTGGAGCGGTCAGCCTGGCATGGCAGTTGAAGACAGGGCTGATGTGGAAGTTTTCTGAGCTGCTGAAGTGGCCAGAATACATACTGGAAATGATGTTGAACCCCAGGGTCAAGGGCAACATGGCTCACCAGACAGCACTCTATGGGTACTGGAAGACTGCGCTGGTGGAGAGTGTCTGGTGGGCAGAAAGGGCTCTCGATACTGTGCGGCAGCAGCAGCAGCAGGAGCAGGATGCCTCTGGGGATGGTGGGAGTGGCAAAATCCACCCCTTTGAGCCAGTGGGGGTCTATCCCTGTGTAGCATTGCATTCTCTTTTTTACAAAAGGAAGGAGGGCTAAGTTTTTCAGCTGAACTAGTCACACTGGATTGGGCCACTCTGATCCAATTTGTATAAAATGAGTTTACATTTACTTTGATGCCAGACTGACAAAGCAAGTATTGTAAAATGACAATATATTTATAAATAAATGGAACATGAGACTTTTGAATATAAAAATATATGCAGTTTACTTAAATTTAAATAGAAAATATCAGTAGTTTACATAGAATGGTATTGATAGCCAATCAAGGTTACATGATCTTAAAACATTTCTATTTTAAGAAAAAGCTTCTAAAAGCTTAACATATGCACAATTAATTGGCTCAAAGATATCAAGAATCATGTTACATTCTTCCTAGTTCTTACCTTTGTCTGCCAAGATGTTGGTGAAAAAAAACTCCAATAGAATGTGGAATTTCAGTCTAAAGAGCAAAACTCTTGTCTCCCTTCATAAGCAGTTTGCCAGAAGGCTCACATTCCTAAGAACTAACGATGCTGACATCAGTTAGCAAGGAAATACACTGGATTCTAATTGGCTCTCTTAATTCTGAGCAAGTAAAGAAGCTCAAATTTCCTTCAAGGTCTGAACAAAAACTTATATTTTTATCAATAATAATTGTCAGATTACAGAGAGACTGACCACAGCTTCAAGGTTGTTTAACCATTAATTAAACAGATATGTTATCTAGAAAAAACTAACTTAAAGACTCATTCTCAGTTTGAAGATGTTTGTGGCTGGATCATTTGTCATTTAGACACACAAACTGATAAGGTTCTAGACACTTGGCTGCTAAGTCTCCTTTGATAGCCTCCTACATTCGCCTTTTGTTTCTGTTTCCTTGGCAGCGGTGAACAGTTCAGAGAGAAAAAAACTCCTTTGGAATGTAGCTGAAGAAGAGACCTCAAGCCTGAACTAAGCCAATCACAGAAGGTGATTCTAAAAATCAATGCTGCAAAACACAAATCCAATACATTGAAATAAAAAGTTAACATATAGAAATTCAAAATTAATACATTAGGAACACAGATGGCAAAAAATATATGCTTATAATAGGAAATACATGACACCTTCCCCCACCCCGAGCAGTAGTAGCATGAGCAGCAGCAGAAGAACTATTGTGAGCAGCAGCAGCAGCTTGATTGTGTGGGGAACTCTGACGAGCACAGGCCCGTGCACAACAGGGCAGGTAACGTGGCTTAGGGCAGTGGTGAAGGTGGTTCTGAGTCACAATTATGTGAGGGAGTGTGACAGTGCCTCAGCAGCAGTGGAGAGCTACCTGGAGGAGGAGTCCTGCATCGAGCCCAGCAGCAATCCCTTGGCCTACTGGGCTGGCAAGATGAACATGTGGCCGGCCCTGTCAAAAGTGGCCAAGGGTCTCTTGTCCTGCTCACCAACCAGTGTCTCCAGCAAGTGGGTGTTCTCCATGGCAGGGGACATATGCTTCCCACACCACCTGAGACTGGGGGCCATGATGGTGGAGCAGTTGCTCTTTCTGAAGGTGAACCTTCCACCCCTGGGATTCCTCGAGCTGCCCCTGGACACGAAGTCATGGTGTAGTGGCATACACCATCCCAGGGTAAATCTTGGGATGGGACTCCTCCTCAATCTGGGCTAGGGCTACTGCTGCTGTGCTGAGGTTCTGTCCCTCCCTTCCAATGCCTGTCACACGCCTTGCATCTCTCTCTTTCTCTCTCTCTCTCTCTCTCTCTCTCTCTCTCTCTCTCTCTCTCTTTCTCTCTCTCTCATACTAGATGGCCTCGGCTGGCTTATGAGACTGACCTCATGATGCAGGGTAGAATTGGGAAACTGTAAGCCTGCCAGCCAGGCTCTAGCTAGACGATCTTGGCCCGCCTATAAGACTGGCTCTCTCTCGCGTGCATGCTGCATAGTCTTCACCAGCCTATCCGAGTGCCCTGCCAAGGTCCCAGCCTGCCTTCCCTACTGCGTTTCATGCCACGCTGAGTATCTGCCCTCCCAGCTTGCAAATCTCGAACCCTGCCTCAGTCTGCCTGCCTTCTGCTTATGCCACGCTGCCTGGCCGGCTGCCCTGTAGGCAAAGCTTAAACCCTGCCCCAGCCTACCTGCCTCTCATGCCATGCTACTGCTTGTCCTGGCAAACCTGAGCAATGTGCCCCACTGGCCTGGTAATCCTGTTGCTGCTGTCTGCTGGTCCATGGGTGCTCTACCCTGGCCAATCCAAATGTGCCCACACAATCATGCCGGTGCTGTCTGCTCCTATATGGGAGCTCTTCCCTGGCAAATTCCACCATTCTGGCTCCATGGGTGCTGCGCACTGGTAAATCCTGCTGATGCTGTCTCTGCTGTTCCATGGGTTCTGTGCCTACGGATGTGAGAACAGATTGAGGTATTGAGGTTTGGGTTCGGTCATTTGGTTCGGTCCAGTTCGGTCCAGCCATTTGGTTCGGTCACTCAGTTCGGTCACCAAGTTTGAGTTCAGTAGCTCAGTTTGGTGGAGTTTGGTTTGGTTTGGTTGTTCAGAAATAGGTATCGCATGATCCCTTGTGGTGAGAGAGTGTGTGTGTTGGGACTAGCTGGGTGTTTGGTGCATTTGGCCTGTGTTTGTGTTGGAGTGTGTGTTGGGTTTTGGCCTGACTGATGGTTTGGCAGGTTGGAGTGCATTGGTGGGTGACTGTTGGTGTGACGAGTGTGCTTGGTTTTTTTTTTTTAAATGAAGAAGGTGACCATTAAATGGCGGGCCTGGGGGAAGACCAAGGTGGCAGAGCTGGTGGTGGATGAAGGCATTCCTGCCGCTGTTGCTGGACCTTCGGTGGTGGAGGAGGAGCAAGAACTGGTGGGCACAGGAGGTGCTGCCACTGCTGCCAGGTTTGTAAACTTGTTTTTACTTTGAGGACAAGAAGAATACTAACCGTTAGAGCGAGCTCACTGGCCTGTGGGTGGGTACATGGGTGGTGGGCATAAGTCAGGCACAAACAGTGGTCATCAGCGGGTGATAGTGGATGCCTGCCACAGAGAGAGAGGGTACTTTAGTGTGGGGGGCTGTTCCAGCAGTCAGGCATGAGCACGTGAAGCACCCCCACCCAAACATATGCCAGGCTAGCTAGCAAGGGTCTCCACTCTCCAGTTGCCAACCCTATGCACCCCCAAACAAGGGCAGGATTTTCACTTGCCAGTCAGGTATTTCCAGTTGCCATCCATAGCGTCCAAAAGAGGGCAGGATTTGCACATGCCAGCAAGGTTCTCATCTCCATTGCCGTATCTCCCTAGCACCCACCCAAAGAAGGGGAGGATTAATTGCATATGCCAGCCAGGGTCTCTCCATTTGCATCACTAGCACACCAAGGAGGAAGGACTAGAGGCATCATCATAAATGCATGATATTATTTAAGTATTGTTTATGTGTTCCTGTTTCAGAGAGGGTGAGGAATCGCCAGATGCCGGTGCTGGTGCCACGCGCAGGACACTGAGGTGGAGGTTGCCAGTGCCACTGCCAGACAATCAGCCCACAAGGTCCAATGTCTGGCGGTGGTATGATAAGGAGAACGGTTCGCCATCTGCAAGGTAAGGCACAGTGGGTGGAACAACAGGGTATGCATTGCCCTCTATGTCCTGTAAGGAATGGAAGTCCCCTGCAGAAAGAAATTGTTGCCCACACACTTGTGGAGATAGAATGCAGGCAGGACTTGACACATGTTGATGATGGCCTCAGTTTTCCCTAAAATGGGTACAACCCCGCCTTGCTGTATGACCAAGGGCGAACAAACTTGGACCCGGAGGGCTTGAAAGGACAGCCCCCAGATGTGGCCAAGGCCTGGCAAACATGTGGAAAAGTTCTTGGGAGCATAGCCCCCCATTATGAGCAAGAGGGGGGCTTGTAAGACAGAGTAAGGATTGGGCCCAGCCACCATGGAACCCAGCAGAAAGTAGGTCGCTCATGTGAAATACCAGCCTGAACCTGGAGGAAGAGAGGAAAAATGGAAATGCCTAGAGTAAAGTATGGGGCCATTAAGAGGCATTCTTCCTATTCAGTAGAGCACTGATGACTGGAACTTGGAGCAGCAACCCCCACTCAGGAATAAAGAAATCCAGGGGTTCCCTTTGAGTCCCAGGAAGCCGATCGTTAGTTCTCTCCTCCTCTCCTTAACTACCCTCCAGCCACTGTTGTTTACTCTTTCCCCCTGTGTCAAAGATATCTTATGCATATTGAATGACCCTTTTTGTAATGGAAATAAAAGTTAGATTTCTCCCCTCATTAGCTCATTGTGTACCCCAAATGACCCATTGTAGCCTCCCCAAATCCTTTGTTCAGTACCCTATAACTGCCCCTGGTTTTCCCATCAACCTTGGAGAAACCTTGTACCCCAGATACGTGCAGGTCTCTCTGCACGTGACTGGGCTAATGGATCCCCCAGACTTCGACCCCCCCCCAACATCTCTGGATCCTGGGCTGCTGATCCTGCTCAATCAGCTAGGAGAGGTAAACTATAGGTCCAGTCTCTTGCCTTTTCTTCCCCTCTGCAGAACCTAACCCCCCCTTGCTCTTCAGTGTACTTTAACTTTCCCAGCCACAGTCTGTGTTTTCTTTATAGCCTTTGTTTGTACCCCTGGGAATCCCAGCTTAACGCCATTAAGCTCAGTCCCCCCTGAAGTTAAGTAACGGTAATATTGGGTGGCTCTGTCCTCAGTAGCTACAAGGGGGAGGGGTTTCCTATACTTTCCCAGCTGCAGTCTGTGTTTTCTTTGTAGCCTTTGTTTGTACCCCTGTACCCCTGTGAACCCCAGCTTAAGGTCATTAAGCTCATTCCCCCCTGAAGTTAAGAACCAGTAGATATTGGGTGGCTCTGTCCTCAGTAGCTATGAGGGGGAGGGGGTTCCTGTTAACACAAGCTTACTTTCCCTTCCCTTGCATTTGTTTGCATTTTTTCCTTCATGTTCCATCAGCCAGACCTGGGCTGTGTTTTAGTATTAGCCTGTATGTGTTTCTGTACCTTATTTTGGGTCCTTTTTCTTTTATTGTATAACCCAGTAAACCTCGTTTAGTTTTATTGGAGCATTTGTGTCTTTTTCTTTCTATTTGGGGAGGGTACATAAACTGCCTGTAGCACGTACTGTCCTCAGCTTGATCCCTTTGAACAAGGGGACCCACCCCAATTTTGACTAAATTTTGCTAATTCGATAAATTTAAAGATCGAGCAGATATTGGGGAACTGACCCCCCAATAATCTCACGTTGCAGGGGTTCTCGTGTTAACACACAGACCATTGGTCTGATACAGTATGGCATTTCTTATGTTCCTTCCAATCTTTTATGTTCTTTAGGAATGCGGCAAAAGATTCAAACGGGCCAGGGATGGAACCACATTGGGCCTAATCGCACACGCTGAGAAAGCGCACAACCTGATGGTGCTGCTGGGGACCTCTGGCATACAGCATCAGTGCCAGAAGAAGGGGGGAAGGCAACCCAAAAGAAAAGACACAAAAGCCCTTCCTCCTCCTCCAGCTCTGATGTGGAGTCCCCTGGGCCCCGGGAGTCTCCAGTGGCAAGGGCCTTTCGGTCCAAGGTGTAGAGGCCCACCTGGGACTTTGCGGCTGGCCTACATCAGACAGCAGCCACCATGGAGAACCAACTGGTGGAAAAGTTCCAGGCAGTCGAGGTGTGGGGACAGAAGGTGGAGGCGTATGCGCAGTGCATCTCAAAGTACATCTCCACCTAGATGGCCGACCTGGAACTCTTCCACCAGTTGGTCTCAAATTGTCAGGTGGCCATGGCAGGGGCCATCCACAAGCCATCAAGAATGGCTATGAAATGCCAGTGGGTGTGATGCCCCCTGCCCCTACCTCCTGTGCACCCCTTCTGCCTTTCCCCCAACTTCTGGGGAGCAGGCCCAAAGACAAGTAATATATAGCTATGTTTCCTTTCTCATTTAAAATGTTTGTTTTTTGTTTTATAATGTTCTTCTTGTTCTTGTTGTTGCTGTTGTTTTGTTAATAAAAGTTATATTTGTTATTGTTATGAGCTTTGTTTGACCCTTCCAATCTTTTATCCCTCTGTGCTGAAGTTCTGGATGGCAGGTGGCAGAATCACATGCAGCTTGTCGATGCCTACCAGCAGCACCTGGAACCACATGTAGCGTAGTTAAGGTATTAACCAAAAGATGTACCATGTCAGGCAGCAGCAAGGTCTCAACTTGCAGACAGCCCCCCAGGAGGGACAGGGCTTGTGTCTGTGTGGGTGTGCCAGAGAGAAAGAGAGACAGGATCTTTTGGCAGCTGGCATCCACAGGTGGGTGCAGAGGAGTAGGCTGGGGGGGCAGGCTTGCAGGTGGGTAATGGTGGTCACTGGCCAGTCAGGCACGAGCAGCAGAAGCACCCAGAATGGAATGACATTGCCCTCGTGACTGGAATGATGGTCCCAAAATCTCGTTGATGGTTCCTGGGATGGGCAGGCATGACTGCTTCAGGTACAGTGGAATGACAGTGTATGGGAGTTGAATGATGTCCCTAGAATTAGTGCATGGTGAGGCACACTTCATTCATTTGTGCGATAGGTAGGTAGGTATAGGAACGCACACAGACAGGCACATAATACGTTCCACATTTTATTACATCTCATTCTGGTAGGTTTGCTGCTGCTGCATGTGGGCATTGGGCATAGATGGGAGTTCTTCCTGGTTCTGGCAGGTGGCAGCTTGAGCTGGCCTTCCCTCCACCTCATCTCTCTCTTTCTAGTGGGGAGCCTCTCTCTCTCTCTCCCTCTCTCTTTCTCTCTCTCTCTCTCTCTGGCCATATAGTGCAGGTGACAGCATGGGTGGGATCGTGTCTGTCTCTCCTTCTAGCTGTGGGGAGCCTCTCTTTCTCTTTCTCTGGCCATATAGTGCAGGTGACAGCATGGGTGGGAATCGTGTCTGTCTCTCCTAGCAGTGGGGACACACTCTCTCTCTCTCTCTCTCTCTCTCTCTCTCTCTCTCTCTCTCGGCAGCAACCTGGGTGGGCATACAGGCACCTTGGCATGAGAGGCAGGAAGGCGGGTTGAGGGAGGCTTTGAGCTTGGTGGCAACCTGGGGTACAGAAACCTTGGCACAAACAGCATATAGGCCTGGGGGCCATTGGCACTAGCAGCAGCAGACAGTGGTTTGCCAGGTACAGAACCTTTGGCACAGACAGCACATAGGCCTGGGGGCCATTGGCACTAGCAGAAACAGACATTGGTTGCCAGTGTACAGAACCCTTGCCACAGACAGCATATAGGCCTGGGGGCAATTGGCAGCCGCAGACATTGGTTGCCAGGGTATAGAACCCTTGGCATAGACAGCATATATGCCTAAGGGCCATTGTCAGCAGCAGACATTGGTTGCCAGGGTACAGAACACTTGACACAGACAGCATATAGGCCTGGGGGCCATTGGCACTAGCAGCATTTGACAGTGGGTTGTCAGGGTACAGAACCCTTGGCACAGACAGCATTTAGGCCTGGGGGGCATTGGCAGAAGCAGACAGTGGGTTGCCAGTGTACATAACCCTTTGCACAGACAGCATATAGGCCTGGGCGCCATTGGCACTAGCAGCAGCAGACATTGATTGCTGGGGCAGGCAGGCAGATGGCATGGCATGAGTGGCAGTCAGGCAGACTGAGGCAGGGTTCAAGTTTTGCAACATGGGTGGGCGGGCAGGCAGGCAGAATGGCATGAGAGGCAGTAGGGCAGACATGCTTGTGCAGGCTTTTAGCTAGGCAACCTGTGTGGGCAGACAGGCACCTTGGCATGGGTGGCAGGAAGGTGGACTGCGGCATTCTTTGAGCTTGGCAGCAAACTGGGTGGGCAGACAGGCAGAGTGGCATGAGAGGAAGTAAGGCAGGCAGGCTGGGACATTGGCAGAAGGGCACTCAGATAGGCTAGCAAAGACTGTACAGCGTGAAAGAGTGAGAGCCAGTCAGTGTCACATTGGCGGGCTGAGATTGTGTACTCATAGGCTGGCTGGCAGGCTTACAGTTTCCCAATGCCACTGTGTGTCATGAGGTCAGTCAGATAAGGCAGCCGAGGTCATCTAGTATGAGAGTGAGAGAGAGAGAGAGGGGGGGGCAGTGCAGGTACCAGATATTGGGGGAGGGACAGCACCTCAGCAGCACAGCAGCAGTAGCCCTAGCCCAGATTGAGGAGGAGAAGCCCTGTCCCATGACTGCTCCTGGAATAGGATGGCATGTGCCACTGCAATATCAATCCTTGTCCAGGGGAAGCTCGGGAAATTCCAGCAGCGGAAGGTTCAACTTCAGGAAGAGCAATTGCTCCACCAACTTGTCCCCTAGTCTCAGGCAGTGCGGGAAGCAAATGCGCCCCACAATTGAGAACACCCGCTCGCTGGGGACACGGGTTGGTGAGCAGGACAAGAGACCCTTGGCAAATTTCAACAGGACCAGCCACATGTTGGCCTTCCAGGCTAGAAGACCAAGGGATCGCTGCTGGGATCAATGCATGGCTCCTCCTCCAGGCTGCTGAGGAGCTTCTGTACTCCCTCTCATAGCTCTGTCTGGGAACCACATCCACCACTGCCCTCAGCCACCCTGTTTGCCCTATTGTTGTGGGGAACCCCATGCTCCCCAGAGTGGTCCGCACGTAGGCCAAGCTGCTTCTGCTGCTGCTGCTGGCAACATTGGTGCTGCTGCTGCTGGTGGTGCTGGTGCTGGTGCTGGTGCTGCTACCACTAGGGCTAGGGGCAGGGATAGACCCATCTGGCTTAGAGGGGTGGTTGCTCCCACTCCCACCATCCCCAGGGGTGTCCTGCTGTATAGCCCGCTGTGCCTGATGGACCCTCTACACCAGCACATCCTTCTGGAGGGCATAGAGCACTGTCTGGAATACCATGCTGCTCTTGACCCTGGGGTCCAGCATTGTTGCCAGGACATATTCCTCCCGCTGAAGGAACACGTCAAAAATTGCCTCCAGCGCTGACTTAAGCTTCTGTGCCTGGTCAAGCACCTCACCAGCCAGCTTTCTACCCTGAGGGCCGCAATCCCGCCCCCCGAGAATCTCGTCCAGCCTCCTCTGGAGACTCCGGATCAGAGGGGTCACCTGGCTGAGGGTGGCGGTGGAGCTGCTCATGGNGCATTGTTGCCAGGACATATTCCTCCCGCTGAAGGAACACGTCAAAAATTGCCTCCAGCGCTGACTTAAGCTTCTGTGCCTGGTCAAGCACCTCATCGGCCAGCTTCCTGCGTACAGGGCCACAATCCCGCCCCCCGAGAATCTCGTCCAGCCTCCTCTGGAGACTCCGGATCAGAGGGGTCACCTGGCTGAGGGTGGCGGTGGAGCTGCTCATGGTCTCTGTCAGGGCCAGGAACGGTCTTGGGACAATGACCGTTTGAACCAGGAGTTCGCATTCCACCCCATTAAACCCTTCTGTTGCCCTGCAGTCCATCTCCAGTTGCACCTAGTGCAAAGCGGCTTTCTGCTCCACAAGATGCTTGAGCATTAGGAAGGTGGAATTCCACCTGGTGGCCACCTCCTGGACCAGCTGATACCCTGGGGAGCCTTGATCAGCCTGAGGAACTCGCTGCCCTTCACACTCCAGTTAAAGAACCCCGTCAGCTTCCTCCCCCGCTCTATCGGGGAGCTTAGGGTGCCTTCCCCAATCACCTTATCCCCCGAGACCAGATCATTCCTGACCACCAGGTGAAGGAGGTGTGTTGTGAAAGGGATGCTGGTGAAGCCCCCATCACAGACTGCCTTTTGTAAATTTGCAGCGTTGTCTGTCACCACACACCCCTGGTGAAGGGTGCACCTGCCGTAACCCACTCCCTCACCATGGCATCCTGGGCTAACTCTAGGTTCCTGGAGATGTGGGGGCTGTCCATGACTTGTGCCTGAAGCAGGACCCACCTATACCCTGCTTTGGGGCCCCTCCTGCCAAAGCTACCTCTGGGTCCTGTCACCAGTGCGCCGTCACCACCAGGTAGGCATGCTGCACATTTCTACTGGATCACAGGTGTGTCGTGAAGTGTATGGTGGCACCCCCAGCCCCCGCCAGCTGCTCCCTCACCCACTCCTTCAAAGCCATGTACATGTACCACATTCCAACTCAGGGTGGTGCAGGATGGAAGGTTAAACTGAGGGACCAGGAACCCAAGCAGCTGCTGGAAGCCCTTGTCCTCTACAATTGAGAAGGGCTGCCCATCCAGCGTGATCATTTCAGACAACAGGCACCTGGCTTTCTCCTGATAGCCACGCTGCCCTCCAGCTGCCGATGGCCTTGGCAGCTGCCCCCACCCCAGCTCCTCCATGGTGGACTGACACTGCTAGTGCGGCTCCTGCTGCTGTTCTTCTCCCCTGCTACTGCTGGTAAAGGCAGAAGTTGGTGCAGGATGCTTGCCCGCAGAAGGAGGTGGGCGACTGGCCGCTGCAGTCGGGAGTCTGCTGGCATCCACTTCCCCTGCCTTCCCACTTAGCAGCAGAGCACTGTGGCATGACTTCAGGTGCCTCGCCATTGCAGTTGTCCCAAGGTTGGTGAGCACCTGTTCACGCTTCACCAGCTTATTGTACAAAGTGCACTGCACCTCTCTGGGATCATCTGTCTGCACCAGCTTAAAATGTTCCCAGACAGAGGATTTTTTTTCCCCTTCCTGTCTTTATGGCCCACCCCAGGTGATGCACTGCTGCCAGCACTTCTGGAAGGGGGAGAACTTGGTGGCACTGGTGACACAGCTCTGGGAGGAGGCTCAGCCATTTCCTCAACTCCAGACATCTCCTCTGTGGCACTAGTGTCGCTTTGCATGTATATTTTTTTACAAAATGAAAGAGAGCTATGTGTTCCAGCCAGATCTGGTCTAACTGGGTTGGGCCACTCTTTTCCATGTTGTATAAAATGAGTTTACACTTTACTTTGATGCCAAGCTAGCAAAACAAGTATTGTAAAATGACAATATATTTATTTTATAAATAAATGAAGCAAGTGACTTAGAATATTATAAAAAATAAGCATAGTTTACTTAAATTTAAATAGAAAATATCAGTAGCTTACATAGAATGGTACTGATAGCCAATCAAAGTTACATGATCTAAAAAACAATTCTATTTTAAGAAAATAGCTTCTAAAAGCTTAATATATGCTCAATTCATTGGCTCAAAGATATCAGAAATTAATACTTCACTAGCTCTTCCCTTTTCTGCCATGATGGTGAGAGAGAAACCCCAACATAGTGTAGGATTTCAATCTGAAAAAACAAACCCAGTAAAGCAAACTGGCAGTCCTGAGCACTGATGCTGATGACCTGAGTCAGCATGGAAATACACAGGATTCCAATTGTAGGGATGGGTGAACACGGTTCGGAAGTTCGGAGTTCGGTCTGAACTCAGCCTGTTCGGATGACCGAACGTGAACACGAACACGAACACGAACACGAACACGAACACGAACACGAACACGAACATACCAAACAGAACCAAACACCGAATGGCGAAATGGCCAAACAGTTTGTATTGAGTTCGGGTGAGTTCGGGTGGCAAAAAAAGGTTCACTGTAAGGTGACAGGGAGGGGTAGTACTAGTCACTGAGGAGCAGAATTCCAGGCACCAAGGGTGGAGAGGCTTGCAAGAAATGAAACTATCTGCCTCTCCCCTTCCCAACACCTTCTGAGCTAGTCACTGTTCCTGAACAGCAGACGTTGAGTTGGATTATTAGATTGCTTTAAGTTTCATTTCAGTTTTGTACTAGCTAGATAGTACTTGTAGGAGCTAGCTTAGTGATAGAGATAGCATTAGTGATTTAGTTTTAATGTTTGTAGGAGTAGGCCTGTGTACTTATTAGATAATCCATTTAGTTCATAGCATTTAAAATAGTTAATAGTAGTTAGATTTACTGTAGATAGATAGATATATTATTAGATAAAGAAATACATTCAAAAACCCCATATAAAAACAAAAAAAACAAATAAAAAACAAAAGAAAACCATATAAAACCCAATAAAAAACAAAAACAAATATAAAAAACAAAAAAACCACCCATAAGATTTCCAGAACGGCCAAACAGAACGACAGAATGGCCAAACAGGATGGCCGAACCCGAACCCGGCGAACTAACCGAACGACCGAACCAAAAGCAGCCGAACCAAACGGCCGAACCAGAACCGCGATCAAAATTAATTGTCAGATTACAGAGAGAACTGACCACAGCTTCAAGGTTTTGGAACCAATTAGTTGAAGCAGCTGTGCCTGCTAGGAAAAACTAAAACTTAAAATTTTCACTTTGGGAATGGCTGTGCCTGGCACCATTTGTCATTTAGACATATAGACTGATAAGGCCCATTGCCTGTCTTACGGGCAGCAGACCGGCCTCTCCTACTTCCCTTCTCCATGTCTTCCAACTCAAACACACACAAATATTTTATATATATTTTTTGTACTCAATTTTTTAATCTAATATTATATCTATCTCTACACTAAATCTAACTGCTATTAACTATTCTAAAACCTATTGAACTAAATGGAATATTCTAATAACTACAAAGGCCTTTGTAGGACAAAGGTCCTACAAACACACTGTATCTCTATCTATCTCTGTTACTAAGCTAACTACAATGTATATCTATCTAGTAACTATATATCTAATATCTATCTATCTATGGGTGAAAACAGACATGATGCTAACCACCCTTTAACCACCCTTGATGGTTATTTATGCATGTTGCAGGACTGTATTGGTGCCCTATGCATCCGTGAAACATGCATACATGACCACCAAGGGTGGTTAAAGGCTGGTTAGCGTCATGTCTGTTTTCACCCTAAAAATACAATATTACACAAAGAACACAGGCAGGGGTACAAAACTGAAATGAAAATCAATCTAATAATAATCCTACTGTAAATAAATCCAAAACTTAAAACAGGGGAAGGGAATAATCAGGGATGGAATAAGAGGGAGAGGGAAAGGATTTAATGGAGGGGGGAGGGATGAAGGAAGATTGGACAGAGGGAACACAGGGAGGGGTAAAAACAAAAAATAACACCTAAATCTATCTAATGTAATCTAAATAAATGAGAATATGGAGGTAAATGGGTTGGATGGGTGAAATAGGAGGAGGATGGCAATGGATTGGGGAGCTGGGAACTGCTGAGAGAGGGAGCCTTCTGAAACGCCTACTATCAGGAACAGTGACTAGCTCATAAAGTGTTGGGAAAGGGGAGGGCAATGAGTTTTGTTACTTGCTGCGCCCGCCTCATCGCAAGCCGCATTGGTTCCATGCAGTCTAGCCCATGACCAATCGCAGACTGTGAAGCCAGTGTAGAAAAGGGATTGTGATTTGGCAGGCTGGCTGCTACTACAAGTCTTTCCACCCCTGGTGCTTGGAAGTCTGCTCCTCAGCTAACTCCCTCTCCCTGTCACGTTTCCCTTCCAGTGACACGTTTTTGCCACCCAAACTCATCATAACGCGATCTGAACCGAGTGAACTGTTTGGTCGTTTCCGAGTTCGGAATCAAGTTCGGTTCGTCTGGTTTGGGCTCAGGCTTGGTCATCCGAACAGACCGAGTTTGCGCTGAGCTCCTAATTTCCTAACTTCCAAACCACATTCGCACATCCCTATCTGTGCCCAGTCAGTCCAATGTCTGTACCCATGTACCCTGTAAACTGTACAAGTCTCTGGGCACTCCATATGTCTGTTGTTCCTTCTGCCAATGCAGGGAAATCCATATGTCTGCTGCTCCTGTTACCAATGCTGCCAATGCTGTCTCTGGGAAATCCAATGTCTGCTGCTCCTGCTGCCAACGCTGCCAATGCTGCCTCTGGGCAATCCAATGTCTGCTGCTCCTGCTGCCAATGCTGTGCCACTGAATCAAGAAGCTGCCACTCCAGCCCCAGGAACCCGCCATCAGGGTTCTGGGGCCTACATTACTGGCATGGAGGGAAATCCAATATCTAGAAGCTGACACTCTAGCCCCACTCTAGCCTCTAGGACCCACTATCAGAGTTCTGAGGCCTACGTTACAGGCAGGGAGGGCTATCCAATATGTAGAATCTTCCACTCTACCCCCAAGACCCACCCTCAGGGTTCTGGGGCCCATCATCCCATGGCATCAAGAAACAGTCACTCCAGACCCAGGACCCACAGTCAGGGTTCTGGGGCCTATGTTACAGGCAGGGAGGGCTTTCCAATATCTAGAAGCTGCCACTGTAGCCCCAGGACCCATGGTCAGGGTTCTAGGGCCTGTCATTCCATGGCATCAAGAAACATCCACCCGCCATCAGGGTTCTGGGGCCTATGTTACAGGCAGGGAGGGCTGTCTAATATCTAGAAGCTGACACTCTAGTCCCAGGACCCATCCTCAGGGTTCTGGGCCCGTCATTCCACTCATGGGGCGCTGTCATTCCATGGCATCAAGAAACAGCCACTCCAGCCCCAGGACCCACCGTCAGGGTTATGGGGCCTACGTTACAGGCAGGGAGGGCTGTCTAATATCTAGAAGCTGCCACTCCAACCCCAGGACCTGTCATCAGGGTTCTGGGTCCTAGTTACAGGCAGGGAAGACTGTGTAATATCTAGAAGCTGCCACTCTAGCCCCATGACCCACCCTCAGTGTTCTTGGGCCTGTCATTCTGCCTGTGGGATGCTGTCATTTCACTATTTAAAGCAACAGCCACTCCAACCCCAGGACCCACCATCAGGGTTCTGGGGCATATGTTACTGGCAGGGAGGGCTGACCAATATCTAGAATCTGCCACTCTATCCCGAGGACCCATCCTCAGGGTGGAGTGACAACTCCGCTCACGGGGAGTTGTCATTCCACCTTTTCTTTATGCGTTAGCAACCTGCCATTCATGGAGAGAGAGAGAGAGAGAGAGAGAGAGAGAGAGAGTCTCCCCACTGCTAGAAGGAGAGACAGACACGATCCCACCCATGCTGTCACCTGCACTATATGGCCCGAGAAAGAGAGGGGGAGAGAGAGGGAGAAAGAGGCTCCCTGCTAGAACAAGAGATATGGGGATGGAGGGGGAGAGGTGTATCCAGCTCAAGATTCCACCTGCAAGAACCAGTGAGAGCTCTTATCTGTGCTCATGCTCAATGCCCTTGCCCACATCAGGCAGCAAACTGACCAGAATGAGATGGAAATAACACACAACGTATTATATGTACCTTCATGGCACATCTTGGGGCTAATATCCAACTACACATGCTGCTGCTGTCAGGTAGGGATCAGACAAGCTGTATATACAATGAGATTCTGCCACCTGCCAGAACGTCAGCACAGAAGGTTAAAAGATTGCACAGGTCAAACAAAGCTCATAACAACAAATATAACTTTAATTAAAACGTTTTAAACAACAACAACACAAAACTCTATAAAACCAAAACCAAACATTAATATATATAAAAAGAAAGGAAACTAAGGGGTCGACTGATGGCCTGTCCCCCGGAACATGGAAAGACGAAATGGGTGCATAGGACCTAGGGGCGAGTATCATGTCCTCCTCCATCTCGTACCCATGTTGTGTGGCAAACTCCTGACAGGGACTCCTTCCACTTTGTGACTGACTGCTGGTGGAATTCTAATTCCCTCCTGTTTTTCCGGAGGTAGGCCACATAGGTATCCACCTTCTGCTCCCTAAGTTGGAGCTCCTGGAAGCATTCCACAAGATGGTCCTCCATTGTGAGGGCTTGGAGTCTTATCCCATCCAGGTATTTTGGGAGGCCTCTAGATATTTTTGTGTGGGCCTCTCCAGTTGGACCCTAAAAGCCCTTTCCTCTTCGGTCTCCTCATGGGTGGCTGGACACTCCTCCTCAGAGCTAGAGGGGGAAGGGCTTTGATGGCAGCGCTTCTGCCGTGCCTCCCCCCCCCCCCATTCTTTCAGCGCTGCTCCTCCATGCAGGAGTCCCACTGCACTACCTTCAGCCGGTGTACATTTTCAATGTGGGCGAATAGGCTGGATGTTGTGCCTTGGCTACCCCTTTCTATTTTTTTGCCACAGATCTAAAGAACATAAAAAGATAGGAACATAAGAAGTGCCATACTGTGTCAGACCACTGGTCTGTCAAGCCCTGACTGGCGCCTGCATTCTGTCTCCACAAGTGGGTGGGTGGCCAATCTCTATCTGGAGGGGACTTCCTAACAGGTCATAAGACAATCCATTCCCTGTTGTTCCAGTCCCCGTACCTTACCTTGCATATGGCGTATCTGTCTTTCGGCTCATCATAGTGCTGCCAGACGTCTGACCTCGTGCACCCGCTTTCTGGCATCCATGACCTCCGCCTCAATGATTTCCTGTGCCTGGCACCAACGGCGCCATCATCATCATCATCATCATCATCATCATCATCATCATCATCATCTAGTACTAAACAACACCTAAATAATATCATGTATTTATGGTGATGCCTCTAGTCCATCCTAGAGCAATACCTACTCACCTCTTTCCATTTCTCTCATGTACATCACCACCACCGCCACCTGTGGTGCTGTACTGTCTGCAAGTTTACACTCTGCCTGCTGCTGCTGCTGCTGCTGCTGCTGCAAAGGCCTCTCTCTCTCTCTCTCTCTCTCTCTCTCTCTCTCTCTCTGTAGAAGACCCATAAATCAGAAATGTGCAAATTCTGCCCTTCTTGGGGTGCTAGGGATGACAACTGGAGACTGAGAACCTTGCTGGCATGGACAAATCCTGCCCTTCTTCAGGTGCTATGGATGGCGACTGGAGAGACCCTTGCTGGCACGTGCAAATCCTGCCCTTCTTGAGATGCTAGGGATGGCGACTGGAGAGACCCTTGCTGGCATGTGCAAATCCTGCCCTTCTTGGGGTGCTAGGTATGGCAACTGGAGAGACCTTTGCTGGTACATGCAAATCCTGCCCTCCTTTGAGTGCTAGGGATGGCAACTGGAAAGAGACCCTTGCTGGCACGTGCAAATCCTGCCCTTCTTTAGGTGCTGGATGGCAACTGGAGAAACTCTTGCTGGCATGTTGAAATCCTGCCCTTCTTGGGGTGCTAGGGATGGCAACCAGAGACCCTGACTTGTATGTGTTTGGGTTGGTGCTCCCATCGGCCCACTGTCTGACTCCTGGAAGAGCCATTCACCCGCACGTCATTGAGCTCGCTCAGAAGGATAGTATTATTCTTCTCCTCAAGCTTCTATGGAACAATAAACAAAAATAAAGTTTACAAACCTTGCATCAGTGGCACCTCCTGTGCCCTCTTGCTCCTCTGATGAGGAGCCCACCTCCACCACCTCAGAAGCTCCAGTGGCAGCCTCTTCTTCCTCCATGTCCTCCACCTTCACCTTCCTAAGAAGGCAACGCAGCATTTTTTTCTTTTTCCCTCACACACAGCCAAACAAAAAACACCCACGCACCAACTCACACAACCAACTAGCCAAAGCAACATCCCCAAACCACACCGAACAAAACACACAGTCATCCAGTCACAACACACATGCTCTCTCTCCACACAAGCTCCGCACGCACTTGAATTTCCGGTTTCCGATGTGATCACGGGACCCTATGAGACTGAGACCGATACCTCCCCCCCGAATGTTCAGCCGAACCGAACTCCACCAAACCGAATGACAGAATCCAAACTCGGTTCCCGGACCGAACAACCGAATGACCAAACAACTGAACCGCATTCTGTTCACACATCCCTAGTGGGGGAGACAGTGTTTGGAGCAGTGGCACTTGGAACAGTGGCACCATTCTCGTACTGAAGTCATCTGATTGAAGCATAGAGTTAGTTTACGAGCCTATTCTGTGGCTGGGTGGGCAGCAAAGAAGGGGTTCTTTGTGGCTCTCATAGCATCTGCAAAGTCACATCCAGTTGAGATTTTCCGGGTGGTGAGGGGGCTGGTCAGTCTGGCCTCCCTCTGCCTGGAACTGAAATTTTCCAATGCTCACTATGACACATTTGTAGACTTTTTTGTAGACTTTTTAATGGACAAAATTTCCCATATTAATAACAACTTTGAAACCACTTAGAGAAGCAGAGGTAATGGAATCCCCATCCTGTCCTGTTTCTTGGGATCAGTACCAGTGGTAAACCATTGATTCATCAGGTTCAAAGCCTAGGGGTGCTCTTTGACCCACAGCTCTGCCTTGCCCATGTGGCAGCTGTGGCGAGGGGAGCATTTTGCCAATTACACCTGGTGCGACGGCTTCAGTCGTATATCTCAGTCTCTGACCTGGCCACCATCATCCATGCTTTCATCACCCCAGGACTGGACTAATGCAATGCGCTTTACATGAGGCTACCCTAGGTGATGGTTTAGAAGCTTCAGCAGGTGAAGAACACAGTGGCTCATCTCCTCATAGGGACAGGTCGGTGTGAGCACATTACACGAGTGCTCAGATCTAGGCACTCGCTGCCTATAGTATTCCAAGCTTTATTCAAGGTGTTGGTTTTGACCTATAAATCCCTTTACAGCCTGGGCCCCACATATTTGTGGGATCGCCTCATCCCCCGGGTCCTGGACCAGCTCCTGAACTTGACCAGGAGCACCCTCCTTAGAGTCCCCCATGTATCTCAGATGATGACGATGAGGAGGACATTCTCGATGTCTGCACTGAGGCTGTGGAACTTCCTCCTGATGGAGGTCCACCTGGCCCCGAACCTTCCCTCTTTCCATACACAATGTAAGACCTGGCTTTTCCACCGGGCTTTTGGTGAGGGAAACGACCGAAGGTTGGGTGGGCTGGGTGGGGGTCGGGGGTTTATTTCTCTGCTGTGGGATATTTTATTGATTTTATCTTTTTATGTTTGTTTATGTGTTTTTAAAATATGATGTGAGCCTCCCCGAGCTGTAGTATCAGGAGGAGGTGGCCTATAAATTTTATTAAATAAATAAATAAATAAATAAATAAAATAAACATTTTATTTTCAAGTTTTCCTGAGTTTCTGAAGACTGACTCTGAGTGTTCGGCTTCAGTACTCGGTAAAATAATACTGAGTACTGAGCACCCTTATATAGGGGTAGGAAATAATGCCACATGTTGAACATTCAAGGATTTTCTGAGTATCGAATACTAGGTTGATTCCTAAGTACTTGTAAAACCAAGTTGAATAATGAAATACTTGGTAAAAACTGAGTAATTTTAGCACTAATAAAATGCACTAAAAATCTCTATCCTCAACCTAAAATCCCATCCACCCCCACCTGTTAAAAGGGAGGTTTTGCATTGCCTTCAGAATATGCTCAGGCTTCGGATTTTGTGGATGTCCAGGAAAAGGGAGTTCCATAGTACTGGGACAGCAACCAAGAATGCTCCTCTGCAGGCCCTTGTTGTATAGACAAGATTGGCAGGGTATACTTGCAAGAGTGTGCTCCCAGCCAACCACAGGGTCATAGTGGAGCATGGAAGGAGAGGCAGTCTTTCAGATATGTGGAGGTCAAGTTGTGTAGAGCTTTAAAGGGCAATAGGACTGAAACTCGAACTTGATTTTCTCATGATTCTTGCCAAGAATCATGGTTTCTGACTCATTTTTTGAGAGAATAGGGATTTGAGAAAATCATGGTTCTCAACACTTTGTCAAGAATATTGATATACTGTTGTAGCAGGGAGCAGACCTGCATGGTTGTGCCCCCTTTAAGGAGGGAACTAAGTGGGTAATTCCAGAGAGCTGAGTATATGAAGGGGCCAGCCAAGAAGGCTGTGCACATGTACATGGGACTGGTGCTTGACTATCAGGCTGATAAACCTGTAGGCCTGTATGCCCTGGATAGGGGAGAATTAAGTCTATGAGCCCTGAAGGGGCTGGGAAATTCAGCCCATGCCTAGGAGCCACCTGGGGGAAAGAAACAAGCTGAGCAGTAAAGTGTTAGAGTGGGCAGGATGCTGGCCCTTTAAGGCTCAGGAGGAGAAGCCTGGCAACGCCCACTCTACCTGTATAAGAGGAGAGGCAAGAGTGGGAGAAGAGGCAGTCTATGCTTGGGAGCTGAAGGGGCAGTCTATGCTTGGGAGCTGAAGGCCACCTACCATGTAAAAAGTCTTAATCTGCACTCTACGCTCTCCCAGGTGCTGAGGACAAGATTGGACTCAGGTAGTGGGGAAGGATATGCCCAGGAGGGTGCCTCCTGCCTCTGGAAGTTTTGGCCAGAGCCTGGGGTCTGAGGCCTGGCTACTATGGACTTTGGTGGTTGATGTTATACTGTTGTTCCACTGCTTGGCAACACTGTGTTGGGTCTGCAGGGTGAAGGTGGATGAGCCAGCAGCCCAGGGATTAAGGAACTGCAGTGTTTTTCCAAGGATGAAACCCCTTCCGCAAGGGGTGATACAGCCAACTGAGGGCTGAATAGGTGTGGCAACAGGGTGAGATAATTTCCTGAGAGAGACCCCAGCACCCTGTGTGGCCCTGGGAAGACCCCATGCTACAACTGTTTACTGTTACAATTTACCATTTACCATTACTGTTTACCATGTACCACATCCATCCTGGTAATGTGCATGCACAACCTGCCTGTCCTTTTCCAAAGTGCCAGTGATGCTCCTTTCCCCATATTGGAAGAGGGCTGTGCATGCGCAGAACAGCTGTGGTGGCTATTTTGTAGGAGTGTGCATGTCATTTTTGTTATTACAATAACGATAATTAAAATTGTTGTTTTCATTATTGTTATTGCAATAATAAAAATGGAAAAATAATAATAAAAATAGCAATGAAAATTACATTTTGATTTTTAAATAAAGGGAAAAACTGAAAAATATATTTCTGGCTAAACCTTTTTTGATTATTATTCAATTCTGCTGAAACTTGGGGAAGTTGTACCCCCAATGGAGGGCGCTATTTTCACCAATGTTCAAAATGATTAGATAAAGCAAACCAATTTTAGAAGCAATTGAATGTTGTAAATTTAAGAAAAACTCAATACACATTCATGGCTAGAGCTTCTTTATCTTCAATTCAATTTACATGGATCCTGTGAATATTATGTCCCTCCACAAGTTTAACACACCTGCCAATTTTCAGAAAGATCAGATAAAGAGTCCTAATGGTACAAGACATTAACTTGAATATACATTTCCAGCTGTAATATTTGTATACTCCATTCTGTTTTCAAGATATTTGACAGGAATGTGTCGCATACCTTCTGTGTCATCTGTTTCAGACTACAGGACAATTTGATAAAGGGGCCCAATTGTATAAGCAATTGAAGTTGTCCCCTTGAAGATAATTATTCAGATAGAGAGCAGCACATGCAGTGCCAGTCAGAAGCAGGCAACGGGCATGGAAGGGGGAGGGAGGATGTGGAGCAACCCAACAGACTGACAGACCCATTCACTGGCCAATTACTACATACTTCCAGCTTTACAGGACCATTTGGTATTGGTAGTGACTTTGAGTTGGGCATAGAAGGCAGCCCTCAGGCAGACATAGAAGAGACATAACTGGGACCTTGGGGATAGCATTCCAGAAATCAGGAGACATAGCATCAAGAAACATGGCAGGAACCCGGGCTGCCAGGTGCCGGTACACAGTTCATGACACAGCCGCAGGAGAAGGCAGTCATGGAGGAGACCTCCTGTTGCAGAGGTGGACAGGGGGCCCCCGCAAATGGGGCCCAGAGCCACAGGCAGCGGAAGAAGAACCCCAAGACACAGACATCACAGCAGCAAGCCAGGAACATCAGGGAGGGAAGGGGCAGCAACTAATGGCACCACAGTGGACCCGGGAGCGCACACCAGGGCCAGTATCCAGGGCCAGGAAGCACAGGGGGGCCTCACAGCCAGCTGCAGGGGGCCATGAAGGGGCCCGGGGCCAGGTGGTCTGCCAGGTGCACAAAGTGGGGCCACTGAAGCATGCCCTGATGGTACCCCAGCACAGACATGTGGTGGGTGAACAGGTAGTATGCCTTGAAGGGATAACCAAGCCAAGTATATGCACCTGAGACTTTGCATCCACTTGAATTTTTGTTGTTTGTTGGTCTTCTCCCCTGTCTCTGCCACTGTCCCCTCTCCCTGTTTCCCCCTCCTTGTCTTTTAGATTGTAAGCCATGGCATGGACCGTGTCTATTTCTATGTTCTGTACAGCACCAGGTCACACTACTGGTGCTATATAAATGTTTATAATAATAATAATAATTAATAATTAATAATTAATAATCCTGGGTGGAGAGTCCAACCTGCACTTCGTATCGGGACCACACACCAGCCAGTGCCACCAACCCCGCTTCAGAGGGCTCTGACAGGCCATAGTCTAAAGGTGGGGACCACGGAAGGTGACCCAGATCCAACAGATGGTGATAGATGGCCCCACGGGACTGCTGGTATCATCGGGCCCCATGAACACAGCCAAAGAAGGACACAGCCAGGGTAGGCCCCCCCCCAACAGACAGGCCATGTAGCCAGATAGACTGCACACAGAGAGGGCAGACATGGTCTCTGCAGCTGACCACCCCACATGCAAGCACCTCATCTCTGGGATGTGTCCATCGGGAAAGGGACACAGGCCCAGTGCCTCCACATGCAGCCGGCAATCGCAGAAGCTCGCCACATGGCCATGAAACTGAAGCCTGGAACTCATACTCTCATAGGTACCTATTGTCATGTATTTGCTATTATAAGCTTATATTTTTGGCCATCTGTGTTCCTAATGTATTAATTTTGAGTTTCTATATGTTAACTTTTTGTTTCAAAGTATTGGATTTGTGTTTTGCAGTATTGATTTCTAAAATCAACTTCTGTGATTAGTTTAGTTCAGGCTGAAGCTTCTTCACCTTCATTCCAATGAGCTTTTTTCTAAACTTCCCAAGTGAACTTTCACCGGATCCAAGGAAACAGTCAAATGGCTAGGAGTTAGAGGGCAGATCAAAGGCCTCTTGCCAGTCAAGGTGTCTGGATCCTTTTCTATTATCTAGATGACAAATGATCAGGCCATAAACATCTCCAGACTGAGAAGGAAGATTTAAGTTAGTTTTTTCTAGCTAACATATCTATTTAATTAATGGTTGAAATAACCTTGAAGCTTTGGTTATTCTCTCTGTAATCTGACAATTATCTTTGATAAAAATATAAGGTTTCTATTCAAACCTTGAAGGAAATTTAAAAACATTACTTGTTTAGAATTAAGAGAGCCAATTAGAATCCAGTGTATTTCCTTGCTAACTGATGTCAGCAACGTCAGCAAAATCAGTCCCCAGAAATGTGAGCCTCCCATGCAGGCAAGCTTAAGAAGGGAGACAAGAACTTTGCTCCTTAGACTGAGATACCACACCTCATGTTGGAGTTTCTTTCTCACCAACATCTTGGCAGACAAAGGGAAGAACTGGAAAGAATTTAATGTATTACTCTTGATAGCTTTGAGCCAATGAATTGAGCATACGTTAAGCTTTTAGAAGCTTTTTTCTTAAAATAGAGATGTTTTAAGATCATGTAATTTTGATTGGCTATCCATGCTAGTCTATGTAAAATACTGATATTCTCTCTATATATTTAAGTAAACTATTCTTATATTTTAAATATATTCTAAAGTCTCATGTTCCTTTATTTATGAATATATTGTCATTTTACAATACTTGCTTTGCTAGGCTGGTATCAAAGTGAAGTGTAAACTAATTTTATACAACTTGGAAAAAATGAAGCCCAATCTAGTATGATTAGTTCAGTTAGGCCATAAAGCACACTTTCCATTTGTAATAAATGGGATCACCAAAACGTGATACTTGGCGCCCAACAAACTTGGGGCTCGAGACTTAAAGAATATATTTAAGTACACTGGGTGTTCACCAAACCATCAGCTACTTTTATCCTCTTGATAAATTCAAGTTTGTTGAGCTCAACTAAAGAAAAGGATTTGTGTGCATTCTTGTGATGGTTATCCAATTGAACCAAGTCCCTTATGCACTATGACTTGCTAGTTTGCAAAATGTGACCATCAGAGAGAGAGAAAACTATTGCTTGCAGATTAGAAGTGGAGAATGGGGATTAGGCTATAGATTTTTGATTGTCTTTTTGAAGCAGATGATGCAGGTTTAATAACTACTATGAGACTAAGGGTAATTTCAGACGTTACAGGGCCCGTTGGCCCCGTACCAAAATCACCCCATTCATTCCCCACCGGGGTCACCCTGTCATGCCATAACAGACGTGCTGGGGGGATCCCGGCAGGGAATTTGGGAGGGGGCGGGGCCGCACGGTACAACGTGCGGCTGCACGGCCCCGCCCCCTCCACGCTCCCTCCACCCGCCCTCCGGGGAGACGGGCGGGCGGCGGGGCCAATGCAGACATCACGTCGGGCCGGATTCACCACGGCCAGATGTTACTTTTTGTTGGTCCCCACTGGGGATCTCTTTGACCACGCTTGCGGGGACATTCCCCCCGCTAGCCTGGGAAGTGTGGTTCAAATTGACCCCATGTGGGTATTGACCGTGGTGAACATCTGGCAGCGCCAAACAGACGTTTGAGACACATTGACCACAGGTGGGTATTCACCGTGGTTCACTGTGATCTCGTAACATCTGAAAATACCCTAAGAGATAAAGCTTTTGATCCATTGACAATGCGTGTGTTGCCAATCAAGAGGCAAGTATTGAACCTGATGACAGGGAGAATTGTTGAAATTACTCGGAGTATAAGGAGACATGGTCCCATTTCTGTGGGCAATGCTGACTATTTTTCTGGAACTGGGTTTAATTACACTCCAGTCACTACTGAGGAATTGCAATATTTAACTCCAGCCCAATGGGAGCAAGACTATACTCTCTTGAGAAGAGAATATTTAAATCTGAGAGAATATGCAAGGGATCTTCCTGGGAGGTAACCAAATGTAACAGGTATACGCCCAGCTGAATTCCTTGGTTTAAACATAACTAAAGTAAGAGCTGTTACTGGACTTACTCCAAAGGATATTAAAGAAATTCCTATGTGACTTGAATCTCATTTGTCTGCTCTGGAAGCTGTTACTCTTACGGCAACTCCATTCCATAAGATGAGGCAGGTTAATGCCTTAGTTCCAGCTTCAGCCTCCCTGACAGAACAAGAAACCAGCAATTGGGAATGTGTACTTGCCACTTTGTATATAAAAACTCCTGGGCAAGTAGCAATAGTAGATTTGAATGGAATTCTAAATAAAGTAACCCAAGAACAAGGTATTGTAAGGGTCTATGGGGTTGGAATGAAATTTTTTCCTAATCATGATTTAATTTGGGGAATCCTTAAAGGGTTTTGCAAAGGTAATGCTCTAAAAGCAGCAATTCAATCCAAGTTGGATTTGCTGGCCACTGAGCAGGAAAAAATAAGGTCCTTCCCACAAATTATCCAGTCCATTTATAAAACCTTAGATCAAAATTATTTAGGAGATAATAAAAATAGAAGAAATTCTGAACAGAATAATTCTAAATCTAAGAAATCTCCCTCAAATGTTAATCCTAAAAATAAATCTGTTCCTCAGAATTATAGAGGAGGAGGAGGGAAGAATCAAAGCTCAAATAGAAAGCAGTTCCCAGCTCAGAAGAGCCAGGATTCTGAAAATCCAGAAGATAAAGCTGCATATGATCTGAGAACAGGATCACAATTTCCCCATAGAGACATTGATAAATCAAAGCAAGAATTTACTCCAGAGGTGGATACAAGCGCAATTTTAACAAGAAAGGGAAATTTCACCCTCCTAAAGACTTTGAACAGCAAACGTCCTTGCAGAAATGTTCAGAAACTCCTTCTGTAACCCATGATGGCAGACAGCAAGCAAACTCAGGTCAGCCTTGAGTTTCCTATGATTTTTGTAGAAATAGCAAATAAGACATTTGAAGCCTTGATAGATACAGGAGCTAATCAATCTTGTATTCAATCTAAATGTTTGCCACATGTATATTCCACTAAAGGGCAATATTGGAATCTTATTTTTTAGAAGAGAGATTTGGACCTACCTGTCCACATAGCAGGACAATGTCTGGAAATTGAATTTGCAATATGTGATTTTACAAAACATGATGATGTCATAGCTCATGAAAGACTTAAGGATTTGTTTCCAATTGGTTCAGTGAATTTTATTTAAAACCAAGACAATAGGGATGAGCAGATTAAAGGGCAACTTGAATTAGCTGATTGTGCTAAAAATGAGAAAACAAAATTGAGAGATGTTTTATATTCTCTGAAACCATATTTTCAGCAATTTGATAATCAAATTGGCCATAGGAGAATACAGCCTCATGATATATCAGTTAAAACTCAGCCAAAGCCTCAAAAGCAATATCCTATTAACAAAGCTTCAATTAATGATATTCAAAAATTAATTAATGATTTAATTGCACAAGGAGCACTAATTAAACAGTATAGCACCATGAATACTCCAGTATACCCAGT
>QEPC01010801.1:64608-78069 GCA_003113815.1 Sphenodon punctatus
CCCTCTGTTCCCCTTCCTATGTCTCTCCCCCAGCTCCTGTCGCTCAGATTGTAAGCCCTAGGGGCAGGGACCGTGTCTATTTTATTACTTTGTAAAGTGCCATGTACACTGCTGGCGCTATATAAATGTTTGTTAATAATAATAATAATTTTACAATACTTGCTTTGCTAGTCTGGTGTCAAAGTGAAGTGTAAACTAATTGTATACAACTTGGAAAAAATGAAGCCCAATCTAGTATGACTAGTTCAGCTAGGCCATAAAGCTCATTTTCCATTTGTAATAAATGGGATCACACAAAACATGACACTATGAGGCTTTCCAGGCAGCTCAGGAGCAATTGCATGGTCGGAGAAGGTCATGGTCTCGTGGAAGGTCCAGCTGCTTGGGGCGCCTGGGGTTCTGGGGACCATGAGCCTGGGGGAAGCATGGCCAGCCATGGTCCAGCAAGCACCTGAGAATAATCACAATGAAAGGGGGCCCCAAATATCCCTGGAGGGATGGGAGAGGAAGCCAGGGAACTCCAAGGCCAAGTGGTAAGGGCACAGGCCACAACATTGTATGGATACAGAGCGAGGCGTGGGGTGTGGACCCGGCCCAGCTGCTGCAAGAGAGCACACAGACAGGGCAGCCTACACACTAATCAGGGTGCCAAGGACAACAGGCAGCCGATACAGAGAGGTGGGAGGTGATGACAGCAGGAATTTAGCTTCTGCCCACACTCGCCCGCCTGAGGGCAGGACCCAGTGTGATGCCCCCTGCCGGGAAGGCATGTACGGGCAGTTTGCTTCCCGCAGCCTCCACAGTCTGCTAGCCCTGCAGGAGGTGGGTCTGCCAGTCTGAGGGTGTCCAGGTCAACTCGAGGCCCTGAGGCAGGTTGGCTGGGTGTGACCAGGGGGTGGAGCTTCACCGGTCCCAACCTACAACAGGTGCGGCCCCAACCCACCCGGGTCACCCGTTACCATGGAGCTGGGTCAGTTGGGCATATGTAGGATGTACCTAGCCATGTCTGCAGAGTGGTACCACTCTCACACAGACCTTCTGTGCATCCAGACTACAAAGGTGCACCTGGCTACCCGGCTGCATGTGTGCATGGCTAGGAGCACTGCAAGGGCCTGAAGAGCCCACTACGGGCACAGGTGGTCCCTGGCCCACCTCAGGACCCAGCAGGTGTCCAGGGTGGCCCAACTGGGCCTCCTCCGCACCTGGGGCTGGGCTGCAGCACTCCGCGAGGCATCCCGCTGGCTCCAGTGGCAGAGGGAGACCATGGGGTGAGCATCCCTACTCTCAATGCCCATAGACCATCAGGTATGGGTCACGGAATGGGCACAGGGGTGATGGGACAAGACCCTTGCCCAATGGGACAAGGCTGCCAAGGCTGTCCACTTTTAGATGGACATATGCATCCTCCTGTGGCTCGCGGAACTGCTAACACCCTGGCTGGAGTGGCAGGTCACCCCCATGTGGGTCCCTATAACTAGGGCTGTAGCGGAATATCGCAGCGGTAGCTATTTCAGGCGGAAACAGTGTTTCCGCAATTAGTGGAACGGCATGGCAGAGGCTTTCATTCCGCTAGTTTCATTCTGCGGTTCCGNCTATTTCAGGCGGAAACAGTGTTTCCGCAATTAGTGGAACGGCATGGCAGAGGCTTTCATTCCGCTAGTTTCATTCTGCGGTTCCGCGGTTCCGCTTATTTAATTCCGCTACTTAGTGGAATCATGGAAACATGACATTTTTGCTATTTCCACAATTCCGCCAGGGCCACAAAATATCGGAATAGCGGTTTTCCGCAATTTCCGCAATTTTTCCGCAAATTTTTGCAGAATTCCGGCGGAATTAGCGGAATATCCACAGAAAAGTCGCGGTGTGGCATGGGCAATTCCGAAATGGCAGAACGGAATTGCGGCGTGGTAACAGCTGCTGCCGCATCAGCCCTACCTATAACCATGATCCAGTGAGTGGCCATCGGGGTCTGGGCCCTTGCAACACCTGACTCCTGCTGCTGCATCTCACAGCACTTTGGCGTTGGGGTGAGCACCGTCACCGGGAGCCTGTGGGATGTCTGCAAGGCGGTGGAGGGCGTGCTCCTTGACTGAGTGATCCATCTGGTGGACCAGGAGGCCGTGATGGCCGGCTTTGCAACTGGGTGGTTCCCCAACTGCATGGATGCTGTGGACGACACCCACAAAGAGATATTACGTCCATCTACTGGGGAAGCCTCGGAATATGTCATCAGACATGGGTACCACTCCCTGCTGCTGCAGGCGGTCGTGGACCACCAGGGTCAGTTCATAGACATTTTCATGGGCCACTCTGGTTGCAGTCACGATGCCCGGATCATGACCATCTCCCCCTTCTATGCCCAGATGTACCGCAGAGACTTTGCGGACATGGGGATGACCCAGATTGAAGGTGTGATGATGCTCCCCTGAATCCTGGGAGACCCAGCCTGCCCACTTACCTGCTGGCTGATGAAAGTGTATCCAGTCGGCAGGAACCCAGTGGAGGTGCTGTATAATATTTGCCTGTGTGCAAGCAGGACCATGGTCAAGAGGGCCTTCGGGGTCCTCAAGCAGTGCTGGAGGAGCCTCACAGGCCGGCTTGACTACACGGTGGAGACCTCCTCCCTCGTGATCAGAGCCTGCTGTGTGCTACACAATGTGTGTGAGACTGAGGGGCTGCCCTCGACTACCTCATGCCCCAGCACCCTCCTGGCCCTGTGCGTCTCTATGTGAATGCTGAGAACCCATGGGAGTACAGATATGCAAAGCGCATCCGTGCTGCCCTAGTGAGGCGGATCATCTGGGAGGCCGAGGCGTGAGGCACACACACCCCGTCTCCACCTCCCTGGGACCCCCGCCAGAACCCTGTGCATGCCCCTGTACAGACACCTGCCCACCAACTGGCCTGGGCCCGTGAAATGACCAAAGGAGGCAATAGTTGTGCCCATACCTTTATTTCTGTACATGTGTCCCCACCACCACCACCACCACCCACCTCCCTGTGTTGTGCTCCCCCCTTAGACCACTCTCCCCCTTCCCCTCTTCCCCCCATCCCCCACGTCTCTGGGGCCTCCCCCTCAGCCACCCTGTGGTCACCGTGGAGCTGTGGTTGCTCCCTTCCCCATGCTGTCCGTGTCCGCAACTGTGTCCTGGGAGACCTCTGTGTCCTGAGGGTCAGGCTGTGGTGGGAGGGCGGCCGGGCCCGGGGTCAGAGGGCCCCCCCTGGACGGCAGCTCCCTCCTGAGTACTACAGGGATGGTAGGTGGAAGCGCAGCTCCAGCGAGCGTACCGGCAGCTGGGGCAGTGGTGGAGGTGGTGGGGGTGCCGTGGGACCCAGAATGGGGACTGGGGCAGGCAGGTTTTCCAGTGGGGTGGCTGCCATGACATAGGCACTCATTGTACCCGTGTGTAGGAGCAGTGAGGTGCCTGTGTCATGGGACCGGTCCATCTTAACTGAGTGCTCCCTGAACATCCAGTCTATGGCCTGTTCCAGCCGCCCGAACACCTCCACCTGCCTTCCTTGCTCCCGGTGCTCCCATCTCCTTTCGAGGTGCAACTCCGCTTTCAGCCTCTGCTCCCTGGCCTCCACCTGGCGCATGGCCCTTTCGGTGACCACCTCCATGCGGTCAATGGCCTCGATCATCCTCTTGCCCTGCTCCGTGGTGGAGTGGACAATATTCCTCTGCCTGCTCCTCCCTGTGGTGCCATACCCATGCCCGGTGCTCCCGCATTCATTGGGCCGGGGGCACAGGTCCACCTTGCTGCTCCATGGTGGGTTGTCCTGTTGGGTACATGGTATGGGATGGTTAGCTGCCTAGACACCCACCCCTCCTTCTGTGCACCCCCCTGGCCACCCCCTGTGGCTGGACCCACCCCAGAGTCTGCTCCTTCTGTGCACACACCCCCAGCCCCACCCCAGAGTCAACAAGAGGCCCCCTCAACTGGGGCCTCTTGTTGCTCCTGGGGATGCTTGCCTCCGTTCCCCTCACCAGGCTTTTGCAGGTGCCTGGGTGTGCCATGCCCTGTGTGGATATGGGGAGAGGTGGGTGGGGTTCGGCAGTTCGTGTGCCCCGGCAGACCCTGGCCCCCGAAGAAGGGGCCTGAGGTGTTGGGGGTGTTGCTGAGGGTGGCTGCATGGCCCATATGTCCCATTCCCCCTGTCGGGCTGTACCCCCAAGTCTAGGTCTGGTTCCATCCACCAGCTTACCCTCTATGTTGGTCTCTGAGCCCTCCTAGGCCAGCCCCTCGGTGTGGCTGAGGTCCCCCTGTGTCCACTGGCTGATGGTGACTAGGGTGCCAGCCTCGGATCCTCCTGCTAGGGATCATGGCTAGGGGCTCTTGGGGCTGGTGCATGAGGGGGGCCTGTTTGTCATCGAGGTCCCGGGGCGTTCCTCTTGGGGGGCGGGCTCCTGGGACCAGGGTCTTCTCCGGTGGTGGCAAGGGGAGGGGGTACCTTGGCTCGTTCTGTGCCCTGGACCACGGCGCTCCCCACGAGGTGCGGGGTGACTGTGGACCCCTTCATTTGAAGGATGCAGTCCAGGGCATCATAGTAGAGGGTGGTCCGGGCTATGTGCCCAGACCACCAGTTGTTGTCCTTGATGGCCTTTTACACCCTCTTGAGCTCCTTGGCCTTCGACCTGCATTGGGCCAGTGTCCTGCGATGCCCTGCCACCTCCATTTCCTGCACAATCTCCCTGAAGATGTGTTCATTGCATTGGTTGGCCACCAGCTCCAGCTGGTGCTCCAGGGTCCCCCAGATCCGTATGAAGTCCTTGGTTCCCTGTTCCCCCATTGCCCCCCTCAATGGTACAGTCTTCTCTAGTGGGCACCTTCTGGGTTGCGGTCCTCCTCCTCCTCCTCCTGCTGCTCCTCTGGCCCTCTGGCTCTTACCTCTGGGGGCTCTGGCTTCCGGGTCCATTTCAGTGTCTGGGGATCATAAGGGTGGTGGTGGTTGATTACGACCACCTCCTCCTCCACTTGCACCTCCACCGCCTCCTCCTCCACCTCCTCCTCCCTTGCTACCTCTCCCACTGTTCTCCTCTCCCTTCCACCTCGCTCCATCCTGCCACATTCCCCTGCTGATGGGTGTCCTTTAAATTTCCTTCCCTGGAATGTGTTGTTGCTGGTTGCCTGCTTTGTCCCTGGTTGAGTGCTTTGTCCCCGGCTGGGAATCATTTTGCTTGATTCCGGCCTGTGGTTGCCATTCAGACATTACTTTTTTTGTTTCCCATTGGGAATCGCATCGACCACGCTTTCAGAGATGGTCCGAGCCGGAGCTCCGGAAGCGTGGTTATTTTTGACCCCTGGTGGGGATTGACTGTGGTGAACATCTGCCACCCCCTGAACAGACGTTCAGGGTGCTTTGGCCATGCCACAGGATTGAGTGGGGTTCACTGTGGTTGACTGTGGGTATTTTCAGACGTTACAAGATCATGCTCAACCACAGTGAACCACGCTCAATCCTGTGGTGGGGCCAAAGCACCCTGAACATCTGTTCAGCATCTGCCAGATGTTCACCATGGTCAATACCCACATGGGGTCAATTCGAACCACGCTTCCAGGGCTCCCCACTGGACAATCTCTGGAAGCATGGTCAAAGAGATTCTTACTGGGAAACAACAAAAAGTAACATCTGGATTGCAATCACCAGCCGGAACCAAAGAAAATGATGCCCAGCCGGGGACAAAGCATGCAGCGTCACTGCCAGGCAATCAGCAGCAATGCAGCCACCAGAGGGAGATTTAAAGTGAAACCTGCAGCAGGGAAGTGTGGTGGGATGGAGCGAGGAAGGAAGCGGAAGAGAGTGGTGGGAGAGAAAGTGAAGGTGGAGGAGGAGGAGGCAGTGGCAGCGGTGGAGGGAGTGCAGGCGGGGAAGGGGAAGGTGGGGGTCATGCTGAGGATGGAGAAGGTGGAGGGAAAACACCCTCTGCAGCCGGGACAGGATGCCCCAGGGACAGCAGCCAGACCGGGTGAGGAGGCACCCTGGAAATGGGTAAGGGGAAAGAAGGGGAGGAGAACAGGGGGCCAGGGGCACCAAGGGGGGCACAGAGTCAGCCCGGGCTCCCATCAGGGAGTAGGGGAAAGGGGGAACCCTGTGAGAGGGGCCAGACCCGCACCCAACCATAAATCCCCCACCCCCTGCATCCCGCAGACACTGAAAAGGGCCTGGGTGGATGAGCCCCCAGAGGACACCGGCCCATCCCGGGTGGAGGAGGAGGCAGTGGAAGAGGTGGTGAAAGAGGGTGTGGAGGAGGAGGAGGACCCACAGGGGAGATGAGTAAGGAAGCCCTTCCTGCAGTGGGGGCTGCAGGAAACCCGGGACTTCATACAGATCTGGGGGACCCTGGAGTATCAGCTGGAGCTTGCGCTCAACCAGAGCAATGAGTATGTCTACCAGGACATAGTGGGGGACATGGAGGTGGCGGGGAACCATCACACCATGGCACAGTGCCCCTCCAAGGCCAAGGAGCTGAAGAGGGGGGTACAAGGCCATCTGAGATAGCAATAGGAGGTCTGGATACGGAGCTCGGACTTCCCCCTTCTACGATGCCCTGGACCAAATACACCACATGAAGGGGTCTATGGCTCATGGGGAGTACAGTGGTTCAGGGCAGGGAAAAGGCCAAGGTACCCCCACCCCTCGCCGCGCTCCTGGTAGACACAAGCTCCAGGGCCCCAGACCTCCAGGAGGAACGCCCTGGGACCTCCGGCACCTGAAGACCCCCCAAGAAAGCAGTCCAGGGAGCACCCACCACCAGGCCAGACAAACAGAGTCCAAGGCCAGCACCCTCATCACCCTCAGCCAGTTTTCCCAGGGGGAGCACTCCCACACCAAGCGGTTGGCCTCGGAAGGATCTGAGACCGACATTGAGGGTAAGTGGGTGACCTGGAAGGGAGAGGGACCAGGCCACAGGGGGCAGGGGCCAAGGGGGGGATGGACAGGCCAGCCCCAGTCCCCCAAATGCAAGGTGGGAAGGGAGCCCAAGCCATGGTCGCCCAACCACGCAACCCTACACCAACAACCCCACAGGGCACGGAATACCCCAGCACAAGACCCAGGTGGGGGAGCAGGAAGGCACCGAGGAGCCCGGCCAGCAGGCAGAGGAACCAGGTGAGGCATGCGGTACGGGTGGGAGGGCCCTCCAGGGTGCAGAGAGGGGATCCCTGGACAGCAGGAGGGGGTGGGAAAGGCCTAGGAGGGGGTGGGAAGGGGCCAGGTGACACGCCCGGGGGGCCTTGGGGCCCCTGACCCATCCCAAGCTGGAGGCAGGTGCCCGGGGCGGCATCGGACTCACACTTGTCTACCCACAGGGCAACCCCAGCAGCCAGCGACTCCAGGGCCCATGCCCCCAGCACAGCACATGAGGGAGCACCGGGCATGGGTCCGGCAGTGGAGGGAGGACCAGGCGGAGGATATCATCTGGACCTTGGCGGAACAGGGGGAGAGGATGATAGTGGCCGTGGACCGGATGGAGGCAGCCATTGAGCGGTCCCTGGAGCTGGCAGAGGCACGGAACATGAGGCTCCAGGCTTAGGTGCACCGGGAGCGGAGGCGGGAGCACCGGGAGCACAGCAGACTGGCAGGCTTGGCCGGCTGGAGCAGGCCATCACAGGCATGGTGCAAGAGCACTCTGCCAAAATGGACAGGTCCCATGATATTGGAACCTCCCTGCTCCTGCACGTGGGCACCATGTGTGCCTATGTGATGGCAGCCACCTCCCCGGGCACCCTGCCTGCCCAGGTCCCCATGCCGGGCCCCTCGGTGGCCCCACCCCCTGCCCTGATGCCCCAGCAGCCCCCATGCCCTCAGGGGCCTCACATATGCCTCCTGATCCCCCCTGCCCTCCAGAGGGTGCAGCCGCTAAGGGGGGCACCCTGGTTCCAGGCCCCGCCCTCCCCCAACCACAACCCTCCCTGCCGGACCAGGAGGCGGACCAGGACACTGCTGGCAACACGGACAGTTGGGGGGAGGGGAACTCACAGGGATCCATGGCCAACACCGGGTGCTCACGGGGCCGTCCCAGGAAACGTGGGGGATGGGGGAATGGGGTGGGAGGGGAGGGTGGAGTGAGGGGGGGCACTATAGGGGGCAGGGCACAACTGGGTTGGAGGGAGAGAGATCGGGTGCACATGTACACGCAGGTGAAATAAATTGTGTTTGCACCATATTGCCTCCCAGACCCATATGTGGGTGATGGGGGGTGACTCCCACCCATGCAGGGGTCGGCCCAGGGAACCCCCGGGGGTGGGCTGGGGAGGGGCAGTCCTCACACCTCGGCCTCCCAGTTGATACGCCTCGCCAGAATGTCCCAGATGCGCTTGGCATAACGGTACTCCCTGGGGTTCTCGGCGTTCACGTACAGGGGCACCGGGTCTGGGGCCCGGTTGGGTTCGGGGTATTCCAGGGCTGCCCCCTCAGTCTTGCACACATTGTGGACCACACCGCAGGCACAGATCACCAGGACCGAGGTCTCCACGGTGTAGTCTAGCCAGCTAGTGAGGCTACTCCAGCGCTGCTTGAGGGCCCCAAAGGCTTGCTCCACCACGGTCCTGCTGGAGCACAGGCGGGTATTGTATAGCACCTCCGCAGGGGTGCGTGCGATCGGGTAGACCTTCAGTAACCACCGGTTGAGGGGGTAGGCAGGGTCGCCCAGGATACATCCCCCCAAATTAGCATACAGACCCATTGGTGTCTTCCTTTACGTGGATGACCTGGTTTTATTATCTCAAACCAAGGTCAGGCTAAGGAGACAAATCTCGGCATTTATTAGCTTCTGCCATGACAATGGTTTGATGATTAATTGTGCCAAATCCAACGTTGTCGTATTTGCCCGGAGCAGGAGAGTTCATCACTGGGTAGTAGACGGTCTGTGTTTCCATCAAACTAAAGGATACAAGTATCTGGGAATGAACTTCACAGCTGCAGGACGGTTGTACTGAACATATGGCCAGGGTAGAAGTGATAGCCAAATGCCAGCTAACGGCAATCCTTAGATATTTTGTCGGGACAGGGAGGAGACATCTCGCCATTGCCATTAAGGTGTTTGAGGCAAAGGTCAAACCTACTCTTTTATATGGGGCGGCATTTGGGCCCCCTTATGGGGGAAAACTTTAAATGCCTTACAATCTAGATTTCTGACTTCCCTCACCAATCTACCGAAGGGAACACTGATCGCCGCTATCCGGTTGGAAGCAGATGTACGTAGCTGGACGACTGATGCATGGGAGCAGGCTGCCCTTTTATGGCTTAAGGTGTCGAGAGTCCCCCCAGAAAACCTGCTGCATGCGGGTTTTTTGTACGCATGTACCAACCTGTGGTGGCAGATTGTAACGGAACACCTAGCATGACTGGGTTTTTTGGTAGACTACTTAGGTGCCAAATCTTTTGCAGCAGCAAAAAAGAAGATTACCTCCCATTCCTGGGACATAGACAGGCAGAATGATCTGATGTTGGTAGTACGAGCCTGCCATTTGGTGGGGTATGATCTATGGGCACCGTACCTGGGTCAAGGGGCAAGGTACTTGGGATCAACTGTAACCTATAGAGAGAAGTATTTATTTCTCTCTGCTAGGGTTAATGCCCTCCCCACTAAGGTGTTGGAAGGACGGGCAGCTAATATTCCGTATGGTGACCATCTATGCCCTTTCGACAATCTAGCAGTAGAATCTACATATCATAATATATTTGAATGCCACCTGTATGATGCTATACGAGTAGAGACACTCCAGACTTTCATAGACAAATATCATTGAGCATCGAGTTTCTTCCTAACACAAATGGCCCTTATGGACTCGGATTCCCAGGTAACAGCTGGCATTATGAGATTCTTGATGCTAGCAATGGGGTCAAGAAAGAAGTTCCTCGAATCCAAGTCACTGTTAGAGCTGGAGTGAAAATTTGCTCTTTATGATAGCTTAAAATCTAGTAATTAGTGACTGGTAAGAGTCGGAAGTTGTATGGTCAGTATTTATCCCATCTTGCTCAGATAGGGTAGGACTATGACATGAAAGATCAAGGGATTTCTTAACTCTTCCCTCAATTCATAGTTCTTTTTCAGGTACGAATTAAGATCAGGGTTAATAAATTGAGAGTAGATCTTTTTAGGGCTAGTTCTGTTCACTAGCCTTGGGTTGGGTAGGCCAAATTTAAAATCAAGTGCCTTTGTCCTCATAGGGCTTTAATCATTCCTAGGTAGGTTGTGGCCACTGCTTTGCATTAATTTCTACACTCCCTCTATATATGTAATTGTTTTTTTAAGGGCTAAGTGTTTTCAATATAGACCTCGAGAAGGGTACGGTGCCCTCTTGCTGAATACATGCCCTCTTTCTGAATCTAGGCATGAGTTTGTTAAGATTAGCAAATTAAATTCCCTCTTATTTTAAATCTTGCAGGGGTCAAGTGTTGCTGCCATAAGCCCCGGGAAGAGCAAGGCAAATTTTGAGCATGTGTTTATCCAGATGATCTGATTACGACCCAGGAGCATGCCCTCCACAGCCTCGCACACATTCTGGAGGATACAGGCGATGGTGCTCAGGCCTACCCCGAAGTGCTGGGAGACAGACTGGCAGGAGTTTGGCGTTGCTAGGGCCCAGACCTCTATTGCCACTCACTGGACCATGGGGATGGGGGTCCTCATGGGGGTATGCTGTCGCTCCAGCCAGGGCGTAAGGAGCTCAGCGAGCCGGAGCAGGGAGAGCTTGTCCATCCTAAAGTGGGGCCTCTAGGCTGCCTCATCCCACTGGGCCAGTGCCCTGGCCCACCAACCCTGTGCCCGCTCAGTGACCCATATCCGCCTGTCAATGGGCATAGCGAGCAGGACTGCCTGGCTCATGGTCTCCCTCCCCCACTGAAGGCACCCGGCCGCCTCGCGGAGCATCGAGGGCTGGGTTCGGCCTGGCTCACAGCCTGCCTATCTTCCCCGGAGAGTCTCTGTGACCTGAGCCGGGCGAGGGCTCTCCTGCGGCCATGGTGGGCCCTGCGGGCCCTTGCAGCCCTCCAGGCCAGGGTAACCCACAGGCAGGTGCCCACCTGCAGCTCTGCGGTAAGGAGGTGCAGCTGCTCGATGTAGTCATGATACCACTCGGCTGCGAGCAGAAGGTACATCCAGTAGGTGACTGCCCTGTCCTGCTCCATGGTGGTGGGGGTCCCGGGGGTTTGGGGATGTTTATGATGGCCCTCTGATGGCAGGGTGGGCTGGGGCCCAGCCCCCAGCCTGGCGGAGCCCCCAATGCAGTGCTGGTGTCTGTGGGCGTGTGGTTGGGTGCACCTGCTGCCTTCGCATGGGGCCTTGTGCCTGCACGGGTTCGCGGGGCTGTGCTCTCCTTGTGCAGCTGCATGCCATCAGCCATCACCACCCCCCCACCCTGTTTGCAACACCGTGTCCTTGTCGGCCTGATTAGCCGTTCTGTGTGTGCGATTGTTTTCTGCAGCTGTGCCGGGTCTGCACCCCACGCCTCGCTCCATTGAACTACAATGTTGTGGCCCGTGGCCACCTGTCCTGTCCTTGGGACCCCTCGGAGGCCCCCCTGACCCTGGAGGGTATGTGTTCCCCCCGTCCGTGGTGTTATTCTCCCTGTCTAGCTCGATCATGGCTGGTTGTGCATCCACCGGGCTCCCGCTTCCCAGCCTCTGTGGGGCCCCCCATAGCTGGACCTTCCGCAAGACCATGTCCTTGTGTGACCTGTGGCATACCTCGGCCATGCAGCTGCTCCTGAGCTGCCCAGGTGCTTATTTGAGCTTTAGCTCTGGGCTTCACTACTTCAGCTATGAGGCGAGCGTTTGTGATTGCCGGCTGCATGCGGAGACTCTGGGGCTGGTTCCCGTCCCTGATGGGTGCATCCCGGAAATGAGGTGCTCTCATGTGGCCTGGTCCATGGCTGAGACCGTGTCTGCGCTGTCTGTGTGCAGCCTGGCCACCTACATGATCTGCCTTGTGGAGGGGGGCCGTGCCTTGGCCGTGTCCTACTTTGGCTGTGTTCACGGGGCCCGTGGGTACCAGCATTCCCGTGGGGCGGTGTACCTCTGGCTGTTGGAGCTGGGACAGCTTCCGTGGCCCCCTGCTTCTGACTGATGTCTGTCGGAGCCTGCCGCGGCAGAGCTGTCAGCACTGTTGGGCATGTGGTCCCGTTCGGATGTGCAGTTGGGACTGTCCATGCAAGTATCCCTTCGAGACCTACTACCTGATTGCCCACCACATGTCCTTGTTGGGGAACCACCGGGGCATGATCCATTGGCCCCACCTGATTCACCGGTCAGGGCACCCAGCCCCATGGCCTATGGTGGCCCCCAGCAGCTGGCTGTGAGTCCCAGTGTGCCTCCCAACCCCCCGGTTGCCTGCCCCCATGTGGGCTCCCACCCCTGCCCGGGGGCCCGGTCTCCGCTGGCTGCTCCCTCCCTGATTTCTCTGCCATGCTGCTGTGCTGCCTGCTTGCCGGGGTGCAGCTGCCCCTGCCTGTGGCTTCGGGCCCCCTCTGGGCCCCACACCCGGTCTGCCTCCACACCTGGGGTTCCCCTCCGTGGTTGCCTTTCCTGGTGCCTGGCTCCAGTGCTCTGTATGGCCTCACCGAACTGCCTGTTTCCAGTGGACTGTCCCCACCCACCAGCGCTGCCACCTGCTGCCCCCCCTTGGGTGCCTGTGTGACCTCGGGGTTCTGGGCCCCCCAGACTGCCCCTGCCAGTGGTTTCTGGGTGTTTTGACCGCGGCCAGGAATTGGTGTCACATATGTTGCGCTGCCTTGGCCCGTGATCTGCTGGCCCGATTCCCTGCCGTTGTCCTGGTCCCGTCACATCTGTTCGGGGCTTTTATTCACCCCAGGGGGTGATTGTTCAGTCCACCCCCACCAGGAATCCACTGTGGTGAACCGGGTGCCCATCACGTCTGAAATCACCCATTGATGTCATAACGTCTGAAAATACTCTTTGACTACCAGCTCAACACCACACAAAAGGGGTGTGCAATTATTTTTCATTATTATGATAATGAAAATTTATCTTTTATTTTTTGTTATTATAAAAAAGAAAAAGAATAAAAACAAAAACAAAACAAAACAAAAAATTTGTTTTCAAAATAATGGAAAAACACTGAAAAGCTTATTTCTGGCTATAAATTTTTTGTTTCTTAATTAATATGATGAAACTTGGGAAGATTTTACCCCCAATGGAGTGCAGTGCACTATATGTAACAACTTTAAAACGGAGTGGATAAAGGAAACCAATTTTTGAAGCAATTGAATGTTGTGATTTTAAGAAAAGCTCAATACACATTCATTGCTACAACTTCTTTATCTTCCATTCAATTTGCATTAAATCTGTGAATATTATGTCCCTCCACAAGTTTAACACCCCCAGAAGCCCCAGCAGCCTTTGCAGCACTCATCCCCCCCTGGTGAGCAGGGCTCCACCCCACAGCCACAAGCCAAAGGTGCAAGCCCGCCCCCAGAAGCCCCCAGCAGCCTTTGCAGC
>QEPC01010801.1:82252-98728 GCA_003113815.1 Sphenodon punctatus
TGTCTCCCCCTCCTTGTCTTTTAGATTGTAAGCCACAGGCAGGGACCGCATCTGATTGTATGTTCTGTACAGCGCCAGGTTGCAACTGGCGCTTTATAAATGTTTAATAATAATAATAATAATAATAATAACACACATGCCAATTTTCAGAAAGATTGGATAAAGGGTCCTGATGGTACAAGACATTAACTTGAAAATACATTTCCAACTGTAACTTTGTATATTCCATCCTTTTTACAAGACATTTGGAAGGAATGTATCACATACCTTCCCTGTCATTTGAAACAAATGACAGGACAATTTGATAAAGGGACCCAATTTTATAAGCAATTGAAGATCATTATTCAGATAAATAGCAGCACATGCAGTGCCAGTCAGAGGCAGGCACCTGGCTTGGCAGGGGGGAGGAAGGATTTATTTATTTATTTATTTATTTAATCAATCAATCAATCAATCAAACAATCAATCAATTAATTAATTAATAATTTTCATATATTATGCTGCCCCCTCATGCACAGCATCTTGGGGTGTCTAACAACATTTTAAAACAAATAATCTTGTAAAATTTAACATTTAAAATAACACAACAGTAAATTCAATAAAAACTCAACCTAATTCAGCCCACCCATCCCGTCTCCTTTGGCAGAGGTCCGGCGGAACATCCAGGTCTTACACTGTCTACAGAAAGAGGGGAAGTCTGCAGTCAGTCTGACCTCTGACACAACTGAGTTCCACAGCCACTGAGAATGCCCTCCTCATGGTCATCACCCGGGAAACCCATGGAACCTCAAGGAGGGTGTCACCGGCTGACCGCAGGGGCCGATCCAGAATATGTAGGGTGAAGCGGACCTGCAGATAAGTGGGAGGGAAGATGGCATCCTCAACAGCAATTCCACCTATCCAGGGGAATCCCACTAGAAACAACCAGAAAAAAAGGGAAATGGCAATGCATATTTATTGCTCTAATGCATAGGAAAAATTCTCTACAGAGATAAAAACCTTGTTGTATAAATCAATAAAAATGAAATAATTACAATGTGCCTCACTGTATGCTTGGCAAATACATGTACACCATGAGCAAAGCTCAACCATTAATATTTTATACAAATATTGAGGATCATGAGCAAAACAAACGTGTTTCAGTGAAAACTCCTTCTTCAGTGCTAAAATACTTTAAAACCACAAATAGGCAAATCCTCCACTTCTCATCTGCTGCAGTGCTCATCCATGTGCAATGTACTCCTGCTCCTCACGAGATAAGCACCAGGGGCCCATGTCATTTTCGTTTTTGTTTTTTAATTTTTGTTATTTAAATCTGTCGTTTTCATAAATATCAAACTGTTATTTTTGCTTTCGTTTTTCTTTTCCGTTGGTTTAAATCGAAAACACATTTCTGACTGTACCTTTTGTGTTTTTTACTATATTTGGCTGACACCTGGGGTGTCAATGGAAGGCATTGGGTATTTTCAGACGTTACGGGCGGCCGGTTCACCACAGTGGATTCCTGGTGGGGCTGAACAAAAGAACCATCCCCCGGGGTGAATAAAAGCCCCAAACAGACGTGACGGGACCAGGACCATGGCCGGAAATCGGGCCACCAGATCATGGCCTGGGGAAGCGCAACAGACATGGTGCCGATTCCCAGACATGGTCAAAACACCCAGAACCCACCGGACAGGGGTGGGACACAGACATGGCCGCCTGAGGGCAAACGAAGCCAAAAGGCACAAAAGGGAATGCCCACACAAGGGAAATGGGAAGGGAGGGGGGAGAGGGAGAAGAGCCGGACAGGTACCACACACAGCAGGCACACAGGCAGCGCAGGCACAGCAGAACACACAACATGAGCACACACCCGGGCACCCACACACACAAGGAAAAGGAAGGGAAGGGGGGCATGGGTGCCCGGACAGCACACAAGGCACAATGGGAGCAAGGGGGCAGGACACAGAAGGGGTGGACTGCAAAGGGGCAGGGCAGGACACAGGCATCAGCAACCCCCACCCCCCACATCAGCACAGTCCACACGGGCGCCCCAACAGAAACACAAGCAGTCTCGGAAAGGGGGGGCAGCAGGATCTCGGGACCAAGGCACAGTGAGGGCCTGCAATGCACAGCGATCCGGGCGGGAACGGTCCAGGAGGCAAACGGAGACCCCACACCCACAGAGGGGCTGATGGAGGGCAGACAGGACAGCCGGGGCAGTGCTGCAGGTCCAAGGACGCACACACACCCCTAGAGGAAGCACCGAGGGCCAGGCCAAGGGTCCTGGAACCCCCAGTTCACACAAGAACCCAAGGGGGGGGGAAGGCATCAGGTGGCAGTGCTGTTACCCATGCAGGCGTGAGGACCCATGCGCAGCCAGCACGTGTAACCATGGGCACACCCACAGACCCAAGCACCCCATTGGGGGGCCCGCCAGGCTGGGGGCTGGCCCCCAACATGGGCACCCAGCGGAGGGCCATAATAGGCATCCCGCAGCCCCTGGGGCTCCCACCACCATGGAGCGGGACAGGGCAGCCACCTACTGGATGCACCTCGCGCTCGCAACCGAGTGGTACCATGACTACACCGAGCAGCTGAGCCTCCTTGGCGCGGAGATGCACCTGGCCGCCCGGCTTCAGCTTTCGCTGGCCTGGAAAGCTGCAAGGGCCCGCAGGGTGCACCATGGCCACAGGAGAGCCCTTGACCAGCTCAGGGCACAGAGGCTATCCAGGGCAGACTGGCAGGGTGTAAGTCGGGGCCAGACCCAGTCCGCGGCACTCCGCGAGGTGGCCAGGAGCCTCATGTGGGCTAGGGAGACCATGCGCCGGGCCGTGCTGTTCGCTATACCCATTGAGAGGTGCCTATGGGTTGCTGAGTTCCCACAGGGTTGGTGGGTGAGGGCGCTGGCCCAGTGGGATGAGGCAGCCTGGAGGGCCCTCCTCAGGATGGACAAGCTCATCCTGATGCACCTAGCAGAGCTTCTGATGCCCTGGCTGGAGTGACAGCACACCTCCATGAAGACCCCCATCCCCATGGTCCAGCGGGTGGCCATAGGGGTCTGGGCCCTGGCAACACCCGACTCCTGCCCGTCCGTGTCCCAGCACTTTGGGGTAGGACTCACCACGGTAGCCTGTATCCTCCAGGATGTGTGCGAGGCTGTGGAGTGTGTGCTCCTGGACAGAACGATCCAGCTGGTGGACCAGGAGGCCGTGATGGCGGGTTTCGCGGCCGGAGGCTTCCCCAACTGCATGGGAGCCATGGACGGCACCCACGTTGAGATCCTCCGTCCTCCACAGGGGAGGCTTCAGAGTATGTGAATCGGCATGGGTACCGTTCCCTGCACCTGCAGGCGGTTGTGGATCACCGGGGCTGGTTCATAGACATCTTCATGGGCAACTCCAGCCGCAGTCATGACGTCCAGATCATGACCATCTCCCCCTTCTATGCCCGGATGTTTCGGGGGGATTTTGCTGACATGGGGATGACCTGGATCAAGGGGGTACTGATGACCCCCTGTATCCTGGGAGACCCTGCCTACCCCCTCACCCGCTGGTTGATGAAGGTCTACCCTGTCACATGGACCCCTGCGGAGATGCTATACACTACCCGCCTGTGCTCCAGCAGAACCGTGGTGGAGCGAGCCTTCGGGGCCCTCAAGGAGTGCTGGAGGAGTCTTGCTGGGCGCCTAGACTATACTGTGGAGACCTCCTCCCTGGTGATCGGGGCCTACTGTGTTCTCCACAACATCTGCGAGACTGAGGGGGCAGCCCTGGAATGCCCAGAGCCCCACATGACCCCCAGTCCCGTGCCCCTGTACTTGAACGCCGAGATCCCCAGGGAGTACCGTTATGCCAAGCGCATCCAGGATGCCCTTGCGAGGCATATTGCCTGGGGTGCCCGGGTGTGAGGGGCTCCCCTCCATGTCCCACCCACTGGGGTTCCAGGTGCCGGCCCCTGCCGGGTTGGGCCCTTGAGGCATACATGTGTGTATACATTTATTTCACCCGCGTGTACATGTGACCCCTCCACCTCTCCCTCCACCCCTGTAGTCCCCTGCCCCCTCTAGTGACCCCCTCACACCACCCTCCCCCTCCCCCCCAGCCTCCCCTCTTTTCCTGGGTCGGCCCCATGAGCACCCGGTGTGGGCCTTGTATCCCCGTGAGCTCCCCTCCACCCCACTGTCAGTGTTCCCAGCAGTGTCCTGGGCCTCCAGGGGGGGCGGTGGTTGTTCGGAGGGTGGGCCGGGACCTGGGGGGCTCCCCATGGTGGTTGCACCCTCCTGAGGCTGGGGGGCACCGGGAGGCAGATGCGCGGCCCCTGGGGACGTGGGGCCAGCAGGGCCACCTGCGCAGGGGGTAGGGGGCGCCAAGGGGCCTGGCATGGGGCCCTGGTTAGGCAGGGTGCCCGGGGGCTCTGCTGCCATCACATAGGTGCACATCATGCTGGCATGCAGGAGCAGGGAGGTCCCAATATCATGGGACCTATCCATCTTCGCAGAGTGCTCCTGCATCATGACTGTGATGGCCTGTTCCAGCCTACCGAGTGCCTCCACCTGCCTGATGTGCTTCCGGCACTCCCGCCTCTGCTCCAGGCACACCTTGGCCTGGAGCCTCTGGACCCTCACCTCTTCCCGCTCCAGGGACCGCTCGATGGCCGCTTCCATCTGGTCCACAGCCAATATCATCCTCTCCCCCTGTTCCTCTGAGGTCTGGATGATCTCCTACACCTTGTCCTCCCTCCTCCTGTGGACCGTGCCCAGTGCTACCTCATGTACTGCGATGGGGCCACGGGCCCTGGGGATGCTGGCTGTCGGGGTTGCCCTGGGGGTACGGGAGGGTTAGTATGATCTTGACCCTGACCCCTGGCGATGATGGGCCAGGGGCTCCGTGGGCCCCTGGGCATATCACTTGGCCCCCTCTGACTGTCCAGGTACCCCCTCTCTGCACCCCGGAGTGCCCTCCCTACCGGGCCGCCTGCCTCAACTGGTTCCTGTGCCTGCTGGTGGGTATCCTCGGTGGCTACATGCTCCCAAGCCAGAGTCTGGTTCTGGGGTGTCCCGTGGCCTGTGGGTGAGTAGGGGGGTTGTGTTTCTTTGGGTGTGTTGTTGGCTGACCTGGGACTGGGCCCCCTCTCACCTTGGTATTGAGGGTCTGGGGCTCGGTTCAGGGATGGGCCTGACCCATCCATCCCGCCCTTGGCCCCTGCCCCTGTGGGCCTGGTCCCTCCCCCCTCCAGGTCGCCTGCTTACCCTCAATGTCAGTCTTGGATCCTTCCGAGGCCGGCCCCTCGGTGTGGGAGTGGGGGTGCTCCCACATGGACCACTGGCTGAAGTTGATGAGGGTGCCGGCCTCGACTCCACTTGCCCAGCCTGGGGGTGGGTGCTCTCCGGGCTGCTGTCTGGGGGGGCCTGCAGGTGCTTGGGGTCCCAGGGCGATCCTCCTCAGGGTTGGGGGCCCTGGAGCTCGTGTCTACCAGTCGGGCAGTGAGAGGAGGGGGTACCTTGGTCCGTTCCCTGCCCTGGACCACAGCATTCCTGACGAGCCATGGGGCCACTATGGACCCCTTCATATGCAGGATACGGTCCAGGGCATCGTAGAATGGGGAGGTCCGGGATCCGTGTCCGGACCGCATATTGTTGTCCCAGATGGCCTTGTACCCCCTCTTCAGCTCCTTGGCCTTTGAGCGGCACTTTGCCACTGTGCGCTGATGCCCTGCCACCTACATGTCCCGTACTATGTCCTGGTAGAGATGCTCATTGCGCTGGTTGAGCACGAGCTCCAGCTGGTACTCCAGGGTCCCCCATATCCTCATGAAGTCCCGGGTCTCCTGGAGCCCCCACTGGCCCCCTCTGTGGTATGCCTTCCTCCCTCTTCTCCACTGTGGTTTGTCCTCCTCCGCCTCCACCTCCGCCCAGCCTGGTCCGGTGTCCTCCAGGGGCTCATCCACCCGGGTGCTCTTCCGTGCCTGCGGGAGGCAGGGGGTTAGGTTTTGGTGCATGCCCTGGCCCCTTGCATGGTGCCCCCTTCCCCCTCCTCCCTGGAGGGATCCTGGGCTTACCACATGCCCCCCCCCAGTGCCCCAGCTCCCCTGCCCTTGTTTCCCCTTACCCATTTCCTGGGTGCTTCCTCCGGCCCCGTTCCAGCTGATGTCCAAGGGGCGTCTTGTCCCACCGGCTGCTGCAGGTGTTGTCCCTGCACCTCCTCTATGGTCAGCACGACCCCCGAATCCGCCTCCTACACCTGCGCTCCCTCCACCTCTGCCCCTGCCTCCTCCTTCTCCTCCACCATCGCTCTCTCGCCCACCGCTCTCTTCCGACTCCCTCCTCTCTCCATCCCTCCATGCTTCCCTTCTGCAGATTTCCCTTTAAATCTCCCTCCAGTGGTTGTGTTGTTGCTGGTTGCCTGGCAGCGACGCTGCGTGCATTGTCCACGTCTGGGGATCATTTCCTTTGGTTCCGCCTGGGGATTGGCATCCAGATGTTACTTTTTGTTGGTTCCCAGTGGGGATCTCTTTGACCATGCTTCCCGAGATTTTGCGCCAGGTAGCCCGGGAATCATGGTTGAAATTGACCCCATGTGGGTATTGAGTGTGGTGAACATCTGGCGTCCGCCTAACAGTGGTGAGGTCGGAGTCTGAGAGATACGGCCGAAGCCGCCGGACAAGATGTAACTGCCAAAATGTACTCCCCGCCATGGCTGCAACCTGAGATTCCAGCCTGAGCTGTGAATTGAGGAGTACACCCAGACTCCGTACTTGAGAGACCATGGGAGGGTGAACCCCACCAACAAGAGGAGATTCAAACACCTCCAGGCCCCCCAAGCCCTCACCCACCAACATCACCTCCCTCTTGTCAGGATTCAATTGCAGATGTCTCGACCACATCCAAGCCCCCACAGCTGACAGGCCCTGGGAAAATAAGGAGACTGCATGACCTGGGTCGATGGAAAAGGACAGGTAGAGCTGAGTGTCATCAGCATACTGATTACACTGCATGCCCTGAAACCCCCTCATGATCTCCTCTAATGGCTGCATATAGATGTTAAACAAGAGGGGGGACAGAATGGAACCCTGCTGGACTCCACACATGAGGTCCCGGGGGGAAGACGTACACTCCTCCAAGACCACCCGGTGAGTTCTCCCGGCCAGGAATGAATGAAACCAGTCCAAGACCATTCCGCCAATTCCGGCACGATCTCACAGGTGAGTCACCAACACCTCATGATCGACCCTGGTCCAATGTCTGCTGGAGATCGTCAACCAAGGCCACTAATGACATCTCCGTACCATACCCAGGTCTCCGTACCATATGGTCTCCGTACCATATGGTCGAAACCCAGACTGGGAGGGATCAAGGAAACAGGTGCTGTCCAGATGTTCCTGGAGCTGCCATACCACAGCTCGTTCAATAACCTTCCCTAAAAAGGGAAGGTTAGAGACCGGCTGATAACTGGCAGGGGAATCAGCGTCAAGAAATGTTTCCTTGAGCAGGAGTCTAACGACAGCCTCCTTTAGGCAATCAGGCACCCTGTCCTCCCGAAGGGAGGCACTAACCACCCAAGTCAGCAACGGCCATAGCGTCTCCTGGCTAGCTTTCACCAGCGAGGATGGACATGGATATTGCTCACAAGTAGTGACATGAACAGATCCCAACAAGGACTCCACATCGGCAGGAGACACCATCTGAAACCGATCCCACAAAACAGGACAGGACGGGGCATCCATAGCCCCAAGATGATCCTCTGCAATAACTGTGGTTCCGCAATCATGGTGGATGCGAGGGATCTTATCTACAAAGTACTCGGTATACTATGTCTCCTTATAGGGATGGGCGAACGCAGTTCGGAAGTTCAAAGTTCGGACCAAACTTGAATAGTTCGTTCAACCGAACCAACTTCCGAACCGAAATGGATTTTCGAACCGAACCGAATTTCCCAACTCGGCTCTGTTTGCCCATCCCTAAAATATAACATTCCATTTAGTTTGATGGGGTTTGAAATTCCGAAATTTGTTTGGAAGTTCAGAGTTTGGACCAAACTTGAATAGTTCGGTCGACCAAACCGAACGTCCGAACCGAACTGAATTTCTGAACCGAACCCAACAGAATTTCCGAACTTGGTTCTGTTCGCCCATTCCTATCTCCTGATTTCTGGGATGCTATCCTCAAAGTCCCAGTTATGTCCCTTCTATGCCCGCCTGAGGGCCGCCCCCTATGATCGCCTTGAAGCACTACTGATCAGTCCTGTAAAGCTAGAAGCATGCAGTAATTGGCCAGTGAATGTATCTGTCAGTCTGTGGTGTTTCTTCACATCCTCTCTCCTACATCCTTTTTCCTCCTGCCATGCCAGCTGTCTGCCTCTAACTGGCACTACATGTGCTAATATTTATCTGAATAATGTACTTAAAGGGGACAACATCAATTGCTTATAAAATTGTGTCCCTTTATCAAAATGTCCTGTAGTTTTGCAGAGATTACAGGAAGGTACATGATAAATTCCTGCCAAATATTTTGTAAACAGGATGGAATATACAAACGTTACAGTTGGAAATGTATTTTCAAGTTAATGTCTTATATCATCAGGACCCTTCATTCAATCTTTCTGGGAATTGTCAGGTGTGTTAAGCTTTTGGAGAGACATGATATTCACAGGTTTCATGCAAATTTGATGAAAATAAAAGAAGGTGTAGCCACGAATGTGTATGGAGCTTTTCTTAAAATCACAATATTGAATTGATTCTAAAATCTGTTCCCTTTATCAAATCTTTCAAAAATTGGTACACATAATGCCCTCCATTGGGGGTACTAGAATCCCAAATTTCATCACTATTGAATAAGAAACAAAAAGTTATAGCCAGAAATACATTTTTAAGTTTTTCCCCTTTATTTCAAAAACAAAATGTTGTTTTTGTTTCTATTTTTGTTATTATGTTTTGTCATTTTTATTATTGCAATAAAAATAATGAAAATGAAAATTTTTGTTATTATTATTGTAATAACGAACATGACATGCACACCCTATGTGACTTTGAAGACCCTCCAATAGTGAACTTGGGAGAGCATTTCCCTGTTACAGAATAAGCTGAACCACGTAGAGCACCATAACACCCACCAGCAGTAAGTATGACCATTTTTACATGGAATGTTCTCATGAAAGTCCACTCATCCCCCACACAAGCACCTGTCTGAAGGAGGGGTGGGTGGGTGTGAGTTCCCATGACCCATGCACCGCCCACTCATGCCCATGCGTGAAGTATCAGAGAAAAATCCAGGATGCTCCATCCAGGGGCATGAGCAGGCAGTGTGTGGGTAGGGGAGCACACCCATCCTGGCCCGTATGATGCCCCCCACTCACTGGAAGTGCAAGTGTGCTCCATGCGGCACACACGGATCTTCCTACAGCTTTGCCTATTTAAAAATGGTGTATTTATGATCCCTGTGTAATAAATAATTGAAAACTGTATATTTTCTGTGATTGTGTTTTCTTCACTCCCATCCTCCTTCCCCAATGCCAAGCCAAAGACCTTTTGCTTCAAGGTTGTTATCACCCTTCTCCCAGTGGCAGGCCCATGGCTTTTCCCTTCAAGGGTCATGTCTCCCTTCCAGTGCTAGGCCTAAGGCCTTCCCTCCCATCTCCAGAGTCCTTTCCCTCTCATAACATTGCATTCTTTGGAAGTCTGCTCCCCATTGCTGAACTTCCATACGCCCATACCCAGATCCCAATGCACCAATACCATTCCCCCATCCTCCCTCATATTTAACAAGAAGAACAGAAATCAGAGGTTTTCAGAACCAGAATAACTTTATCTACAAAACTGTGTGCAAAAGGTAAAAGGGAAGGAAGCTACTTCCTTTTGCACCTGTTTCTTTTGGGGACAACTGACAAGTGAGATTGCTTGAGCTACAAGATGGGGGTGGGGGACAACTTCCTGATATTTAAATGGAGGATTCTGTTGTGGTTTTTTTACTCGAGGGGTGCGGTAACCATTGTTGGGGGGAATGCATGCCTAGCCCAGGCATTATTTCCTGGCATTGCTGCTATGTTGAGAGGGTTATGCTGCTTTCCCTAGAGGGGTGGAGTAAGGAGGTTACCAAGATGGGTGCTTGCTATCGTCCTATGGTGGCATGAATTGGAGATGTGCACCAGTGACCCATGCCAACATTTGTTTTTGTTATTAAAAACTGTCATTAGTTTTTGTTATTAACAACATTTTGTTTTTCGTTATTCGTGTTGTTATTAGTATCGGTTTCGCAGAAAATATTGTTTTCTGTTTTGTTTCCATTTTGGTCAGGCACCGGCCCCAAAATTCTCTGAACACCTTTCTCTCTTTCTCCTTATGATGTAGTAGTGCACAATCAAATCTAACTCTAATAACCTATAGTATGTATACAATATGTCCCTATCTATATAAATAAACTTCTATATGCTATGTATTACTCCTATCCTAGAATCCTAATATATATAATAAAACAGCCTGGTATCCATCCATCCATCCATCCATCCAGAAAGACAGACAGACAGACAGACAGACAGACAAAATTATACACAACTAATATCTCTATATAATATGGACAGGGGGAGAAAGACAGGGGAAGGTAAAAGGAACAAACCTATAAGGTATACCTATTCTATATTATCTATATCTACATTTGTAATCTATGTATATCTATATCTATAGAGGAAAGGTAAGGCATATAATGTATAGCTGAGGGCTAGGGAAGATATTTAGTGCAAGCACCAGAGTTCTGTAAACTCAACCTGACACAGCAAGAGATAATACAGAACAAGAGACAAGCAGTCTGGACTGGGCAATATAAAGTGTGGCAGTGTCCTCCCCAGAGCTCCCATGACTGGTTCTGGGAGGCAGGAGGCATTGAGCAATCACAGGGTGCCATGCAACTGGTTAGGAACTGTTTGTGCTGCTCATTGGCCAGCGATTACATCCATCAGATCCTTGCTGTCTGCTTGCCCCTCCCAACACAGTCCCAGTTTAAGAGTTCAACAATGTTCCCTCCTCCCCTCTGCAAATTTTATTTCCAAAAATAACTGCCACTCTGCCAGGCAATAACAAAGTGAATTACGAAAAACAAAAGTTGTTATTGATTTCGTTATTATTGTTTTCATTTTCATTATCAAAAGGGGGATCTGTGCATGCGTCACAGTTAGCAGTCATGAGTCGCCTGGGCTCCGCTCTCCACGGCTCCAAAAATAAGCCAAACACACACACACACACAAAAAAACCTCCCCGTTTTTGCTGGAGGATGGCCGGTAGAAGTAAACCCCGGCAGAAAATTTCACAGGCGAATGCGCTTGAGCGCTTCTGCCATAAAAATCACATCGCAGAGCTGAAGCCCCTGGGTGAGACTTGCAGCGGTGAAAAAAACATGGCGGCAGCAGTGGCGGCAGCGGCGGCAGCGGCGGCAGCGGCGGCGGCAACGCGGGAATCTGAGAGAGACCAGGCCGCTTCAAGTGCAGAGGAGGAAGAAGCAGAGGGACCGGGCACTTTAAAAAAGCTTCTTCAACAGATGAAAGAAGAACTCAAGAGCGAAATGAGGCAGATTAAGGAAGCAGTACAAGCAGGTAACAAAAAAATGGAGAGGATGGCGAAGAGAATGGAGGCAGCAGAAGGAAGAATTTCTGAACTTGAAGACCACTCCCTGGTCATGCAGGAACAATTAAATAAGTGGAAAAGGGAGACTGCCTATTTACTGACTAAATGTGAAGACTTGGGAAATCGTTCACGTTGAGGAAATTTGAGAATAAATGGAGTTAAAGAGGCGGGGTGGTCAGAAAAGATCAATGAAATCATAGGTGTATAATGAAGGAAAATTTCCCAGAGGAGGGGCACTTCCACGCTGCCTTAATTGAAAGGGCCCATAGAACTGGGTGCCCTCCACAAAAAGATACAGACCCTCCCCGCCCAATCCTAGTCAAGTTTATGAATTATAACACTAAAGAAGAGGTTTTGAGAGCAGCCAGCACCAACAAGAAGCTGGTCTTTCAGCAGCAATCCATAAAAATCTTCCCAGATTATGCTGCAGAAACTATGAAAAAAAGATTAAAATGGAGTAAATATTTTGGGGAGCTAAATGAAAGGAATCTAAGACCAAGTCTACTGTTTCCAGCAAAAATGCTAATTTTTGAAAAGGGGAAGAGGAACATTTTTGAAACTACTGAAGATCTTGAGATCTTTCTGGCAGCTCAGCCAGTGTCTGCTACAGCTAGAGAATCAGCATAAAAATCTGCCCAAAAAGTCTCTGCAGAACACCTTAGAACTATAGTTGAAGCTACTAAGTCCTTAAATATAAATGGTCAACTAAAGAAGGAGTTTTGAAAAAGCAAAAAATTAAAGGCAGTAGCATCTCCTAAAGTAATGTGTAAAAGACCTAAGGTGATCAACTAAGGGTTTAAATCAAAAAGAGAAACCAATGTAGAAGAAGATGCTGTAGGCAGCAGGAGGAAGCTGTAAAACCTTTGTCTAAATGATTTAAAGCTCAAGGACAACATGCAAAAAGCTTTGTAAGAGTTATAAGTTTTCTTTATGTGTCTTAGGCCAAATGAGCATTTAATCAAGTTAAAGGGACTGTGGTCTGTTGGAGCAAAGGGATATTATAAGGTTATGGCTTGAAGGCCTCAATCAGACTTATTGTAACAGCCCTAGTGCTTAAAATCAAGACCCAATTATCAAAATGCATTTATAAAGAGATTACAGGAAGTGTCTCAATGGACAATAGCAGGGAAGAACTCCCATTAAAAGGAAAAAAAAAAAAAGGAGAAAGAAACTGCAAGAGCTATACGTTTAAAACAGAGCCGACATATGGGAATTCATTACAGGAGATGAGTGTTTTGTGGGCACTGAGGGGGTGCAGCAATGAATTTGCGAAAGACTGTTCAGATCAGGGTCACTTTCATAGCTGTCTATAAATGATTTGAGATTCTGGGTCATGAGCTCAGAACATTATTGGTAGTTAAAGGACAAAATGGAGACTGTAGACAGCTGGAGAGACCTGTAAAGATATTGTAAAGGCTTTGCAGCTCAATGGCTCCTTGCATAAGATGGGCCAGAATTCATAAGCTGTAAGATTAAGAGTCTGGTGTTAGAAAAACACAACCAAGTTGGAAAGCAAGAGTTTAAATAAGGAGACCAGCTAATGGGCAAAACTGAGGAAAGAGGCAGCTGTGAGGGTATGGTAAAGATCGGAGTTAGGCATTACAGTCTTACTGGTATGCTTTATGACTGTCTGAAAGAGCCTCAAGCTTCCTTGCTAGGTGCCGCAACCAAAAGAGTATTTGATGGAGTAAACCTTCTTGGTGGGTATTTGAAAGAAGCTGAAAAACGGCTAAAAGGTATACAGTTCAGTGATATTCTGGAAAATGGTCTGGTAGTGCTCTGAGTTTTCAAGAAGTCAAAGTAAATTGAATAATTAACTACGGTAATCAAGAATGGAGGCCTCATGGGGGGGATAAAATGATGAATATAGGACTGGAGATTTGAGGTTTGCGTAATTAGGAATTACATCAGTCTAGAGTTAAAGCTAAGAGCCTAAAGTAAAAAGAACAACTAAACAATTTGGACAATGCTGCCTGTTAGAGACTGCTGCAAAAAGGCATTGGGACTTGGCACTATGCTTAAAGATTCAAAGCAGCAAGGGTTTGTAAGGGGAAAATTGAGAAGGTTGGCAATGCACGAGAGTGGCAAAGATAACCTATTCGCTTGACTGTTCATAGGTAACTTTTAAAATATTGGGCACAAGATGTATGCTGCAAGTTTTGAAGAGTTTAAAACATTATAGAATAAAATAAGGCAACAGACTGGAGGGAGTTAAATAGAATGGTTTGAAGGTTTTGCTAATTAAACGGTTGGACTCTCATATATGTTACTAAAAAATTCAAGCTCCAAACAGTAAGAGCTTAGGGAATATAGGGCATTTATGAGTAGAATCTGAGTTCACTGGGACCTGCAGATAATGTTCAAATAAGGTATAGCTTTGGGCTTGGGGTTCTCTCTGCCCTGGCGAGAGAAGATTAGAAGTATGTTTGAACTCTGTTTAGTTAAAAGGTATAAGTGGCCTGTGGGCTGCCTGTCTGTGTTAAAGAGAATGGTTTAAAGGTCTGGTTTAAATTAAATGCTATGGCTTTTTATAAACGTTAGTAAAGTTTCAGGATCTAAATAGTAAGAGCTTGGGGAATATAGGGCAATTAATGGTAGAATTTGAGTCTGCAGGGATCTGCAGAAAATGTTTAAACTAAATACTGCTTCGGGTTTCTGTTTTGTCTTGGGGAGAGAGTACGGGAAATACTATGGAAATGTGTTTGAATTTAAGTTATAAATTGAATATACAACATATGTTGTGCTGTTGAACGGAGCCGGGGGGGGGGGGATAGGTGCACTTGGACTCGTTTGAGCCAGGTGCAGACTCTCGGAGGATCCCCTCTATTTTTAGGGGAATGAGGATGAGAAAATGGGAAGGGAAGCAAGGTAAGGGGGGGAGGAGGGAGGGAGTTTTGTTCGGGGTGCACAGGGGATACCCTAAAAGAGGCGTGACAGGGGAAGTTATGAATCCCCATAACAATATGGATTTAGCACACAGGGAGGCGTTCCCCTGGGGTGGGGGTCATTACGCAAAAGAGCTAGACTTTGAGACAGTTAGACAGGTGGTTAGAAGCACAGAGAAGGTGGAGGATTTGTACTATAACAGATCGGGGAAGTGATTGAATTCCAGAAACAACCCAAAACGAAAATATGGCTAATTTAAAGACAGTCACAATAAACGTTAGAGGCTTAAACTCACCACAGAAGAGAGAGTGAGATATTTCTTAGAAGAACAGGGGGCTGATATCTTTCTAATCCAAGAAACACATCTACTTGACAAAGATGTCCCCAGGTTTGCTAGCTCAAAAATAGGGAGGCTGTACGCATTATGTGCCAAAAAGAAAAAAGCGGGGTGCTGATAGGTTTCAGTAAGAGAAACAACTTTGAGCTGGAAAATTGTTTTAAAGATAAAGAGGGTAGATTCATTTGCATAATCGGAAAATTACAAGGAAAGAGGATAACAGTTGCAAACATTTATGCACCTAATGTGGGGAAAACAGGCTTCTTTAGAGATACCTTTAAGAAAATAGCAGAAGTAGCTAAGGGATGGATTACAATACAGGGGGATTTTAATGCCACCATAACTGACCTTGATCATTCCCGAAGAGGGAATGAAAGGAGTGAGACCAAGGAGATTCCCAGGTTATTGGAAAGATACGGCTGGGTCAATTTGTGGAGACTTCTGAATGGGGCAGAGGGATTATACATATTTCTCCACACTACATAATAGTTATACGAGGATTGACCACCTGCTGACCAGTAAAACAGATGCACATAGGGGGAAAAAATGTTTTTTAACTCCAGTTGTACTAGCAGACCACAATGCAGTGGTGACAATATTTAAGGATACAGCGAGTCAAAGTCCAAAGTCATTCAATTGGAGTTTAAATAGGGGTCTGTTGAAAGGAGAGGGAAACATAGCTCAAATACAGGAAGCCATCGCAGAATTTTTCACAATAAACACCAACTCCGTTCAGTCCCCAGCAATTTTATGGGAAGCAGCAAAGGCTGTGACCAGGGGGAATCTGATAGCCTTGCAAGCCAAGAATGTTAAGGAAAAAAGACAAAAAAAAAAGGATTTATATGCGACTCTTCAAAGATTAGAGGCGCAAAATAAAATCACCCCCTTGCAAACCTTGAAATTAGAAATAATGAAAAATAGAGAAATAATAAACACAATGGAATTAGAGTGGACAAAAGCACAACTAAAAAAAATATATATAGCTAGGGTGGTTGACAATAATAACAAATGCTGCACTGAGCTCTCTCAGATAATGCAGACCTTCTTAGATTTCTACAAAGGAATCTACTCTACGCAAAACCCCAAGGAGACAGAAATGAGGGAATTTCTCGAGGGAGTAGAGCTTCCAAAACTTAATATAGATCAGGTTACTTTCCTAAATGCGCCCATCACAGAGGAGGCAGGAGGAGGCAATTTTAGCTTCAAAGAATAATAAGGCAGCAGGACCAGATGGATTCCCGAACGAGTTTTACAAAATTACAAATGACAGGAGGCAATTTTCGCTTCAAATAATAATAAGGAAGCGGGACAAGATGGATTCCCGAACGAGTTTTACAAATTTTTGGCAAAGACTCTGGGGCCGCATCTCACAATAGTATATAATAATATTTTAGCAGAAGGGGAGATGCCACAAAATTTTTATAACATGGCAATCACGCTGATCCCTAAACCAGGGAGAGACGCGGACCACTGGGGCAGCTACCGGCCCATTTCCCTGTTGAACGCGGATTTCAAGTTTTTTTCCAAGATATTAACTGACAAGCTTAAAGCAATAAGTGGTGAAATCATCCATGGGTGATTTCAGACGTTACGAGATCACGCTCAACCACACTGAACCACGCTCAACCCCCCCGTGGGGCCAAAGGGCCCTGAACGTCTGA
>QEPC01010801.1:102130-115425 GCA_003113815.1 Sphenodon punctatus
GGGGGGGGGGGGGGATTAGCTTATTTCGTTAAACCCGGGGTTTCTGCGTGTCCCAAGGATCAGTCCAGGACAGATGCGCAGTACAGACAGTTTATGTTACCCTCCCCAAAAGTGAAGAAAGGGAAGGAGACAAATAACCAATAAAAACTAAAAAGGTTTATTTAAGTACATAGATAACAAAGGGAAACACAGTCCCGGTCTGGCTGGTGAGATCAAAGGAAAAACACAAGTGGCGGCGGGGAAAATGAAAGTGAGGTGGGGAGCGGGGGGTGGAAGATCTGGGACTGAGAGAGAGAGAGAGAGAGAGAGAGAGAGAGAGAGAGAGAGAGAGAGAGAGAGGAAGAGGGAGAGAGAGAGAGAGCAAATGAGCAGGGAAGTCTGGATCTGAGGTTACCTTTCCTTTCCTGTGGAAAAAGGGACAGGTGGCCCGCGGATCCAGCGAAGTTCATGGAGGTTGAGAAGAAGGGGTAGACCTAAGTCTGGGAGATCTCTTAAGAGACACACAGGGAAACCTGCACGTGTTCGTATCCAAAACCTTCTCAGTTTGAATGGGGGAAGCAAAGGGCAGTTATAGGGTTCAGGATAAAAGATTTGGGATAGGCTCAAGGGTGTTACAAAAAACACACATGGAGGACAAAGGGACACAAATGACCCATTGGGGCATATCTGGGTGGATTTCTAAGTGAGACAAAAGGAAAGATGCATATGTGAACCATGGGGACAAAAGGTGGGTGCTTAGGTGCCACAAAAGGTAAGAGACCTAGGGGAGCCATGGGTAACAGACACACAATGGACACATCTGGGCATGAATGGGGAGAGGACATTCCGGTGATCTGGGAGGTGTTGTGAGAGGGACCCAAGGTTAATGGCTGCACCTGGGTTTCTGTTAGGGATGGGCGAACACTGTTCAGAAGTTCGGAGTTCAGCCCAAACTCGACCTGTTCGGCTGACCGAAACCGAACACGAACCGACCAAACTGAACTCAATTCTGAATGCCAAAATGACCAAACACTTCAGTCATTTTGAATTGCATTTGGGTGAGTTCAGGTCATGGCTAAAACGACAAAAACATGGTGTCACTGGAAGGTCAAACGTGGCAGGGAGGGGGAGTTAGCTGAGGAGCAGACTTCCAGGCACCAGGGTTGGAGAGGCTTGGAGTAGCAGTCAATCACCATCCCTTTCCGCCTCAGACTTCGCCACCATCCCTTTTCACCTTCGGCTTCACACTCTGCGATTGGCCACGGGCTAGGCTGCACAGAGTCAATGGGGCTTGCAGTGAGGTAGGTGCAGCAAGAAACAAAACTCATTGCCTCCCCCCTTCCCAACACCTTCTGAGCTAGAGTCACTGTTCCTGAACAGCAGGCATTTCAGAATGCTCCCTTTCTCCCAGCAGTTTTTGTTCCTTCCCATTCCAATTCATTGCCATCCTCCTCCTATTTCACCCATCCAACCCATTTACCTCCATATTATCATTTATTTAGATTATATTACATAGATTTAGGTATTATTTTTTGTTTTTACCCATCCCTGTATTCGCTGTGTTCAATCTTGCTACCTCCCTCCCCCCTCCATTGAATCCTTTTCCCTCTCTCTCTTATTCCATCCCTGATTCCCTTCCCATGTTCTAAGTTTTGGATTTATTTAGAGTAGGAATATTATTAGATTGATTTTCATTTAAGTTTTGTACCCCTCCCTGTGTTCTTTGTGTTTCCCCCTGTGTAATATTGTATATATATAGATAGATAGTTATTAGATAGACAGATAGATATACATAGTAGTTAGCTTAGTTATAGAGACAGATTGAGATAAAGTGTGTTTGTAGGACAAGGCCATTGTAGTTAATTATTAGGATATTCCATTTAGTTCAATAGGTTTTAGAATAGTTAATAGCAGTTAGATTTAGTGTAGCGATAGATAGATATATATAAAAAAAGAAACAGCCACTCCAGATGCCAGGGTTCTGGGGCCAAGTTACAGGCAGGGAGGGCTGTGACCAATACCTAGAAGCTGCCACTTTAGCCCCAGGACCCACCACCAGGTTCTGGGGCAATGTTACAAGCAGGGAAGGCTGTGTCCAATACCTAGAAGCAGCACCTTAGCCCCAGGACCCACCGTCATGGGTCTGGGGTCATCATTCCTCGCACGGAGATGATGACATTCCACCGCATCAAGAACAGCCACTCCAGCCCCAGGACCCCCCTTCCGGGTTATGGTGCCAGGTTTCTGGCAGGGAGGGCTGTGGCCAATACCTAGAAGCTGCCACCTTATCCCCAGGACCCACCGTCATGGGTCTGGGGCCATCCTTCTTCACACAGAGCTGTGTTATTCCACCGCATCAAGAAACAGCCACTCCAGCCCCAGGACCCTCCATCAAGGGTCTGGGGCCAAGTTATAGGAAGGGAGGGCTGTGGCCAATATGTATCTAGAAGCTGCCACTCTAGCCCCAGAACTCACCATCATGGGTCTGGGGCCATCCTTTCTCGCACAGAGGAATGTCATTGCACCGCATCAAGAAACAGTCACTCCAACCCCAGGACCAACCGTCAGGGTTCTGGGGCCCAGTTACAGGTAGGGAGGGTTGTGGCCAATATCCAGAAGCTGCCACTCTAGCCCCAGGACCCACCATCATGGGTTTGTGGCCATCATTCCTCGCACAGAGAGCCTTTTTCCAAACGGCCGAACCGAACCGAACCAAACAGGACCGAACTGAACGGCCAAACCGGAACGCGGCAAACGAACAGAACGGCCGAACAGAACGGCCAAACTGAACAGGACCGAACAGAACAGCCGAACCCGAACCGCGATCTATTCGCCCATCCCTAGTTTCTGTGCTTGGGGGGGGGGGGATACTAACATTCCATGTCTTTGTGGCTGTTGCTAGCCTGGGTTCTATTCACCAGTAGTTTCTCAAAACAGGGAGAACATCCTTTCTTAATGGTGCTGTACTTACTGAGGGTTATGTCCCTTAAACACCTCCTTCCTGGATTAGGCTGGTATCCACCTGGGTGAACTCCCTTTTCCTAGGTTCCATAGTGGCAGGGCCGATTTTTGCTCTGACTTCTTTGGGGGGGAAATCCTGAGTTCAATGCCCACCTCCCATGCCCTTTGCCAAGTATGGGAGACTGCTCTAACAGTGAAGTTGCAGATAGTCACTACTGCCTGAAAGTGCTGTACACAGTGGGAATAAGCAAGAATAGGTTAAAACGATATCATTTTAACACACAGAAATCAAATGTTCAAAACTACTTTTGAAATTTAAGTTGAAACCCTCAATAACAGCATGTAGATTTTTGAAAGAAAGATGGATGATGATGGATGATTGATTGATGAATAAGAATTAGAGACAGTTCTCTGACCTGAGGAGCTTATAATCTATGATGTACAAAAGAGTGGAAACAAAGGAGAGGGGAGCATAGGGGGAGACAGGGATATATCTGTGAAGTTTAGAAGTTACAAGTGCACATGCTTAACTTATTATTTATTTATTTATTTATTTATTTAAACAAATTTATATCCCGCCCCTCCTGCAACGCAGCCCGGGGTGGCTCACAACATAAAATAATTAAAACAATAAAATACATTAAAATTCAGATAAAAACAATCAAATATTCAATATAAATATTAACAGGGCTAGACAAAACAAATGGGTAGGTGATTAAAAAAAAAGGGGGGAAGAACACTACGAATGGGGGGAAGAACACTACGAATGACAGGACAGTAGAATGAGCGTCAGAGAGCCATCCGTGGGGGTGAGGAACAATGTAAAGCCTGATGGTTAGATATATCGATCTGATAGACAGGTTTTAAGAAGAGATTTGAAAGTTGGCAGGAAGGGAGCAGTCAGAGGATGTGTGTTCAGGGAGGCAGCTCTAGGCATAGCATGGGAGAAGGGTCAAAGGCTCTTTTTACATGGGACACACCCACGCATGAACACCCAGAAATCTGGGTGTTCATGCATCATGTAAAAGCAGCAGTGAGGGGATGGGTGGTTGTGCATATGTGTGTGCATACTCTTGATGAATATGAATGCACACCCACCTCCACCCATCACCCATGCATGGAGCAACCGGCAAAAATGGCAGTTGCTCCATGCATGTAGATGTCTGGAGGTGGGTGGAGATCAGTGTGTGCCCATCTACACCCTCCCTCCACTCACCATACATGCACTGGCATGCACACTGACCCCACCTTCCACGCGACCCATGGGTCTTTGCCTTCAGGTTGATTCCATATCCAACAGGTCTGCCCACTTCAATCCAGGACCTTCAGAACACAAACTGGCATCGATCTGGTCCCTCTACCAATGAAACTCTGAATTAGGAGTGCTTGCCTACAGTCCATACCAGAACTTCGCAGTCTGTAACAAAAACACAAATTATATCCATGTAGAGGAATGGTTGTTTCAGTTCAGTCCTGGGCAAGACCATGAAGAGTATAATGGAATTGAATTGAAGATCTCTGAAGGAATTCCTTAAATGATGAAATCAACTTCTGGATCTGACACCCTGTTCTCTCTGATGTTGCTAGTGTAGGATGGTGGTGAAGTTATATGAGTTGGGGATTATCAGCCCAGATCCAAATAGACAGGTGTCAACATCTCTAAAGCACCTTGTTGGCCCCAATGATGGGAAAACTGGAATGGTAAAGACTAAGTAGGTTATGAAAGCTGATTCCCACATGTCAGGAATGTGATGAAGGAGGTGTGAGCAGGGATGGTGTGTGGGTGAAACCTCTAGCTAGACTGTTGATCTCAATAGAAATGCCCTAGATTAAAATGTAAGATGTGGGGTTTTCAAACCAGCAACATGACTCAGGAGCACAATGCCAACCAAAAGCAAAAGGAACTGTACATAGTCACTTAGGGTGTTAACAAACAAGACATTAGTCCACATTAGGCGGGTGCCCATCCCTATAGACATCATGCACTTCATACTATACACTCTACAGATTTATGTTTTTTCCAAGCGATTGGTCACCAGTATCTTCTGGGATAATGGGTCCAAATCCGCCCTTAATTTTGAGCTAGAGCAGAATGGGGACAAGGATTTGCCAATTGCACTGTTTAAGAGCTCTAACTGTATAAAGTTTGCATCCAAGTTTGCATTTATGTAAAAGTGGTCTAACCGTTTATGTATTATATTTGTTTTTAAATTGTATGTATTTTATGTCCAGGCCCAGGTCGTATATGTATATCTTTGCCTGGTTTGTAATGGCCCAATGTGGCCACGCAATAAACGTATTATTATTATTATTAGTAGTAGTAGTATTAGTATTATTATTATTAGTAGTATTATTATTGTTATTGGTCCCACTTACACTGACATGCAGCCCCCACTCAACAAACCAACAGCCCTCCCTCATGGAGGGGTCTCGAAGAATGTGGAGTCTGTTGTATGGGCGAATGTAGACTAATGTGCTCCCCATATAGTCACATCCTGTCAATTAGGTTGCCTAAAAAACCTATGTGCATCCAGCACCATAGAGTGGGGCAGGGTAGAGAATCCTAGAGTGTCTGAGGAATGAACAGTTCCTTCCCTTCTCTCCACTCTTGCTCTGACTGGCACAGCCAGTGAGGGCTTCCCGCAAGTGCATGAAATATACTCAGGGCAGGACACACTAAACATGTGTGTGGGAGCTGAGTGGGGGCTGCATGGACTGAATCCAAACTACAGCAGGCTAATGTCTCATTTGAAAATGTTTGGAGCTGAACCCCCAACCCCCCAAATATAGATACACACAGACTCTTGTAAAGGAGAAAGCATAAGGAATTCAGCAAAAACTAAGCATTAGAAAGCATTAAATTACTGGACAATGGTCTGGGAGTTTATCTGGGGAAACCCCCAAGAAACATAGTAAATAAAGTACCTGTCAGGGTGGTGTGCGAGGTCAGCTTAAACTGAGGAGCCAGGAAGTCAATCAGGCACCTAAACCCCATGTCCCCGAACACCGAGAAGGGCTGCACATTGAGCGCAATCATTTCCCCCAACATGTGGTGGCTTTCAGTTGAAAGCCATGCTGCCCTCCATGTCATGCAGCTGCCAATGGACTTGGCAGCTGCCCCCATGCCAGCTCCTCTATGGTGCACTGATGCTTCTGGGTCTCAACTGGCTGCTGCTGCTGCACCACTGACAGTGTTGATGGGAGGGGCAGAACATGGTGGTGACACAGCTCTCGGAGGGACATGTGGCCGGCCCTGTCCAAAGTGGTCAAGGCTTTGTTGTCCTGCCCACCAACGAGTGTCCCCAGCGAGCGAGTGTTCTCTATGGTGGGGGACATTTGCTCATTGCACTGCCTGAGAGTGGGGGCCAAGTTGGTGGAGCAGTTGCTTTTCATCAAGGTCAACCTTCCACTCCTGGGATTCCCTTGAGCTGCCCCTGAACACAGATTGATGGTGCAGTGGCACACACCATCCCATGCCATAGGCAATCTTCGGACGGGGCTCCTCCTCAGTCTGGGCTGCTGCTGCTAAGGTGCTGTTCTTTCCTCCCAATGCCTGGCGTCAGCCCTGCCTCTCTATCTCTCTCACTACACAGCCTCAGCCGGCCTATCTGACTGACCTCATGATGCCGGGCAGCATTGGGAAGCTGTAAGCCTGCCATCTGGCCTCTGGCAAGACAATCTCGGCCTGCCTATCTGACTGGCTCTCTCTCACACACACTACACAGTCTTCGCCAGCCTATCTGAGTGCCCTGCCAAGGTCCCAGCCTGTCTTCCCTACTGCCTCTCATGCCACGCTGTCTGTCTGCCCACCCTGGTTACCAACCTCAAACCCTGCCTCAGCCTGCCTTCTGCTGCTCACACCACGCTGCCTGTCTGTTGCTGCTGCCACTTCTGCCTCTTCTGCCTCTGCTATGCCATGGGTTCTGTACCCCGGCAATCCAATGTCCTCTTCTGCTGCCTCTGCTGTGCCATGGGTTCTGTGCCCCACCAATTCAATGTCTTCTGCTGCCTCTGCTTCCTATGCTGTGCAATGGGTTCTGTGCCCCAGCAATCCAATGTCCACTTCTGCTTCCTGTGCTGTGCCATGGATTCTGTGCTCCAGCAATCCAATGTTTGCTTCTGCTTCCTCTGCTGTGCCATGGATTCTGTGCCCCACCAATCCAATGTCCGCTTCTGCTGCCTCTGCTGTGCCATGGGTTCTGTGCTCTGGAATCCAATGTCTGCTGCTGCTGCCACTGTTGCCTCTGCTGTGCCATGGGTTCTGCTACTGGACAATCCAATGTCTGCCGCTGCTTCACCGATGTCTGGCAGCCTGAAATGCCTGGCCAAGTAGGGGTGCCAGGCCAACCACCAAGCCCCAAGCCTTCCCGGCCTCTGCTGTTGCTGCTGCCACTGGGTCTCAGATGGCTAGCCATTGCACCATGGGCACTCCCAGGGGCTAAGCACTGAGACTGCCTGCCTGGGCAACTTGGGGTGCCAAGCCCCAAGCCTTCCCGGTCTCTGCTTCTGCTGTGTCTCCAATGGTCTAGCATGCCTCCACGGGCACCCCTGGAGCACCCCAAGCCTCTGCCATGACTGAACTTTCTGAACTTTTTTTGGGGGGGGTCAGAACTCCATGGGACCAAACCAATGAACCCGAACTAAGTTTTTTGACCTGATGGTTGAACGGCTGAACATCCAAACCCTGTTTTGTTCGCACATCCCTACTATGCACAATCAGAAGTTACCTATGGGAAGACACAACGCCCCTGCCTGCTTTAAATCCTGAATGAGAACTGTCTACTGAATATACAAAGGTTATTAGCGATGGGGTGTCAACAATAACCTTTATCATGAGCAACATCTAGAAGCACTTTGACCAGGAACTGTAGGGAATGTATCCTACCTCTTAGATGAGATGTTGTCTTGGATGCCACTGAATGCTGGACATATGGCTTTAAAAGCGGGGGAAGTGCTGAAATGGACATTATTGGCATAGTATAGCCCATGCATAAAGCAATGGCACGTAACACATAGGCCAAACATATAGAGAGCAATAAAAGCTTCTGCATTTGCAGTTAGCATAAGTGAAGCCATGCTAGATACATCAGTTCTTGGCAGAGGAGAATGGGAATGTCTGCACCAGTTCTTAGCAGAAGAAAATATGAACACCTGATACCAGCACAAAACAGGATGACAGTTGCATCAATGGAGTGCATTCAGTGGTAGGACACACCTTATATTTTCATATATGCAAAATGAAAGTTAATAAACAGATATATTAATAAATAGTTATAAACCTAGATATTGGATAAGGGGAGTAGGAAATCACTATATCAGGAAAAGGATTTTGAGGTGCACCGACATTGTCCTGGCAATCTGATCAATGATCATATTGTGCTGCCCCAGCACAGACATAATGTAAGGATTTTGAGGTACACCAACATTGTCCTGACAATCTAACTGATGATCATATTGTGCTGCACCAGAACAAACGTGATGCAAGTTTTAATGGCTGGAGGTAGGCATGCTTTGACTAGTTCAAATGGTTGCCAAATGGGCTGTCTCTACCTGGAGGTGGGCTGGCTTTGGCCAGTTCAGAAGCTTGCTAAAAGTTGCCAAATGGGAAGGATTGTTCAGTGACGTAGTGAACTTGTGCAACCAAGAAATGAATAAATAACGGAGACATAAAGAGTTGGCAGCTGCCCCAGCTCCATTGTACCCAAACATTGTACCTCAAGCCTCAGAATCCTGCAGAGGACCTCATGACTGTACTCCATTGGGAACTCTTGCAGTGCCGGAGTGGTGAGATACTTATTGTTAGTCCGTTTTTCTTGCTTATCTGTAATCACTGAACTTTGCATCAATAAATGTTACATGAATAGTGATTAAACGCAAGTTCTCTTGTTGAACACTATGTTAAAGAACTGCACAGCAAAAGAGACACTGAAGCCTGACTGGAGGAAAGGGGGATCACCCGTAGGTGTCACTGCAACACTAACACCCCTAGTCACTTTTCAGTAATTCCACCCAATAATATGGAGCCTCCCATCCTTGAGCCTTAAATAACTTTACAAAGAGAGGTGGCTGGGGAAACGGGCATGGCAGGGGTGGGAGGTAGTATAGTAAAGTGATGGCTTATAGCACCTTCTACATTTCCAACAAGACCCAACTCTCCCTTTCCTATTCCCCTTTATCCTTTTACACACTACTCTCTTCCTTTGATATTCCAGGTCACTCCTTCTACTTCAACAGGACATCCCCACAAGCTCCTGTGTAAGCCTGTATTGAGGCCTGCAACTCCTACACCCAAGATATAGTCACTGCCATGCATATGAGTCGACATAGGTCTCTGCTCTGCTAGTGGACGGATCACAAGAAGCTGTTGGAGATGCTGCTGTCTCCAAGGTAGCGGAGAAAAAGCTGAAGAAGTGCCTCCTTTCCACTCTTGCATGTGCAGTCCCTGTATCTGTCCAGACTAGATACATGGCAACACTTGGTTAAAACAGATATAACGCTAACTCCACTTTAACACCGCTTTCTTATGCATGTTTCAGGGCTATATTGGTGCACTATGCAGCCCTACAACATGCATAAGAAATGTTAAAGTGCTGTTAAAGTAGAGCTAATATTACGTCTGTTTTCACTAGCAGTAGAACTCTGGGGAAAAAAATCAGTTTCAGTTCCTTTCTGTTTTGGTTCTCATGTATTTTGGTTCTCGTTTCACTCAATGGGGACCAAATTGAATGAAGTCACTGGGGACAAACTGCAATGTTAAAAATCTGAAACAAAAATCAATGTAAAATATCTGAAACAGCCAATACAGAAAAAGAATCAAAATTTCACATTATTCAGAAATTGTCATTATCCGGTACTTTTGGTTCTATCTGAAACTGACATTCCCATCCCTAGTTTTCACCCATTTAGAACAAAGGTGGCCAGATTTATGATGCTATTTGATCAACCTCAGGTGACCTACCAAGCCCCTCCTGCTGGCTCTGGTGCTCCAGGCCTGGAGTTCTCCTACTCAGCTATAGAGACAACTGATCTCAGGAGAGGAAAGGAAAACCCCACCCCACCCACACAGAGAACCTTTTCTGGGTCACTGGAGACACTCTCCTAGTCCCTCTCCTCTCTGGAGTGCCAGTCTCACTCTCCTCCCCAGAGGCAATCTCTGAGGGGCTGTTCCCCTCTCCACACCATGATCTACTGGAGACTAGGGCTGAAACTCGATTTTGACTTTTTCTCAGTTATCACTGAGAATCGCGATTCTCGTCTTCAATGAGAAACAATAACCAATAAAATTGCTGTCTCTCTACAGTTCTAGGTCGAGAATCTTTTCTCAAATTATCGGTTACAGTTTATCAGATTGTCATTTACCATTGGATTGCCGGTTAGCAATTTACCATTTACTGGGTTGCTGGTTACCATTTACCATGTTGTTGTTTACCAGGTTGCCTGTGAGCCAATCCAATAACCAATAACCATGATAATAAACCAATAACCATGGTAATAAACCACAAACCAATAACCAATAAACATGGTAACAAACCAATAAACCAATAACCAACACCAATACACAAAACTAATAACAAATAACCAAACAACCAATAAACCAAAACTCAATAACTAGGAAGCATGGTAATAAAGCAATAAACCATTAACCAATATACAAAAACAAAAAAACCAAATAACCAATAACCAATAACCACCGTCATAAATCAATAACCAATAAACATGGTAAATGTCAAATCACAGTAACTAGCAAACATGACACATGGTAAATTACAATACGGATAAACGGAAAAAAACATGGTTACCAGTAAACACAGTAAAAGGTAAAAGGTAAATTGCGGTAACCGATGAATTGAGTTTTGTCTGCTTTCTTGATTGGGGTTCGAAAAAGCTGCAAAATCTTGCCAGCAATTCTAAATTCCCACACAATTATCGCGGGAATCAATTTGATTCTCGTTTCAGCATTAATCATGATCTTCCTCTTGGTCGGTCCTGATTTAAGGCATGATGCCTGAACCAGGTCTTGCTAAAGTCCTGAGATGTTCATATGATGGTTCAATTTCCCATTCCTTTCAGTTTTGCAACTCCCAGAGACTGGGATACTTCCCAGATGTTGTGAGCAGAGAAGAGGGCTCTGCCTTTCCACAGACTAGGGAGTTCACATCCAGTGCTCTGACCAGCACACATCTTGAGATGAGGTATTAGCAGAAAGTCTGGCAGCTTGCAGCCCTGGTGACACTGCTGCCTGCCTTGAGGGTGTTCGTAGTTTTCAGGGGTCTTCAATAGCCCTTTCCACACCCCTTTGCTCCCACTCACTCATGTTAAACCAGGAGACTCCACAGAGGTCAGAAAGGCCTTGGAATGAGAGTAGGGTCTGGCCCTGTGAGCAAAGTGCAGATGGAAGAAAAGAGATGCCAAGAAACTGAGGTAATAGGATCTCATCCATGCAAGAGTTTCTGTGATGCCTGTGGTTCTGAGGGAGCATCTTCCGATGTGTCACTTCCTGCCTAGAAGAGAGGGCAATCTCCCCACCCTGCCAGTTTGGAGAAACCTCAGCCAAGGGATGCCAGGATGTCTTGCAACATGTTGCCATGGCAACTGAAATTTTACAATGTGAGAGCGGGTGTATGTAGCAGAGTCATGCCACATGAATCATCTGTGTTCAGTGTGACAAGGAGAAACAAGCAGCTGTGTTGGGAGAGCCAGGCTGAGAACAACCAGGCCTGTTTGTGTGAGCAGTGGAGGAGGGGACCCCACATGATGTATTCTTCAGAGGAACTAAAGGAAGGAAGGTCAGAAACAGGACAGAAACCTTCTAAGCATGGGGGTGGGGGATAGGGCTAAAACAAGATTTCACTAAAACAGGAATTTCTGTCAAAACCCTGGTTCCTGATACCATCTCGGTAAAATCAAGAACCTCTCAGTACTCAACAACATTTTAATTGATGTTCCTCCCCTTCATTTACTGATTTCTGCTTACCAGGATCCAATTTACCACTTTTTCATTTATTGCTTTGGCATCCATTTCAAATCCAGAGTGGTAATACCGGCACAACACTGCATTTCTTTCACTCCATTTTCCCTTGTACTTCCTTGTCACTCATTGGGTGGTACGCAGATTAATTTACTAATCTGCAATTCAGCTTCAGATTGGTCAAAGCAAAGAGACCAACATAGAACAGGAATTCTGATTGGAGGCACTGTAATGGAGGTTTAAGGGGAGGGCTATTTGCACATTGATTAGTTCAGAAATGCAGTACAATGAACCCCGAAATAAAGTGATACCCTTCTCAGTGCTGCATGCAGTAAATGAATGGTATGTGGTATATTCTAAGTGGAAAGTCGGTAATTTGGGCTGGTATTTTATGGTGTTGCAAGAAATGAGAAATGGTCGGAAAATCGATCCTGGATCCTGAGATTGCAAACTTTTCCACAAGCATTAATTTAACTGTTCATTTCACCCATAGTATGGAACAATTTTGAAAATGAGTACAAGCTCCATAGGCTGTTGGGACAGGGGTTCTCAGGATGGGGGATGAAGGGGAGGGTCCAGATCATTGATCTATACAATGGATCCATTCACCATGCTTGAGTGAATGTCTTATCTCTGCTCCCTTCTTCCTGAGCTGACTCTGTCAGTCTTTTGGGGGGTATTCTCTTTCCGGAGAAGGCAATTCCTCCCCTCTCACTCTTCTTAAATTTGCTTTTAGGTCCAGTGTTTACTCAAGATTCTTAATCCCATGAGAAAAACAAAAACAGAATCTTGAGTAAACACTCACTGGAAAGATAATTGGCGTTATTGTGGTTTCCAGCCAGGGAAATGTATATTAGTGTCAATGAATCAACTCCTGGGAATGGAAAGAACCCCTGAGGAAGCTATCTTTATTAGCGAAACATCAAGTTGAGACTTACTCATTAGAAGGAGAGGAGGATCACTCCAGTTTGTAACTGTTTCCATTCTCGGTTGAGATTTACTTATTGGAAGGAGAGGAGGATTACTCCAGTTTGTTACTGTTTTTCATTCTGTTACCAGGATAGAGTTTTGTATTATGTATTTATACATTCCTGGCTTGTTTCAAAGAATTTTGTGTGTACGACCAAGTATTAGTCTCATTAAATATATTGTATTAGAGCACATGTGTTACTTTATCAGTGCAATTAGCTGTTGATTATTTGTTGTATTTATTAGGGTTGGGACTACCGGATCATCCAGTATCCGATACTGCCGGTATTTGGTGTACCGGCAGTATCAGATTAAACCTGGTAATCCGGCCCGTTTACCGGATTAATGGATTTTTTACATTGCGGCCATTCAAATGAATGGCCGCAATGTAAAAAAAAGCACCAAAAAACCCCACTTT
>QEPC01010801.1:115555-158763 GCA_003113815.1 Sphenodon punctatus
GGTTTAACACCCACCCCACCCCAGGGATCAGATCACCCTACCTAGTCCTACCTCCCCACCCAGGGATCACCTACCTTGCACTCCGGGTGGCGGCAGTGGTCCGACTCCGGTGGCTTCAGCGCTGGCTGTGGCTGCTGACTTCAGCACTACTAGGCCTTCCGGGGAAACCTGGAAGTTCACTGGAAGGCCTAGTAGTGCTGAAGCCAGTAGCCACAGCCAGCGCTGAAGCCACCGGGGTCGGACCGCTGCCACCGACATCGCCCGGAGCACAAGGTAGGCAATCCTTGGGTGGGGAGGTAGGGTGATCCCTGGGGTGGGGTGTGTGTTAAACCACCCACCACCCCAGGGATCACCCTAGCACCTGCTGGTGCAGGCTCCAGGTCTCCGGTGGCGGCCTGGAGCCCGCATTAGCAGAGACTTTGGAGGAATTTTTTTTTTTTAAAAGGCAGGCTGGGCAGGGTGGGTGGGGTGTGCCCCCCCTTCAAAACCACACAGTCTGGAAGGGGGAGGGGGGAGGTTTTTTGTGTTTTTTTCCATTGATTTCAATGGGGACAGTTCCCCATTGAAATGAATGGAACAAATCCGGTACCGGTAAACCGGTACACAGATCCAGCAATCCGGTTTTTAAAAATCCGGTAACTGGTAAATCCGGTAGCCGGTATTTGCCCCGATGTCCCACCCCTAGTATTTATATTGCATATAATACAACAACAACTGCTAGATGTAAACCAAATGTTCATAGGTTTAATATAAGTGCAGACAACAATAATAATGGTAAAATGGAGAAAGAAAAGCAACAAAATTCAGAAGCCCATAGGAAAACAAGAAGCTTCAAAAGCCCAACGTTTCACCAGGAGACCTGGCTTCCTCAGGGGTGATTATAAATTTCTAGGAATGGGTGAACAGAATGCCGTTCGGATGTTCAGTTGTTCAGTTCGAAACCTGAGTTCGACTTAGATGGTTCGGTTTAGCCGAGTTCAGGTTGGCTGAACTTGGCCGAAAAGTCAATAATAGCACCAATGAAACCAAAACCGAAACTTAACAGAAACCAAAATGAAACTGAAACCGAAATTATATTTTTTTTCCCCTGAAAAGACATTTTTCATGACCTCAAACTCATTCTAAGTCATTCAAACACAACCAAACTGTTCGGTCATTCAAGAGTTCGGTTCAGACATTCGGTTCAGACATCTGAACATCCGAACTGTGTTCGCCCATCCCTATAAATTTCCTGTCTTCTAGAGGTAAGATAAAAATGTAGATAGATCTGAAAGGGACAGCATACATAAACAATTTGAAAAGTGAACATATAATGCACTTATTAATATACAATAATTTATATCATTGAACAGAAGAGTTCAAAAGGCCAAACAAAATGTAGCAACCCCCATCCTAGGCTTTTTCTGGCCTTTGGCCGAGACCTCATATAACCACATAGGAAAGAATCTTTACGTACTACATATAATTCTGATAGAATCGGACTGAGGTGTACCCTCAAAGCAATGCTGATTGGCTGCCCATGTCTTTAGCAGAATATAGCCGCAGCTGGAAAGTTAACGATACTGACGTTATCAGTAGGGCTGAAATGTTGTACCACTGCGGCAGCATTTACTGGCAGAAAGTGCTCTTCCGCACCAAGCAGCACATTTAGGAAGGTAGCGATTTTTGCGCCTTGCACTCGTAACTTTCCTCAGTTGCTGCCATGGTATTTTCGCCACTGCAGATTTCACACAGAAGTGGCAGATTTGCCAGTTTCCTCTTTTCCTTAAGCGCAGCAGCTTTGTGATTCTCACAGCATTGCAGCCAGGACCATAGTCACTGAGGCGCGGGGGAACATGCTGTCTTGTAAACAAAGTTCTTCTTCGAGGGGCTCCTTCCATTCTCACTTTTACGCCCTTCTATTACCGGCATATACCAAGCTCACTAGCATAAAAAATAAACAACCACGTGATGTTCACACGCCCCCACCATATATAAGGTACCTAAACTCAACACAGTTCTTTCCATCCCTAAGCAATTAGGAAGACAATTCCATGCGGGGTCAGAAGGGTGGGTGCTTCTGAGAATGTGGGAGCCATCTTGAAGAACATTGTTTAGGCAGCAACCTTCTATTCTCCTTTGAGTGGCTTCTCCCATTCTCACAAATGGGAGTGTACCAAACCTAGAAAGAAGTGGTGGTGGTGGGATTTTCTAACAAAATGACACTCCATGCAGGTTGGATCTACAGCCTGGGAGGGGGGCAGAAGCAGGGGGCAGCCTGACCTGGGGGGGTCCATTCAGCTGGGGGAGGGTTGGTTGTTCAGTTCTGTCTCTGTTAAAGGATGGACAGATCCTCCCTCTTCCCTTTGTGATCGCCCCATAGAGAGAAATGGGGGTGCAGAGCAGCTACAATGAGGCAGAGAGCCATCCCAGCAAAGGGGGAAAATTTGTCCTTGGCACCCTAACGCACAAGGGAATTCACAGAAGAGCAGGGACTCCCCACACCTCCATCCCCTGGATTAGTATCAGGAGCCAGGCACTTGCTCACTGCTGCTGGGGAATCCCTGCACTCTAAGTGGAACAGAGACAGCAACTAGTGCACAAGAAGGGATAACAAAGATCCCTCCCTCAAAGCTCAACTCTGGGTGCTGCCCTGTTAGTTGTCCCTCCTTGTGCACTAGTCCTGCTTAGAGTGCAGGGATCCCTGGTCCCAGAAGCAGTGAGCAAGCACCTGGCTCCTGATGCTGATCCAGGGGATTGAGGGGGGGCGGGGGAGTCCCTGCTCTTCTGTGAATTCTCTTGTGCGTTAGGGTGCCAAGGACAAATTCTTCCACTTTGTTAGGATGGCTCTCTGCCTCATGGACTAAATATGGGCTAAATTATGTGCTGAATGCCTTTGGGTGAAATGTAAGGATAAAGTATGAGTGAGAGAAAGTTTACAATATATTACATTACAACCTCTGTAATTAACTACTGGTTTTGATTGGAGCCTTTGAAATTAACTACTGGTTTTGATTGGTGTATACATTATGTTTACCATCATAAGGGATGCTGTTTGATGCTAATGGAATAGGGGAAGGTGTTCTCACAAAGCACTGATTAGCACAGCTGAAAGCTATAGGAGCAGATGATAAGGCTCACATGATTTAAGCAATACCAGCAGCTTGCTCATTGCGTCTGTTTAGTCAGTTTGATAAGAGCCATTGAAGAGCTCTTATGTATTTCTGAAAGAGTATCCTCTAAGGACTAGCAAGGTAAATTATTTTTACCAATTCTAGTTTAATCAAGCAACAATGTTTAAAATTTAGTGGGAGGGTGTTAGAAAAATCCCCTCTCAGGAATCTCACATGCTCTTCTTTTTAGGCTGGTTGGCAGCTTTATCCTGCCCACTATATGTAGCTGCATGATAAGAATGGAATTCTCTTGCGGCAGGCTAAGGTTTGATTTGTCTTATCACCAGTGTTTCACTGGTAGGTAAGTGCCTATATTATTGTCTGATTCGGAGCTCTTAAGACCGTTAGGACAGATAATGTGCAACAATAAAACCATGGAGACAGATTTCTTTCCTTTCTCCCCCCTCTTCCCCCCTTTCCCTTTCCCCTCCTTTCTCTTTTCCTATTTCCCCCCCTTTTTTCTTTCTCTTTCTTTCCTTCTTCTTCTCTTACTTTTCTTTTTTCCCCTCCTTTTCTTCAACTTTTCTGTCCCCCTTTTCCCCCTTTCCCCTCTCCCTCCACTTCCCCCTCCCCTTACTTCCTACCTTTTCCCCTTCCCCTTTCTTTCCCCTTCCCCCAACTTCTTTCCTCTATTTTTTCCTTCCTTCCCCCCTTTTCCCCTCCCCCTCTTTCTCTTTTCCCTCCCCCACTTTTCCTCCCCCCTTTTTTTCCTTTTCCCCTCCCCCCTTGTTTACTGATGTATATCTGCTTTGTTTTATAAGGTTCTGGGATTAGCCAGTTCGGCACCAGTTTCTGAAAAGAATAGATACTTATTTACGCTTTTTACATTTTGAAAATCAGCCACCTGATAAGGTCAGTATCGTTAACTTTCTAGTTGTGGCTATATTCTTCTAAAGATATGGGCAGCCTACTCAGCATTGCTTTGAGGGTACACCTCAGTCCGATTCTATCAGAATTATATGTAGTATGTAAAGTTTCTTTCCTATGTGGTTATATGAGGTCTCGGCCAAAGGCCAAAAAAAAGCCTAGGATGGGGGTTGCTACATTTTGTTTGGCCTTTTGAACTCTTCTGTTCAATGATATAAACAATTGTATATTAATAAATGCATTGTTCACTTTTCAAATTGTTTATGTATGTTGTCCGTTTCAGATCTGTCTACATTTTTATCTTACCTCTAGAAGACAGGGAATTTATAACCACCCCTGAGGAATCCAGGTCTACTGGTGAAATGTTGGACTTTTGAAACTTGTTATTTTCCTATGTGCTTCTGAATTTTGTTGTTTTTCTTTCTCCATTTTACCATCATTATGTTGTCTGCACTTATATTAAACCTATGAACATTTGGTTTTCATCTAGAAGTTGTTGTATTAGATTTTACTATACTGCTACTTTATACCTATCTATTGTGTATGTATTTATATTGCACCCATATACCTCTGGTTATGTATTATGCACACTTTTGCCACTATAATGTCTTTGTTTTCCATGCAATATGGGTGAAATTTGCACTCATTGTACCTATCCTGAAAGGGATAATCCCTGCCAACCTTCAGGAAGATTTGATAAATGGCCTTTATTGTATATTCAATTTAGTCATTTCATGGTTTCTGCATACATTTCCAGGTGTAGCATCTTTATTTTCCCATAACTTTAGATGAACCAAAGTGATCTTCCATGCTAAATTTCAGAAAGTTTGGATAAAGGGTCCCAACTGTATAAGCAATATCATTTTCATGATTTTAATAGAATTTGTAAATTTCCTTAAATCATTTGCAGGTGTTGCTTCTGTTTAAATTATAGAGGTTTTACTAGATACAGACATCTGCTTTTTGGAGCATTTGTATAGAAGTGAAGAAGGCAAGAGGAGATTGGCAGAGCATAGGAAAAGCAGGTGCCAGAGGCACTGGCATAGGTTTCAGTCATTGGCACCCCAAAATCTGTGAGGGCATACGTGGAGGAGAGTAGGTACAGATTTCTGCTTTTCTGAGAAGCTGCAGTGAGGCTGAAGACTACAGCACACACAGTTCCACACAAAGAGCACTGAGCCAGCCTTTGAACCACGCAAGTTCTAGCCATGGGGGGAAGGGAGGCTGTGTAGCTTGGCATAAGCTTATATTTGCTCCCCAATTCCCACCTCCATGCAGTGATTGGGTACTGGCAAGTTGGAAGCTTGGGAAGTATCTCCAGATAATCAGCCTATATGAGAGATTCTCTTATGTTTACCATGGTGGTACAAGATGGGTTCATGATGACAATCGGCCAGCAGAAATGTTAGTCATATATCCTCATTTTTTGCTGTGTCCACACCAAGCCACCTGCTTGTACCTAAAAAGTTGGACGCATCTGCTTTAGGAAGAGCCAAATGTCCTCTGTCACAATGCTGCACAGTGTGTTTTGGATGCCATTTGGCCAGCCTGCGTGTGTCAATGATGGCTGATTTCAGATGTTACGGGCCCCTGATTCACCACAGTGGATTTCCAGTGGTGGCAACCCAAACAACCACCCCCCATGGTCCAGGAAAGCTCCAAACAGACATGACAAGAGCGGGACCATGGCAGGGAATCGGCCCGACAGACCATGGCCCGGGGCAGTGCAACAGACGTGATGCCAATTCCCAGCCATGCTCAAAACACCCAGAAGACACCCGGGAGGGGCAGGATCCATACATGGCTGACTGAGGGCAAATGAAGCCAAAAGGGCTAAAAGGAAATGCCCACACAAGGAAAACAGGAAGGGAGGGGGAAGAGGGAGAAGAGCCGCTGAGGCAGCACACACAACAGGCACAGAGACAACGAGGTCACAGTGGAACACAGAGCACAAACACACACCCGGGAGCATACACACCCGCATGAGAAAGGATGGGAAGGGGGAACACAGCGGGACGGACAACACACATGGCACAATGGGCAATGGGGGAAGGGAGGACCTGGGGCCAGGGAAGCGGGGGCGGAGCATGCCGGGGGCATGGCAGGACATGGAAAACATCAGCCAGAACCCCCACAACAGCACAGGCTGCATGGACAACCCCACAGCTACACAGGCAGCCTGGGCATGGGGGGACCCCCAGGGGCAGATCAGAGGCACAGGGGGAGGCCACCCAGGCAGCGAGCAGCCCGAGAATGGTCCAGGAGGCAGACAGGGACCTCATGCACCAGGAGGGTGTGATGGATGGGATGGAGGTGAGCCGGATCCAAGGGGCAGTGCAGGCAGTACAAAGCCACCCTCCCAGGAGGAGGCCTGGAGGCACAGTCTGGGGCCCCCAGAACCCCACGGTCACAGAGTCACCCAAAGGGGGAGGGGTGGGGGGCCACAGGCACAGGACTGAAACCAGACTATGAACGACAGCAGCACACGGGGTTCTGGGTGACAGCTCGGGGATCAGGACACAGCCACAGGAGAAGGCAGCCATGGAGGGGAACTCCAGTTGCAGAGGAGGACAGGGGGGGCATTGAGGGGGCCCAGAGGCAAAGGCAGGGCCAGAAGAACACCAGGAACCAGCCAGCACATCAGCAAGCCCCGGACATCATGGAGGAAGTGGGCAGGGACCAATGGCAGCAGGGTAGAGGCAGGAGTTCACAGCGGGGCCAGTATCCAGGACCCTGAAGTCACAGGGTGCCTCACAGCCAGCTGCAGGGGGCCACAAAGGGGCCCGGGGCCAGGTGAACTTCCAGGTGCACGAAGTGGGGCCACTGAAGCATGCCCCGATGGTATCCCAGAGCAGACATGTGGTGGGCAACAAGGTAGTACACCTCGAAGGGATCCTGCATGGCGAGCCCCACCTGGACATCAGATCGGGACCACACACCAGCCGTGCATCACCTCCACTCCGGTGGGCTCCAGCAAGCCATAGTCAGCATCTGGGGGCCACAGAAAGTGACCGAGCTCCAACAGGCAGTGATAGAATGCCCCATGGGGACCACTGGTAACCACAGGTCCAGTGAACATAACCAAGGAAGGACACGGACAGGGCAGGGCCCCCCTCCACCAGACAGGCCTTGTAGGTTGCCAGGCTGCACACAGCGAGAGCTGACACAGTCTCCGCGGTGGACCACCCCACATACACGCACCTCATCTCTGGTATGCGCCCATCAGAAAAGGGATGCAGGCCCAGTGTCTCCGCATGCAGCTGGCAATCGCGGGCACTCGCCTCATAACCTAAGAAGCGCAGACTGGAGCTCAGACTAGCATAGGCACCTGTCAGGATGTCCGGGTAGCTCAGGACCAATTGCACGGCCGGGGAATGCCACCGGTCACACAGGGTCATGGTCTCGTGGAAGGTCCAGCTATGGGGGGCCCCAGGGGCGGTGGAGCCCATGAGCCCTGGGGAAGCCCTGCCAGCCATGGTCAAGCATGCACCTAATACTAACTGTAAGGAAAGAGGGACCCTACAATCCCTGGAGGGACAGGAGGGAAAGCAGGGGAGCTCCAAGGCCAAGCGATAAGGCCACAGGCCACAACATTGTGCAGCTAATGAGTGAGTCATGGGATGCGGACCCAGCCCAGCTGCTGGAACCGAGCACACATATAGGACATCCTACACACAGATCAGGGCAGTGAGGACAACAGGCAGCCAAAAAACAGAGGTGGGAGGTGATGACAGCAGGAATGCAGCTGCTGCCTGCACATGCCCATGTGCAAGCTGAACCATACCCAGGCCCTGTGTAGGGATCACAGGTGTGCTCAGTGGGTCACCCACTGCCACCCCACCCCTGTCACCCTGCAGGAGCCGGCCCAGCTGGCTGGGGGGGAGTGCTTATTTGGGCCCCCCCGGCCAGTAGACAGGCCATGAACAGGGTGTGGGTGCCACATGCCCCAGCTTATATCGGGTGCGGCTCCAACCCACCAGGGGCACCGCTCACCATGGAGCTAGGGTGGTTGGGCACCTGCAGGATGCACCTAGCAGTCTGAGCGGAGTGGTACTGCTCGCACACTGACCACTTCCGCATCCAGACCGCAGAGGTGCACCTGAGCACCAGGCTGTTGGTGTGCATGGCCAGCAGTGCTGCTAGAGCCCAGAGAGACCACCAGGGGTGCAGGCACTCCCTGGCTCAGCTCAGGGCCCAGAGGGTGTGCGGAACCTCCTGACAGGCCCTCATCCGCGCCCAGAAGTGGGCCGCAGCACCCTGCGAGGTGGATGGATGGCTCCAGTTGCAGAGGGAGACCATGGACCACGCTGCTCAGCTAGCTATGCCCATTTCCCAGCGACTATGGGTCACAGAATGGGCACAAGGTTGGTGGGCCAGGGCGCTGGCTCAGCGGGGCAAGGCTGCCTGGAAAGCGCACTTTCAGATGGACAGGCGCACTCTCCTGCGACTCGCAGAACTGTTAATGCCCTGGCCGGAGCGGCAGGACACCCCCAAGCGGACTCCCATTCCCATGGTCCAGCGGGTAGCCATCAGGGTGTGGGCTCTAGCAATGCCCGACTCCTTCCAGTCCATCTCACAGCGTTGGGGTGAGCACCATCACCGGTATCCTGCAAGACAACTGTGAGGAAGTGGAGGTATGCTCCTGGACCGAGCGATCCAGCTGGTGGACCAGGAGACTGTGATGGCCGGTTTTGCAGCTGGAGGGTTCCCAAACTGCATGGGTACCATGAACAGCACCAACATCAAGATCCTCTGCCCATCCAATGTAGAGGCCGTGGAATATGTCAACCAACATGGTACGACTCCCTGCAGCTGCACACGTCATGGACCACCAGGGACAGTTCATAGACATTTATATGGGACACTCTGAGTGCAGTCATGATGCCTAGATCATGACCATCTCCCCCTTCTATGCCCAGATGTACCACGGGAACTTCGCGGACATGGGGATGACCCGGATCAAGGGGGTAATGATGCCCCCCTGCATCCTGGGGTACCCGGCCTATCTAAGTGGCTGATGAAGTCATACCCAGTCACCAGGAACCCTGTGCAGGCACTGTATAATATCCGCCTGTGTGCAATATCCACCTGTGTCCTGGGTGCTCCCAGAGGCATCTACCCGCCCCCAGCCCCAGGCCCATGAACAGAACGACAGTTGCACCTGTGGTGCCCATGTAATTATTGTGCATACGTCCATACATGTCCCATCGTCCCCACCATCACCACCATCCACCTCCCGGTGCCACTTCCACCCCCTCAGGCTGCTCTCCCCCTTCCCCCCCCATCCCCCACATCTCCGGGACTTCCCCCTCGACCACCCTGTGGCCGCCATGGAGCTCAGGGAGCTCCCCTCCCTCCTGCTGTTCGTGTCCCCGATAGTATCCTGGGACACCTCGGTGTCCTGAGGGGCAGACGGTGGTGGGAGGGAAGGGGGACCCAGGGCTGGAGGGGCCCCCTTCATGACTGCTCCCTCCAGAGGCCTACAGGGACTGGGAGGCAGATGTGCTTGGAAAAGAGTGGTCCAATCCAGTTAGACCAGATCTGCTGGAATACATAGCTCTCTTTCCTTTTGTAAAAAAGAGACATGCAACGCAACAATGGGACTTGCTTGCATCACTTGCAGCATCACCTGAGTGGAGTTAGAGCTAATGATTTTAAGTGTTAATAATAAATTATTTTAAATGTTAATAAGTTACGTGTTACTGGCTCCTGGGACCTTCTAGTGTTTGCAGTTTACAGTCCATGGGCTTGCTCTCATCAGATTAGCATTAACTAGACTGGCAAAAATGAATGCAAGGTCAAATTTGTCAATTTATTTTTCTGAGTTTTTTTAAACAGACAGAGGCATACAATGTCTGCAGAAGGTACAGACAGTTTCCATGCTTGAAGACACAAGTAAAAGGGGAAATAATGCAGGCATTGAACAAGGGTGATGCATATACAGCACATGCATCAATGTACGCACCCTGATGGCCTTGCGCACAGGCCAGCAGGGAGTCAGCACCTGCCCCATACACAACCAGCCAGAAACTCCATGTGCGGAAATCTTGAGTCCATCCAGGCATGTGGGATGAGGGACACAGGGATCATATGGGCCACCAGGGCAGGTAATCCACACGATCCAGTGACCAGCACAACCTTGCTGGTATTCCCCCTGGTGTATGCGTATATGATTAATCATGGTCTGAGCCAAATTGCCATGTATGTATTATATTGTGGTGAAGTGCTAAGCTAAGTCGTGGCAGGAGCAAGCCCAGTGAGTTTGTGCTTCACCACTTGCTCACCTGAGGATGACCCTGACAGAGAGAGCCAGATGTCCATGGATCAGAAAACACATGCCAGTGTGGGAGAGTCATGTGACCTGGGATGGGCTATGTAGAGAGCGTTAGTCCAGTCTAGCTCAGAGTAATCTTGGGGACACCAGGGTGAGGTGCTTCAATGCCAGCTGGAGCCACCCTGGCTGAAAAGGTAGGTGGTAATCCTGATCCCACCTTGAGTGAGAGGGTGGGGAGTTCAGAAGGCCCTGAAGGGTTCTGAAGGGCAGAGAACCTTAGTGACCCCAGGGGCTGCAGAGACGGAGAATGCCTGGTGGCCTGGCATCAGAGCTGGCTCCCGACACAGTCAGAAGCAAAAAAGGCCTGGGCACTGGTAGTGGAGCCGAAGGCCCAACCAGTGGCCATGACCCCCACCCTCCGGACCAGACCTGCAAAGGTAAGAGTAACATACAGGGGTCACGGGGTTGGGGTGGGGATGAAACTGGTCCCCGGTGGGTGGGGGTGTTAGGGGTAATGAATCCCCACCCTCCGAGGCTGAGAGTGGGGTGGTGGAGGTGGAGGAGGTTTCCCAGCTTTTCCCATTGAAGTCAATGGGAACAGAAAATCAGAAAACTTGGAACTGAGAAGAGCCTAGTTTTTTAATTGCTTGGTTTTAACTGAACGATGCACTTTCGGCCTCTTTCAGTTAAAACAGAAACCTAAAGTCCCATCCCTAGTAAACAATAGGTTGTGCTTCAGACACCATAGAACAAATATCCACAGGAGTTTCAGTACCCGGGTAGATTTGGATGACACCGAGTTTATTATTTATTTTATTTTATTGATTTCATTACATTTATATGCTGCCCCTTCATGCCAACGCCATCTCGGGGCAGCTTCCAACAAAAATAAAACAATCTAAGACAATCTAAAAAACACATTAAAAATCTAAAATTCCAATATTATTTAAACAAATTTTAAAAACCCGGTTATGTGCACAACCGCAAGGTTGTCACACCAAAAGAGCACCGATTGGTTTACAAAGGCCCCCTCCCCCACAGATGGACTGCTAACACTATTGGGACTATTCATCACCGGGGGGGAGAACTTTAGCTACCTCAGAAGCGGGTAAGGTGCTTTGTATGTGATTTCTTTGCCTCCCGGCAGGGTAGTGTGCCTAGGTTGAATTGTAGGGCAATTTCTTTCTGTGTCCAGCCTCTTCCAGGAGGGGTTTTTCCCAGGTGGGATAGTAAGAGAGAGATAGTGCATCACTTATCATCTGTTTTGGGATTTCAGATCTTTTTTTGGCAAATAGCCGAGTTCTAGACACTTCCTGTGCCAGTTTGGAGGCAGAGATTTGTGGTTTATTTTAAATCACAGGGGCTGGTGGATAGATTGTGGGGCCAGCGAGATTTGTTTGCCTCCTGGGGGGTAACCCTAGGGGAGGTCTGGAGGGATGATCCAAAAGAGTCATCTGTAAGGAGAAATCAAGGGAGAGTTGCTGGGGAGTTACCTAGGAGACAGAAGGAGCAGCAGGTAATACCAGGAAGAGCCCGGGTAGTACAATCTAAAGGTCAGGATAGGGAGGTGAGGGTTCCCCCAATTGCAGATCGATTGAAGCAAATAGCAAGGGCTGGTTGCCTTGATATAGGAATGGCAGCCAATGCCACTTTAGAGGGTGGACTGGATGTCTATTTAGAGGGACAGCAGCAACAGCTTCAGGTGGAGTCTGATTCAAAGGAAATAGGCCCTCCCCCCTTGTTGAGCCCTATTGATATTTCTAGTTTTAAGTTGAGCACTGCCCAGGGGGGGTGTGCTTCCCATGAGCAGCCTGGGTTAGAGGAGGATCGCAGTAGGAGGTGCAGTTTAACAAGCAAGGAGCCCCTTAATGGGGATGTTGCATGAAGTTTATCTCAGGCTGATAGACAGTTTTGGGGAGTATTGAAGATGTGTTCTTGGAAAATAGCTGATTGGCGTAGATGTGGGGTGCAGCAGGAGTTTTTATTTTATCTGACACAGTTCCATTTTATTTTTGTCCAAGAAACTTGGGAAGTGGATCCAATTGAATTTAATAACTTTAGGGTCCTTAGTAAACCGGCAGTTAGATCTTTGGCTGGTGGATGACCGTCCGGAGGACTGGCGTGTCTCATTGCTGATCACCTCCTGATTCAGATAAAACCTCTTTTTAGAGGGTTGGTCTTTTTTTTAGATCAGATGTTGGTTATTTGTCTCAATATCTATGCCCCCCCTAGGGGTGCGGGGCCTTTTGATAGGGAGATCTGGATTAATTTACATACTTACCTTGAGTCACTTATGATTGCATACCCAGCAGTCCATTTCCTTCTACTGGGGGACTTTAATGCGAGGTTGGGCACTACAGATGCTCCACTTTTACCTTATGTGGAGGTTTCATCTGAGTCTAGGCACTCTCTTCTTAATATGAGGTCTTTGAAAGATACTAAAATAAACTCTGCTGGCCTTAGATTTGCCACACTTGTCCAGGATTTTTCCCTATATATATTAAATGGGACTGGTTTTCAGGACCTCCAGGGTGAATATACATTCATAGGGCATCAAGGCTCGAGTGTGGTAGACTATGTGGCGGTCACTTTGGCCACTGTGGACCACATTAGGACGTTTAAGGTTGACGATGACATCGTCCTAAGTGACCATTTGCCCCTGGTTTTGACATTGGGGTGTGCTCAAGTGGTGTCTGATGTTATCTCTGATATGCGGGTGGACGTTTTAGATCTTAGTTCCATCCCGATATTTAAGTGGTCTGTGTTCCTGTCAAATCAGGTACAGAGTTTTCTTCAGGGAGATGAGTGTGTGACGTTGCGGAGTAAAGTTTTGGGAGTTTTGGGAGCCCCAGAACTGATGGTGGAGTTTGAGGAATTGGTGTCTGTAATTACCCAATTTCTTACAGTAGTCTGGAAAGATAATAGGGTGAAAAGTAGGTTTGGGGGGCAGCGTTGGTTTGATGCTGAGTGCAGACAGGCCAAGAATCAGCTTAAGGCTATGTATAAGAACTACCGTTGTTCCCGGCAGTCCGCCTTACCTAGGGATTTTTATGTAGCTTAACAGAACTATAGGACCCTCATTAGGAAGAAAAAGCAGCTTTTGGGGCAAGGGCAGTGGCAGGCGTTATTAGACGCTGCCCAGAGGAAGAATACTAAAGGTTTTTGGAAATTAGTGGCGGGGGCTGAAACTAGGGAAATCTCACCTCATTTCTCCCAGTGTCTGTGGGTGTGTGGGAGGATCATTTTAGGACTCTGTATGCAACCGTGGGAATTTGTAATTAGGGGTCATTGTTCGACTTTACAAACATGCCTGTTTGGTAGCCAGTGATGCCAGGGGAGGTAGTAGATTTGTTGACCTCCTTTCAAAATTCGAAGGCCCCAGGGATTGACATGGTCCCTATTGATTGTATCAAGGCCAATATAGATTGGTGGGCCCCAGTATTGGCGGCACTTTTTACAGTGATAGATGACACCGAATGCATTCCATCAGGATGGGGGGGTGGCGATTATTGTCCATATCTATAAGAAGGGCCCTAAAGGGGAGCCGGCTAGTTATAAGCCAATAAGACTTTTAAATACGATCAGTAAAATTTATGCTAAACACTTGCTGCTGAGGTTAAGGGGTGGATTGAGGAGGGAGATATTTTGAGCCCTGAGCAGGCTGGTTTTCTGAAGGGGAGATCAACAGTTGGTCAATGTATGGTATTATACCATATTCTGGGGAAATATAGGTCCCTAAATAAGCGGCTGTTTGCAGCATTCTTAAATTTTCGAGCCGAGTTTGATACGGTCGATAGGGGGCAGCTCCGTGAAAAGCTTAGTGGAACTACAATTGATAGGAGACTCCTTTTTCTATTGTATAACTTGCATTTGGACTCCTTGCTTAGGGTTAGGGTGGATAGGCAGGGACATCTTTTAAGTAGGGTGGATGTCTTTCATGGGGTGAGACAGGGATGTGTCCTTGCCCCCACCCTCTTTAACCTCTACATCAATGATGTCCCTCCATTGCTGGCTAGATCCAATTTTTCCCCATCAAAATTGGCTGACAGGCCGCTGGGCTGCCTGCTTTATGCAGACGACTTGGTGGTATTGTCACAAACTAAGGTGGGGCTGTCCAGGCAACTACAGGCTGTGGGAGTTTATTGTAAAGAGAATAATTTGGAGCTGAACTATGGGAAGTCTAAATTTGTAGTCTTCTCAAATGAGAGAAAGATCTATCATTGGGTGGTGGATGATAATCAGATTCAGCAAGTCCCATATTTCAAATACTTGGGACTTTACTTCCATAAATCAGGGAAATTGTTTGAACAGGTGAAACATGCAGCTTCTGCCACTAAGGGCCCTTCCTTGGCTCTGTCTAGGTACTTCTGTAGAACAGGTAGGATGTCAGTAGATCTGGCGATCCAGGTCTTGAATGCTAAAGTACGGGCGGCTTTGCTCTATGGGGCAGAGCTTTGGGTCCTTTTGAGTAGTTATTCCCTTAATGGGATTCAGCATGCATGCTTGCAGAGGCTGCTGAGAGCCCCGTGGGATACCCCAGCGGCCATGGTGTGGCTGGAGATGGGTCAGCAAGACTGGGATTCAGTGGCATGGGGGCTTGTTTTGAAATTTTGGCTCCGTACTCTGCATGCAAGCCTGAGCGGTAGTGACCTGGATGCTTATGCCTATAGGGATGTGTTTATAAGGACCCTTGGTCTAATAGCATTAAAGAGTACATGGGGAACTTGGGTTTTTCTTTGAAGTATGTCCTGGGTAAGCCCCTGGATAGTATCCTTGGGGAGGTGTTAAGCCGCCTTAAGGATGTTGCCAGACAGTCTGATCTGGCGGTTGTAAATGCGGCTATGCACCTTCGAGACTATCATCTTTTGGTTCAGAATCCAGGGTGTATGGCTGTTTACCTTAGTGCTGCTATTTCCCAAAGGGCAAAAATTTTGTTTACACGTGCGAGATTTAATGCCCTACCCTCTAGAGTGTTTGAGGGTAGGAGAGAGGGTGTTCCATTCTCAGAGAGGTTATGCCCCTTTGAGGGTAACTGTGGAGACAGTACAGCATATCCTCTGTGAGTGCCACCTGTACAATAACTGCCGGGATAAATATCTGCACTCTTTTCTACAAAATGTCATGGGTAGGTCGGCCCATAGTTTGATGGTGCATGCTTTAACCAATCCAGTTTTTCTCCAATTAGTGGCAACATTTTTAGTCTATGCGAGTTCTATGAGGCAAATATTTCTGGAAGGTAAAGTTAGGGTTGAGCTGTCTCAACTTGATTAAGGGTGAACAGTTTGCTTGTGTCTGGTGGTTTTATTGTAATGATGGATCTTTGTTGTATTTTTGCCTCTATTTTTTAGAGCTGTATAACTTCAGGGTTTGTTCCCTGGTTTGTATTTTCTTTTGTATTTCATTTTGTCTGGTTATAGCCATTGGCTCAGCTGAATAAACTAAACTTGAACTTGATTATATTCAGCAAGGAACTTGGACCAAATATGCTGATATTTATTATTTCTCCTTTCACTCTAATATGGTAGTGAGGCAGGAGGCCACCAGGAAATTTGAGTAGAGCCAGGCCAAGAAGGTCCGGCCTTTTACAAACACCCAGCAGGCAAAGTTCAGGTTTCCAAGAAAGGACTGCAACTGCCTGACTATGACCTTCTTTGCTTCCATGCATGCCACAATCACTGCCTTCAATGCCTCCCCCTTCCAGTCACGTTTTTCCTGCCTAAAGTCATGTTTTTCCAAACCCCAAACTCATCCACACTAATCCAAACTTTTCCAAACTGTTCGGCCATGAGAACATTCGGTTCGGAAGTTTGGTTCGGTCATCCAAATAGGCCGAGTTCAGGCCAAACCCTGAATTTCCGAACCGCATTCACCCATCCCTATGGAGCACCCCATTGGCATTGCTTTATTAACATAATATTTGCCCCAAATTGAAATCCATAGAGCTTAAATTTGGCTGGGTGAACTGGAAGAAGGCAAAATGCATTTAAAAAAAATCTCATTTGTCTTGTAACAAGCTGCTGCCACACTCGCATGCCCATTTGACTGCCACATCAAAGGATGCATAGAAAACTAAGCAGGGCTTCAGAGGAACTGTGTCATCCACAGACTCACCCCTTGGTACAAGAGGTGGTGGATGAGGTGATATTTCCCCTCTGCCTTCTACTACCCCAAGGGTGGAGACATGGAGTTCTGGGATTGGATGTGTAACAAAAGAACTGGTGGAGTGGCCTGAGGGAAAGCTGAGGGTGCGGGCTGGGTTCCCGTAAGCCGGCTGCCCTGTGGTCAAGAAGTTACAGAGGGAGAGAGCTGAGACCTGGAGCAGAGCACCAGCTGCAACTGAGCAGAGGTGGAGAGTGACAGCTGAGGCAGGGGTGTGGCTGGCATATTCAAGCAGCAATAAAGCACCACTTAGACTGAGGCGTGAGTGCCTTGGGGGTGCGCGCCTAAGGGCTGCGCGCACAAGGGCGTGCCCTTGAGCGTGTGGCCTTAGGCGTTGGCCAGGCGGGACGGGGAAGCTCTGTGTTGGCAATTTCCTTTTTCCATCAGTAGCTGTGAGGCATGGAGAGAAAGAGACAGCAGTGGTCAGCTTCCCCACTGCAGGCGGGAACCCCCAAAACCAAACACTTAAAAGTAGGTAACTCAAGTTGTTATTCCCCCTTCCTGGAACTATCGAATCGCTTCCAGGGTTTGGGGGAGATGTGGGATTTGGAGTGTATGGTGCTCCACTCTCCTATGGGAAGTGGAGATAAGGGTGCTTCAAACGACTCTTTTAAGTTAAGAGATGACCAAGCTAGGCCCTCATGTGACCAGACGCCTGGAGATGCATTTAATTATCAATGCCACCTGATTGCAAAGACCATAACACTCTTATTTAAGAACATTTAAAATATTAGAAGTACATTGGTGGGAATGAAAGGTCAACTGCAAACTCTATTGGGGAAGCTAGATTGACTCAAGCCAAGTGATGAGTCACAAATTGATGTATTAAGCAATAACCCTTTAAACCAGAACCAACATGTAAGAGAAGCGGGAAAAAGAGTTTTTTATAAGCAAGGCTTTAGTAATAAGACAGGCCTCCCTAATAGGTAGTCGTGTGCCAATATTATAAATCAAACGGCTATTTGGATGAAGGTTAGACCCCTGAGTTCTGGGATTATGCCAAGCTGGGACTCTACTGAAGAGATTTCTAGAAATATCTCAGCTCTCACAGCTATTAAGCAAGATAAGGTGGATGTGGTTGACTGGGAGCTTTTAAGGAACACCAGATTTAGTAGGTGCCTTAGGGTTTATTTCTCTTCCCCCTGGTTAGTTGATAAACTCTTTCTGGCAAGGAAAAATTTAAAGTGGTATGAGATATCCATTGATCGAGTGTTTGTTAATAAGGAGGAAATTAAGCTTTAAAAAGGAGGAGAAAACCTGGGCAACCCAAATCAGATCCCTATTACTAACCCAAGGCACCAAGTGGAGCCAACACCAGATGGTCCTATAGCTCACCCTCCTGAAAATTTAAACCAGGAAAGGGATGATATGGAAACAAATGCTATAGAAAATACCCCTGATTCTATGGTGGAGGATTTATTATCGACAAATGATTTACCTACTGTATGCTCAGTAGGGGGGGAGGGAATAGCTGACTCATGTAGACCCTTATCTGAGGAAATACAGGGGTATCTAGAGAATGATGAAATTGGGGTGTTCGCCCCGCTTTCGTTGCAGGCCTTTGAGAATCTTTCTATTATTCAGCAGGATATTGTCATACAGAAATTGGATCATATTAGGAAGGATTTACCGACTTTAAGCCTAAACTATCAGGGAGATCACAGGCGAGCGATGGGGACTGCCATTTCCCAAAGTGTCAACCTGAGGCATGGACAGCTGCCTGATACCTAGACCAGAATGAACTAGGCCAGGCGTCCCCCCCCTAAAAATCGGTACGCCACAAGAGGAAAAAGAGAAATCCTTGGTGCAAACCAAATTAGAATTTCATAGGGAACAAGGTCCAAATGTGAGGGAAGAAGTAGAGATAGCCCAAATTCCACCTTGGGATAAGGTAACAGCAAGGGAGGAAGAATCCCCAGTGATCGAGGCCAATACCGGGTTTAATCCATTGGAGGTTCAGGGGAAGGAAAGTAGGAGATGACATTCGGAGGTCCCCCAGGTGTGTTCAGTTGCCAATGGACCGGGGGAGCTAGAGTTAGAGGGGGAAGGATTCTGGAATCCCCCTGAAGTATCTTCCCCAAGGGACGAGGTTGTAAAAGAGATTCCTAACTGGACATATTCGGCTTACGAGCTTGGGAGGTTCACCCAACAGTTAAAGGTTTTGTCATGGAATATCGCAGGCTTTAAAAATAAGCTGTATGACCAAGACTGGATCATCTTTTTAAAGGGGTTCGATATAGTTCTATTACAGGAAACGTGGTGCCAGAAGGAGGATACTTTGGTGATTCCTAAGTTCCATGTGTACTCAAAATCTGGAACTAAAGTTATACAAAGGGGCTGAGTCTCCAGTGGCTTGGCTATATTGCTTGCTGGCAAATATGGTCAAGGTGGAAAGACCATCTACTTAGAAAGACCGGAGACTCAAGCGGTACTTTGGGAATTACAACCTGGATGAAGTATCCTCCTGCTAAATTTTTATCTGCCCCCACGCTCCTCAGTATTCCATGATCTAATGATCTGGGACTCTTTTGGGGAAATATTAGACCAACTGATGTCTCAATTCCCCTCCGCCATTTTTTTAATAGCGGGGGATTGGAATGTGAGACTGAGTCCCCAGGAGGGATGTAATATAAATGGATTGACAGATAATGAGCATGGGGCAAATAGAAGAAGGTCTCGTGATTTAATATGTAATGAGTCAGGGAAATGTATGGCCGATTTCCTACAAGAGAATGGCCTGATGGTATTAAATGGAAGAGGGGTAGGAGATTTAGAAGGGGACTTCACTTTCATTAACAAGAACGGTAGAAGTACCATTGATTATATAGTCATCTATACGTCCCAGATAGATTATTTCTCCAACTTTAGGCTACTTCCGCGACCAGAATCGGACCACCAAGCTCTGACAGTGGATGTTGAACTGAGACATGCCACTTCACCCCTAGAGTACAAAGGGGGTGAACTAAGAACCAGAGTAAAGTGGAGAAGTGAAGTATTAGTAAAATTAATGGGTATGCTTTGGGATCCTACATGGTTACAAGTGAGAGAGGAGATGATTGGGGCAGGTGAAGGGGATATCGACAAACTTAATTTAAATTATGATATGATTGTCTCCACCTTAGGAAGAAAAGTTCTTTCCAGGGAATGGAAAGAAAGTAGATCCTATATGAATGTGTGGTATGACGCGGAATGCAAGAAATCAAAACGCCGCCTGGTCCATTTGAGAGCTCTATGGATTTATACAAATATGGAGCAATCAAAAAATGATTTTTTGGAAGCCAGGATGATTTATAAAGCCCTGATTAAGTGTAAGAAGATGCATGCCACAAATTTGATATGGGCGAAGGTGAGGTTAGCAGCATCCCAGAAAGATTCAAGACTCTTCTGGGCCTTAATAAATCAAGGATTGCAGCCTAAATCTGTTAAAAAAGAAGGTCATATAAGTGCTGATAGTTGGGTACGTTTCTTTGGGGCATTGTATTCTAATGCCCTGAGGACAGATTATATACTCCCTGTACACCAACACAAATTAATGGGTAAGAGCTTTGACCCACGGGTGAAGGAAGAGGATGTGCTGGAGGTAATTAGGTCACTGAAAAAAGCAAAAGCCCCTGGTCACGACTACCTCATAGCTGAGGTTTTGCAGACTGCCCCTTCTTGGTGGACCCCTTTATTAGCGAGATATTTTATGCGGATTAATGTTGATAAAAAGGTACCACAAACTTGGGGGGGTGAGCATTATAGTCCCTATTTTAAAAAGAGGAGACCCCATGGATCCCGGGGGTTACCGACCTATCAGTCTCCTCCCCATTTTGGGGAAAGTTTATGCTAAACTTTTACTGAGGCATCTGGAGGACTGGGTAGGTTCTAACCATCTTATACCGTGAGAACAATTTGGCTTCCAGAAACAGCGCTCCAAGCTAGATAATTGTTTTGTTCTTTCCCATATTCTTGAAAAGTATGGCCGAATAAGGGCAAGGAATCTTTTCCTTGCATTTATAGATTTTCAGAAGACTTTCGACTCCATCCCGAGGAACAAATTGTGGACTAAATTATTCCATCTTGGAATTGGTAGGGACCTTTTAGACCTATTAATAGCAATAAACTCAGAGAACAGTGCCAAAATTAGAGGGAATCATGATGGAGCACTATACCAGCCGATACGTGTAAGCAAAGGCATGCGGCAGGGATGTGTGTGCAGCAGGGATGTGTGCTGGTGCCTATTTTGTTTAATCTTTTCTTGAGAAATCTCCCGAGACAGCTAAGTACCCTAGAAAACTGTCCTCTGAAAATCAGGGATGAAGAAATAGGCGCCCTGATGTATGCCGATGATATAGTAATCCTTTCTCAAACAAGAAAGGGCCTTGTACAACAACTTGAAAGGCTGCTGGATTACTGTAAGGAAAATGAACTAGTAGTGAATCCAACTAAGTCCCAGATTATGATTCTGGGGAAGAGAAAGATGAAATATAAATGGCATATAAAAGGGATGTACTTCCAACAAACTGATTCCTACGTTTACCTGGGTATGACCTTGGCAAATAATAGTATATGGGGGAAGCATAGGCAACAAAGTGGTATTCAAGCACTAGCAATGGCCAAAGGAATCCTAAGATTGGCAAGAAAGGCTAGAGGAGTGAGACTTTCTGACATATTATCCATTTATAGAATGAAGGTCCAAACTCTCCTGACTTTTGGTACAGAAATCATACCAGGTAATAAATTCCAGGTATTGGAAGTAGTACAAAACAAGTTCTTGAGGAATTTAATGGGCCTTCCCCAGAGTGTTCCTGCACCCGTATTAAGGGCTAAGACAGGGACCTCAGCAATTTCAACCCTAGGGAAAAGGCAAAGGCTGAGGTATTGGGTCAAGATGTTGATCCTTGAAGATTCCTCATTACCCTCCCTTTGCCTGCAAGAACAGTTCGAGTATCAGGGGCCCCAAAGCTATATCTGGATGAGGCAGACCCTGATTGATGTACAAAATGCAGGCTGGTCCTTATCTTGTTTTGGGGGGAAGAGTGTGTTCTAACAGAGAACAATGATCGATATCCGTTTGCCGGACATTGCAAAGCAAGAGGACATGGCCCAACTGGCACAATAGAGGGTGGCACCCCTTCTCCCGAAAATTAAATTACGCTTTGGCTTTGAGACATATTTAGACAAATTGGAAAATCCAACTCAACGAAGGTCTTTCACGAGACTGCGTTTCCAATTGTTTACTTTGGCCGTGCTTTATGGACGATTCATTAACAAGCCCTACGCACTCCGAGTTTGTGAGTGTAAGGAGGGAGGTGTGGAGGACTTAACGCATTTCCTGTTATATTGTACTCTCCACAAGAATTTAAGGGAGGTCTGGCTCAAGCCCTTATGGGCTAAAAGAGAGTTTTGCTTGGACGAGAGGAAAATTATAGGAATGCCGATCACTAGTGATATTCGGGAATTAAGGGCGATCGCATCCTGTTATATTAGCTGAACAGTACCGAGAAAACTGCTGATGCCAGATGTTACTATTAACTTGATATTGGACTTGATATTGGACTTGTAATTCAGTGGATTAAATTATCCATTAGGGTCTTAATAGCCTATAGAATACTTTGCTGGGTTGAGCTGATTGTTATTTTGTTCGTGGTGCTTTGAATCTCCTGTACTCGTATCTGCAATATGTCTCCTTGAATTATTTGTTATTATATATATATATATATATATATATATATATATATATATATATATATATATATATATTGTATTCTGTATACTTATTTGTACTTTATTGGCCATGGCGATAAGCTAGTGCCAGAAATAAACAATTTGGATTTGGAAAAAAGGACCTAAAACTCTCCCTTTGTTGATCACGTTTGGGAGCTTGGTGCACACCACCTGCTCTAGTCCAATAACGGATTTTAAACTGGGCACCCAGATTCTATTGTTTTTTTAATCCCCACTGCTGGTATTCTGAAACCCTCCCTACATACAGATACCATATGCTAACTGGGCTTCAGTCAAGGTAATCCCAAAGTACCTCCAACAGCGCCTCATGGTGCACCAGAGTTGGGGCCTTTCCCCCAATGGCCATGCTACCCATGGGTTGGGGGGGGCTTTCCTTGTGAACCATGCTGCTGCTTATTCATGGATGTGGATTGCTTGACTGTTACAGAGGTAGGCGCTGTGGTTCCCTGTGCAGTGGGAGAACAAGTACCAAAATCAGCACACCGAATGGGAGTAGCTACCTGAGCCATTAAACTCCCAATACGTTGTGTCTCACAAGTCTCTACGATGACTCTCTGCTCTTCAGTCTGGCTTTTGTCCATGTTATAGCATGGAAACTGTGCTTATGGTACTGGCTGATGACCTCCACCATGAATTGGACCAGGTTCATTGGACCTGATTCTATTAGATCTGTCAGCTACGTTTCATACAGTTGACCATGAGATGTTGGTGGTGTGTCTGCAGGACCATACTGGGGGTGGGGGGGTGGAAGGTGGGGTGGGATGGTTCTTGACTGGTTACACTTCTTTCTGGACAGAAGAACTCAGTGAGTGGTGCGCGGGGATTATTTTTCATCATACCAAGACCTCTCATGTTGAGTCCCACAGGCTTATGTTTTGTCCCCTGTCACGGAGAAACATGGGGTCACATACATGTAACACAGGACTACATGTTTAGTAAATGTATGGTCCCAAAGGTTTCACATGTACGCTATGTTACTATAAATGTACACTATGTAATGTTAAAAGTTCCACATGTTTGTAATGTTAACTCTGAGAATGGTAGAACTCAAATTACAGCTCAGGTTGGGCCTCTCACACGTCATCAGGCTACACAGGATACAAACAGAACCAACGTGTATTGGACCCAGACGGGTGGCCAGAGACATTTGTATGTTAATGCAGGTAGCCATTTCGTACGTGCAGAAAGGCAGGGAAGCCTGGAGAACTTACTAGCAGTCTACGGGAAGAGATAAAAGGGGAGTGAGATACAAAGGAGACGAGACTTCTTGCAAAGCTTTTTGGAGAGAACATCTACATACTAAAGAACCAGCCTGATCACAGCAGGCTGGGGGAAAGAGCATGAGGTGAGAGAAGGATTTGATCTCTAAAGCAGAGCCCAGCCAGTTTCCTTATGGCTGAGAAACCAGAACTTATGGACCTTGCTTAGGGTAAGATTAATAGTTTAGGAACTCAACAATATAAGTTAGGAATGCGTTATATTTACCTTTTATTTCTAATAACACTCTGTTTCAACTATCTTGTTATGTAATCAATAAATATACTTCTTACTTTATAAAGAAGTGGTCTAGTGTCTAATATTGGAACACAAGTGAGCTACAAGAGCCCTCAAGCTCTTGCGAACCCAGAGAGTAAAGAGTCTGTAAACGGGAAGGATCGGGCCCTTGTGAGACAAGAAGTTTCATTGTGGCACACTTGAATTAGCCAGTGAGAGAAACTGATTCAAGAGAACTGTGCACAAGGGAAACTGAGTCACTCAAAGTGGGGGTGCGGACTCCCCAACCCGTGACATCCCCTCTCCTGTTCATTGGGTATATGCAGCTGCTTGACAAAATGGTCAGGGGGTTTGGTGTGTCATCAATACACTGATGACACCCAACTGTACCTCTCTTATTCAAAAGACCCAGACCTGGTGGTCTCAGTGCTTACTTGGTGTTTGGCAGCTGTTGGGAACTGGATGAGGTCTAATCAACTGAGGTTGAATACTGACAAAATGGAGATGATGCTAGCGGGAAAGGTGGTTGAGGTGGCATCCCCCATTATTGATGGGGTTTTCCCCCACTGGTTCACCAGGTTTGGAGTCTGGGGATGCTCATCAATTGGCAGTTTCGTCTGGATGTCCAGGTTCAGACTGTGGCGAGAAGTGCTTTTCGCCAATTACACCTGGTACAATGGCTTTAGGCATATGTTTCAGAATCCAACCTGGCCACTGTCATTCATGCTTTCATCACCTGTAGGCTGGACAATTGTAATGCGCTCTACGTGGGGCTACCCATGGTGATGGGTCGAAGACTGCAGCTGGTGCAGAATGTGGTGGCATGCGTCTTAGTGGGGTTGGGCCACCAGGAGAATATTACACTAGTGTGTCAATCTCTGCACTGGATACTTATAATATTCTGGGCCCAGTTTAAGGTGTTGGTGCTTTCATATAAAGCCCTAAATGGCCTAGGCCCTACCTACTTGCAGGGCCACCTCACCCCTCGGGTCCTGGATTGGCCCCTGCAGTTGTCCGGGGGTGTCTTCCTCAAGTTCCCCTGAGTCTGCCAGCGGAAGAAGGTTAGGCATAATGGAGAGGGCATTCGCAGCTGTGGAACTCCCTCCCAGTGGAGGTCTGATTGGTCCCAGACCTTCCCTCTTTTTGATGAAATTGTAATACCTGGCTGTTCCATCAGCCGTTTGGTGGGGGAGATGGGTGAAGAATGGGGGGAAGTGGGTTGGGGCGTGTCAGGGCCTTTTTAACCTCCTGCTTTGTGTTGTTTTATCAGTTTTTAATGTTTTTATTATTGTTGTAAACTGCTCTGAGCTGCTATGTCAGGAGGGGTGGGGTATTAATTGTGTAAAAATAAATAAAATAAATAAAAGGGATCATGAATAGGTGCCACACCTCCTTTTACTAACACATGGCCACTGTCTGCCATGGGCAAGTTGGAGACACTGTTCATGCACTCCAGCAAAAGATCTTGGGTGTATACATCCGATCACAGACCAGGAGTGATTGAGGCCCTCTTCTGAAATAACTCATGATAACACAGCCCTGCCCCAGGGTTGCCCGTGTTGAATGTTCTCCACACTATGTCTTAATATTTTACGTGTTTGGTTGCTCACTCTTGAAAAAACTGGAGAACGACCCCCATAAATATTGAATATGCAGCTGACCAATTTACCCAGTTATGATCAGCCTTTGGGCATTTGACTTTTTTTCTTTTCTTTCTCCTCCTCCAAGGTACTGGGGTCAGGGATGGAACCCCCAAGAGCAATATGAAAATATCCTTGTACTCTCCTCTCCAGATCCTTTTCCGAGTTGACTAGAGAAGGTTGGCATTCATGGGGGCAGTAACATATGCATAACCCCCACTAGAGGTGGGGGTACTTGTCTGTGCACCTTGGTTCCACAACAGTGGACCCTGCAAGCCAATGTTTTTTTTTCTAAACCTGCGCTACCTGAGCCCCATCGCTGGCACAAGTCACATGGGGGCAGGCTGGGGATGGGTATGCCATAGCAGTGGGAGGCCTGTCCTAGTCCTGGGCGGGCCAAGGGACCCACACCATGTTCCAACCCAGCCACTGGACCTCACACTGTGCTGCCTCTGGGAGGCACAGCAGCTCCGGGAGGGACAGCAACTGTGCTATCCATGTCTACTAACAACACACTCACTCATGAGGGAGGGAGGGAAATCTGATAGATGGTGTTTCCTCTTCTGGCATTGCCGCTGGTGCTCGCTGCCCAACCTACCTTGAATCTGGGATACTTTGAAAGAGGTTGTGAGCCAATGGTCAGTTTTGCTGCTAGGGTCCCGACTGTTTATCCAAGGTCTCCATGTGCTTCAAGAAACCTTCTAACTTCATCAATTGCCCCAAGCTGTTTTCAACCCTTAGGCAGTGCCTGGCCACATAATATTCCCTAAGGTGGATGGAAGAAACAGAGCCGCTACTCCCCCCCCCTCTTTGGTTGGGGTGTGAGGGCAGGTGTTTCCCTAAAACCTTGTGGAGGTAGGGTGTGCATGTCATTTTTGTTATTACAATAATGATAATGAAAATTGTTGTTTTAATTGTTGTTATTACAATAATGAAAATGGCAAATAATAATAATGAAAACAGAAATGAAAACAACATTTTGTTTTTGAAATAAAGGGAAAAACTGGAAAATGGATTTCTGGCTATAACTTTTTTGTTTCTTATTCGATTCTTATGAAACTGGGAGAGGTTGTACCCCCAATGGAGGGCACTTTGTGTACCAATGTTTGAAATGATTAGATAAAGGAAAATGATTTTTGGAAGCAATTGAATGTTGTGATTTTAAGGAAAGCTCCATACACATTCATGGCTACAACTTCTTTATCTTCCACCAATTTGCATGGAACCTAAAAATGAATGTACACAAGTTTAACACTCCTGGCAATTGTCAGAAAGATTGTAAAGAAGGTCCTGATGGTATAAGACATTAACTTTAAAATACATTTCCAACGGTAACACTTTTATATTCCATCTTGTTTACAAGATATTTGGCAGGAATGTATCACATACCTTCCCTGTCATCTCTGCTGAATTACAGGACATTTTTATAAAGGGATCCAATTTTATAAGCAATTGAAGTTGTCCCCTTGAAGACCCTTATTCAGCTAAAGAGCAGCAAATGCAGTGCCAGGCAGAGGCAGGCAACGGGCATGGCAGGGGGAGGGAGGCTGTAGGAGTAAGGATGTGGAGCAACCCAAAAGACTGGCAGACACATTCACTTGCCAATTACTGCATGCTTCCAGCTTTACAGGACCAATCAGTAGTGACTTTGAGTTGGGCATAGAGGGTGGGCCTCGGGCGGGCATAGAAAGGACATAACTGAGACTTTGGGGATAGCATCTCAGAAATCAGGAGACATAGTTTACACATCCAGGCTGACCAATTATCATCACAATCACATCCTGCAGCACTGTGACAAAGGACATAAGAGAATCTCTATTGGATCTTTCCTAAACAGATGCTTCTCACTTCCCAGTAACAAGTGGGGGAGATAATTTTGGGTGGTCACATCACAGCATGAGGATATTTGGTTGAAACTTCTGCTGGCCAATTGGCATCACAAACCGATCTTATACCATAATGACACATAAAAGAATACCTGGCATAGGCTCCTTCTCTGCATATGCTGTGCAGGCATATAAGATTGGGACCCTTTATCACATCTTTCTGATATTTGTCAGAGATGATAATGAAAGTCTGTTATACAGCCCTGCCAAATTTCATGTACACTGGTTAGACTACAAAGATGTTACAGTCAGACGTACGTTTTATTTATTTATTTAAAGCATTTCCTACCCCATCCCTCCTGACACAGGTAGCTCGGGGTGACTTACAGATATTAAAAACAATACTTAAAATGACATAAAAGGAGGACAAAATCACATACCACCCCACTATCCTGAACACACACACACCCATTACCCATCTCCACCGCCAAACACCTGGTGAAACAGCCAGGTCTTATAGTTTTTCTGAAAGGAGGGAAGATCTGGGGCTAGCTAGGTCTCTGCCAGAAGGGAGTCCCACAGCTGTGGCATGGTCACCAAGAATGCCCTCCCCTGTGTGGCCTACCCAAAAAACCCAGGGGACCTCGAGCAGGGCACCCCAGGATGACTGCAGGGGCTGATTCAGGACCCAGGAAGTGAGTTGATCTCAAAAATAGGCAGGGCCCACATCATTTAGGGTTTTATAGGCTAAAGTCAACACCTTGAATCGGGCCCCAAAAACCACCAGCAGCCAGTGCAGAGAGCAGAGCACTGGTGTAATGTGCTCCCAGCGGCCCAGTCCCACTAAGAGATGGGCCACTGCATTCTGCACCCGATGCAATTTCTGATCCATCATCATGGGTAGCCCCACGTAGAGAGCATTACAGTAGTGTAACCTAGAGGTGATGAAAGCATGGATGACAGTGGTCAGGTCAGAATCTGAGACAAATGGCCAAAGCCATCGCACCAGATATAATTGGTGAAAATCACTCCTCCCCAAAGCCTCCACCTGGAGATCCACGTGAAGATTCAGTTGGAACTGCACATCGAGGAGCACCTCCAGACTCCATAACTGGAAGGCCAATGGGGGTAAGACTCCATCAATAATGGGGGCTGCCAACTCCATCGCATTGACCACTAGCTTCACCTTCATCTTGTCAGGATTCAATCTCAATCAATTATCCCTCATCCAGTCCCCAACATCTACCAACAACCAAGTAAGCACCAAGACATCTGGGTCTGTTGAAAAAGAGAGGTACAGATGGGTGTCATCAGCATATTGGCACCCAGCATATTGGCATCAGCATATTGATGACACCACACACTGAACCTCCTAATCACCTCACCAAGCAACTGGATACACATTAAACACATTGAATACACACTGAACAGGAGAGGGGATAAAACAGAACCCTGTGGGACTGCACACAAGAGGTCTCGGTATGATGAAAAATAATCCCCAAGCACCACCCGCTGAGTTCTTATGGTTGGGAAAGAGTGAAACCATTCAAGAACAGTCCCTCCCACCCCTCCAGAATCTTGCAGGCATGTCACCAACATCTCATGATCAACCATGTCAAATGCAGCCAAAAAATCTAACAATATTGACAGGGTAGAACGACCCCAGTCCAATTCCCGGTCATCTACCAAAGCCACGAGAGTTGTCTCGGTGCCATACCCTGGATAAAAACCAGAATGAGAAGGATCAAGAAAACTGATGTGATCAAGGTGCTTCAGCAGCTGCCGGGCCACCACCCGTTCAATAACATTCCCTTAAAAGGGAAGGTTAGAGACAGGTCGATAGCTGGCAGGGGAGTCAATGTTAATTGCTTATATCACCAGGACCCTTTATCCAATCCTTCTGGAAGTTGTCAGATATATTAAATATTGGACAGGGTATAAGCCTGCCAAGTTTCATCTACATTAAATATGAGGGAAAGAATTTACAGCTAAGAATGTATATGAAGATTTCTTTGCAAAATAATATAATGCAAATGCTTTTAAAATTGGGTTCCCTTATCCAATCTTTTTTGAATTTGGTAAACCTAATGCTTTCAATTGAATGTACAATCCTGCCATGTTTCAGTCAAATATAATGAAAAACAAAAATGTTACAGCCAAAAATGTTTTTTTCTTTGTAAATAATGGGAAATTAAAACAAAATCAAAAACGAAAACAAAAATTTGATATGTATGAAAACAAAAACAACAGATTTAAATAACAATGACAAAAAACCCCTAAAATGACATAGGCCTATGGTGCACACCTCTAGTGGAAGTATCCCACTCAATCCTGTGGCGGCACCCAGGGGGCTGGCAACTCCAAGCAGGGGACACCCCCTTGGCTGTATCAGAAGTATGAGCACAAGGCTTTTCAGACAGCTGCTGCATAACTGCCTCACACCCCCAATAACTACTGTAGGGAGTGAAGGATGGCCTGCACTTGGTCTTCGGTGGGGTTGCCTGACTGCCTAGGCTTGCTTGCTCCTTTCTTCGCAGGGGCTTTTCCTTTCTTTTTACCACCCCCATTGGAATCTTGCCAGTCAAATTTCCTCTGGGGAGGGGGGGATGACACCTGGTGTCTCTGATATATTGAGCCTTGCAACCTGTCGCACAAGCCGAAGAGTGTGGAGCTTGCACCAACTGAGGCTCTGCTCCCAGGCCTGAGGAAGAAGGGGGGAGTCTCTGCCATCACCCTCTCAGACTGCTTAGGAAAACCACTGGGCCTCTTTTGGAAATGGTCCTCACTGTGGTCTGGGGGTGGGGTGGGAGATGAGTATCACTGGCTCCACTGCCATTGCAAGAAACACTACCTTGCCCTATTGAAGACCTGCCTCCCCCACTCACTGTGCTGTGCTTGGTAAGCCAAAATTATCCCTCTGGCCCCAGAGAATAGCCGCCATGCTGAGAGTCCCCACTCCAGCTGCTGACTTCTCCTCAGGCTGTGTGGCACTGAAAATGGTGCCAGCAAGTCCTGCAATGCAAGACTTGCTTCACACCCTTTTTTGGTTTCCCATGGCAAGGTGTTCCCCAGCCTGCACTGCTGTATGGCTGCTTTCCTCTACAGGGGTGGGACAAAGCCCCCTGCCCAGTAGGCAGTCAGGGGAGGCAAAGGCAATTGTAGTTGGATTCAGTTCTTGTTCATTCAGTTCATTTCACAAAAGAACAGAACCAAACCAAATGAACAACAACAGACCAGCAAATAAGAATGATCAAATTACTGAAAAGCAACTGAACCTACTCATTCTCAACTGAATTCACCCAAACTGAACAACACAGCTCAACTGGACTGGACCAAACCAACCTGAAGAGAACAATTATGAACTGAACAACATCTGAATAATATCCAATCTCCCCTCCCCCCTTTACAAAGTTATTTACACAGAATGACAGGCACACTGCAGTCAAAGTATGAGAATTCTGTGGATCATTCAGAAAAGTTTGTTTACCCTAACTTACAGTGGTGTCTGTTGCTGCCCTCCTCAAGTACTCCTCAGCCCCTCTACCAGGTCCCTTGACAGTGGTCCTGCTCCAACAGCTCCATCAGTTGGTCTGTTGGCGGTGGTTCCCATTGGTCACAACAGGAAGTAAAAGAGGTCAGTATTTAATTTTATTTATTTATTTATTTATTTTATTTATTTATTTATTTACACCTGTACCCCACCCTTTACTGAAGGTTCAGGGCAGCTTACAATAATAAAAACAGAATACACTTAAAAAATCTTAAAATACGTTACAAAAGCCCTACCCTCTCAGGAAAACCACCTACTCCAACCCCTCCAAAACCTGCCACCCACACCTAGGAATGGCTGACAGTGGCCACCCAGTTTCCCTGAAGAGGGGCACTAAATGTCATCTGCCTAGTGGGGTTGGGGTGGGTGACCATCTGCCCAGCTCCCTATGGTGGCCCCAGAATGTGGTGGCTGTGCATGAATGCCATAGGGCCACATGAGAACTGGGCTCTCCACAGCTCATGTGGCTGCTCCCACACAGGCCAGAAAAAGGTTGGGAAAGCCAAAAAAAAATCTAGGCATGAAGCATAAAGCAAAAACCCCCCAAAACATAAGTTCCCTACTGGGTCAGACCAATGGTCCATCCAGCACACCTGTCTGTCCCCAACAATGATCAACATTCCAACCCAATTTGGATTAGAAACCAAACCACCGATTTCTCCCACAAACAATTTTGAATCAGTTTTATCAGAGGAAAAGCTAAGGGCAATCAAACATGAAGTCCTCCCTCCATACTCAGTAGGAATGTACAAACAGAATGGGGTTCGGATGTTCAGCCATTTGGTCATTCAGTTAGAAAACCGAGTTCAGGTTCAGTTGTTCGGTTCGTAAACGGGTTTGGTTTGGTGGAGTTTGAAGTCGCCACAGGGCCTCGGGTGCTCCAGGGAACCCCAGGGGTGCCTGTGGTGGCATGGCAGGCCATCTCAGATACAGCAATAGCAGCAGCAGCAGCAGCAGCAGCAGAGACCGGGAAGGCTTGGTGCTTGGCACCCCGGGTGGGCAGACAGGCTCGGCGCTTGGCCCCCGGGGGTGCCAGTGGCACCAGGGTTGTCTGGCCATCTGAGACCCAGTGGAAGCAGTAGCAGCAGAGGACGGGAAGGTTTGGGGCTTGGTATATGCCTGGAACCCATTCTTGGCAGGGTATTAAAGGCTGGCTGGCATCGGTGGAGCAGTGGCAGAGGCCTGGCCAGGGTCGTACTTAACAAATCTTGTGGACACCCAGCCCCCACCCACTGGTGCACTCATCCAATCTATGCTCATCTACAAGAGTGAGGAGCAAATGGCTGATGTGCAGTACCACCAGCAGCAACAGAGGCCCATCCAGGGCTGTGTGCCAGGCACCCCTGCTTCAACGGGCATTTCAGGCTGTCTGGCAGGGGTGGGGGAGTGGCAGAATCCCGACCAGGGCTCGGTGCCGGGTACCCCTACTTGGTCTGGTGTTGCAGGTTGGCTGGCCTAGGTGGGGTAGCAGAGAGGCCTGGCTCCCATGTGGAGGGTCCTTTTTCACAGAATGCCCCAGGGACAGTCAGCTCTGCTCATATTGGACACAGATAGCTATTTTAGAGGAGGTATCCAGAATCATCACTGAGACAGGTGAGGAAACAACCAATCCTACCCTTTTTTCAAAAAACCATACAAAAAATTAAAGAGGAAATTGAAAGCACATTAATTTTGGGAGGAGACTTTAACTGTCCGCTAACTGTCCTGGACAAATTGAATGGGTTGCCGCTGGAACCCTACCAATTTTTTTTTTAAGAATTGCTAGATAAAAATGGGTTGATCAGCATATGGAGGACACTACATCCAAATGAGACTGACTTCTTATTTTATTCAAATAGGCATCAGACGAGCTCCATGATTGACCATTTCATGATGGGTAGGGATGGATTGGGAAGTATTTCAGGATGTGTGACAATACTGGCAGCCTTTACAGATCACAGTGCACTGATATTGAATATTAAATGGGGAGAAAATAAGAGAAAAAATAATAGGTGCAGTTTGGAGACTGCCAAAAATTGTCTATCCAATTAAGTGATAATAGACAAAATAAAGGAAGAATTTAAAGACTTTATTAAGAATAACATGGTGGATAAGACATCCCCACAATTGATTTGGGAAATGGCAAAAGCGATGTTGAGGGGTCATTTTATATCCCAGGTAGCCTATTGGAAAAAAAGAAAAAGGGAGCAGGTGCATCAGCTTTATTTACAATTAAAAAGGCTAAATAAAAGAAATAAAAAAGATAGGGAACTAGAGAATGACATAAAAGGAAAAATTAACTTATTAGAATCTGAGAAAGTAATAAAAAAAATGAGGTATACCAAACAATCTTATTTCAATAAAAATAACAAAGCAGATAAGGTATTGGCATGGCAAGTAAAGAAAAAAAGGCAAAAATGCATAATACCCTTTATTAGATCAGAAGAGGAGAAAGAGGTGCTATCAGATGAGGCTATGTTAAACTACTTCGCACAATACTATGGAACAGTATACAAGTCACAAACCCCAGCAGAAGATAAGATACACACTTTTTAAAACCAGTGGTGCTACCTAAGCTATCTGGAAAACAAAAAGAAATCCAGACTGCCCCAATTACAGTGGAGGAAACAGCTTGGGTAATCAAGAGATTGCCCAAAAATAAAGCAAGTGGCCCTGATGGATACCCAGCTGAGTTCTTTCAGAATTTTTCAGATGAGGTGGCACCAGTTCTGACCCAGGTATACAACTCTTGTATTACAGAAGATAAAATGCCCCAAACATTTTATGAGACTAACATTGCACTGTGTCCAAAACCCGGGCGTGACCCAGAGTGTTGTGAATCCTATAGACCAATTTAGTTACTAAATTTAGATTTTAAGATCTTTTAAAATATATTGGCTAACAGACTATTTAGTATAATTGATCATCTAGTGGGAATGGACCAGACTGGATTCTTACCTGGAAGATTGGGATTAGATAATATAAGAAAAGTAATTAACATTGTCCATCTAATACAAAAAGAAAAGATCCCTGCAGCTATTATATCTCTAGATGCTGAAAAAGTATTTGATTTTTTGGAACATAAATATTTGTTTGCAGTATTAGAAAAAATGGGAATTGAGGGATTTTTTCTAGACCTAATCAAAATAATATATAAATCGCCAAAAGTCTCGTTGATAGTGAATGAAGAGAAAACACCTTTTTTCACCTTGAACAGAGGTACAAGAAAGGGCTGTCCTCGCTCCCCTCTTCTGTTTGACCTGGCATTAGAACCCTTGCTGGCAGCAATTAGACAAGCACAGGATATCAGAGGAGTACAGGCAGATCAGGAACAATATAAGGTAGCAGCTTATGCAGATGATATGATTATTTTTATGACTGATATAAAAAGAACGGCCTTGCTTTTCTGCAACTTTTTGATGGTTTCAGTCAAGTATCTGGCTACAACATTAACAAAGATAGATCCCACATGTTATTATTTAACATCCACACAGAGGATGTAGCTCTTTGTCCCCCTCTAGTGGTGGCACTGGGCTATGCAGGGGTTGTGATGCAATGTCCCCCTCTAGTGGTTGCGCTGGGCCACACAGCGGATGTAGCGCTATGTCCCCCTCTAGTGGCGGCACTGGGCCACACAGAGGATGTAGGGCTCTGTCCCCCTCTAGTGGAGGTGCTGGGCCACACAGCGGATGTAGCGCTCTGTCCCCCTCTAGGGGCAGCGCTGGGCCACGCAGAGGATGTAGCGCTCTGTCCCCCTCTAGTGGAGGCACTGGGCCACGCAGAGGATGTAGTGCTCTGTCCCCCTCTAGTGGAGGCACTGGGCCATGCAGAGGATGTAGCGCTCTGTCCCCCTCTAGTGGAGGCACTGGGTCGCACAGAGGATGTAGCGCTCTGTCCCCCTCTAGTGAAGGTGCTGGGCCGTACAGAGAATGTAACGCTCTGTCCTCCTCTAGTGGAGGCACTGGACCACACAGAGGATGTAGGGCTCTGTCCCCCTCTAGTGGTGGCACTGGGCCACACAGAGTATGTAGCGCTCTGTCCCCCTCTAGTGGAGGTGCTGGGCCGCACAGAGGATGTAGCGCTCTGTCCCCCTCTAGTGGAGGGGTTGGGCCACACAGAGGATGTAGCGCTCTGTCCCCCTCTAGTGGAGGCGCTGGGCCGCTCAGAGGATGTAGCGCTCTGTCCCCCTCTAGTGGAGGCACTGGGCCGCACAGAGAATGCAGCGCTCTGTCCCCCTCTAGTGGCGGCACTGGGCCACACAGAGGATTAGTGCTTTGTCCCCCTCTAGTGGAGGCACTGGGCTATGCAGGGGTTGTGATGCTCTGTCCCCCTCTAGTGGCGGCACTGGGCCGCACAGAGGATGTAGCACTCTGTCCCTCTCTAGTGGCAGGCCCTCCACTCCGTCCTCCACCTGCCCCTAACCCCTCTCCAGTACACGGGGCTTAGACTAATACTCAAAGTGACCCCCGGGCCATGAGGGGAAACATCCCCAGCTCCTCTTTCGGAGGCCCCCAGCTCCCAGAATCCCCGCTCCATCACCGTGGCCGACAATCCCTCACCCAGCATTACTGGTGCCAACGTCTCTGCACTGCTAGGGGCGTGAGGAGAGGCCGTGTCGTGGGTGTGTGGGCAGGGTGTGTGTGTGTTAGCGTCAGCGGGGGCACAGTGTAACCATGGAGGCAGGGCAGCACAATTAGGGGTTGCTAATACTAAGCATCAAGAGCAAGCAATGGGGTGGGGAATGGGGGATTGAATATGAGGGGCTGGGGGGGAGGCAGTGTGAACATGCACACCCCATGCCAGGCTTGTGCCCTCCCCCCCACAGAAGCTTAGCCAAGCAGCCACAGGAACAAGAGGCTCATTCATACCCAGGACAAAACGGCCCTTCATTCCCAGAGCCATCATGACCGGGTGTCCTCCTGGCATCTCCGCCATCCTCCCGGGCATCTCCCCCCTCCTGCCCTGCTGAAGAGCCGAGAAAAGCATGTGGGAGCCCCATCCCCACAGACCCAGAGCAACAAGACCCACATGCCTAGTGTAGTGAACAAGAGCTGTGGGGAGCCCAGGGCTGGGGGAGCAGGGGCTGTGGGTGGGGACTGAGGGGCAGCGGCAGAGCTGGGAGGAGCCCAGGGCTGGGGGAGCAGGGGCTGAGGGTGAGGATTGAGGGGCAGCGGCAGAGCTGGGGGGAGCCCAGGGCTGGGAGAGCAGGGGCTGCGGGTGGGTATTGAGAGGCAGAGGCAGAGCTGGGGGGAGCCCAGGACTGGGGGAGAAGGGGCTGCAGGTGGGGATTGAGGGGCAGTGGCAGAGCTGGGGGGGGACAAGGGGCTGAGGGTCACAGATGCCAACAGCTCTTACCAGATGGGGTTGGCATTCACGGCATCGTCGAACCACAGGATGTAGAGGCAGAAGAGTCCAACAATGAGTGCATGGAGGGTAGACACACATCTGGGGAGGATCACAGATAGGGGTCAGGCTGAGCCTAGCTCTGCCTCCCGCACGCAGAGACCGGTTTGCCCCGGGGGGCTCTGGGACAGGCCGACACAGGGGGGAATGCAGGGACGGGACCAAAGTGCTCAGAGTGGGGCGAACAGAGGCAGTCCACCCCAAAAACACTCACCAACTCAGGCTCCTTCCCCCGTCCCTCTCTCTCGCTCCACACACATTCCTCCCCCCAGCCCAGCTCCCCTCTTTGGGATCACACAATGGCCCCTTGCTCCCTAGGCCCCTAATGTAGGGATATTCTAAGGCTAATCACAGCAGGAATGTCCCAAGCTGGTTTATACCTCACTGAGGAGCAGGAACTAAGAAGTTAGAGCAGGGGGGGGCTGGGAGCCAGGATTCCTGGGTTCTCTGGGAGGGGAGCGGGGACTAGTGGGTTAGAGCAGGGGGGCTGGGATCCAGGACTCCTGGGTTCTCTGGGAGGGGAGTGGGGGCTAGTGGGTTAGAGCAGGGGGGGCTGGGAGCCAGGACTCCTGGGTTCTCTGGGAGGGGAGTGGGGGCTAGTGGGTTAGAGCAGGGGGGGCTGGGAGCCAGGACTCCTGGGTTCTCTGGGAGGGGAGTGGGGGCTAGTGGGTTAGAGCAGGGGGGGCTGGGAGCCAGGACTCCTGGGTTCTCTGGGAGGGGAGTGGGGGCTAGTGGGTTAGAGCAGGGGGGGCTGGGAGCCAGGACTCCTGGGTTCTCTGGGAGGGGAGTGGGGGCTAGTGGGTTAGAGCAGGGGGGGCTGGGAGCCAGGACTCCTGGGTTCTCTGGGAGGGGAGTGGGGGCTAGTGGGTTAGAGCAGGGGGGGCTGGGAGCCAGGACTCCTGGGTTCTCTGGGAGGGGAGTGGGGGCTAGTGGGTTAGAGCAGGGGGGGCTGGGAGCCAGGACTCCTGGGTTCTCTGGGAGGGGAGTGGGGGCTAGTGGGTTAGAGCAGGGGGGGCTGGGAGCCAGGACTCCTGGGTTCTCTGGGAGGGGAGTGGGGGCTAGTGGGTTAGAGCAGGGGGGGGCTGGGAACCAGGACTCCTGGGTTCTCTGGGAGGGGAGTGGGGGCTAGTGGGTTAAAGCAGGGGGGGGCTGGGAACCAGGACTCCTGGGTTCTCTGGGAGGGGAGTGGGGGCTAGTGGGTGAGAGCAGGGGCGTTCTCTGGGTTAGATTCCTGGATTTATTATTAACTAAGAATAATAATTTAAAATAATTATTAATTATTATTATTATTATTTAATAGCACCAGCAGTGTAGCTCATGCTATACAATCAATAGTTATAGGCAGACTAGACAGATCCCTGCCCCAAGGGGCTTACAATCTAAGATACCAGGGAGGGGGAGACCAGGGAAAGACGTGCTTCACTTATGTTACAGGGAACTAGATTCTGAGGGGGGGAGGTGAAGGAGGATGCAATTCCACTCACGGCGAGCCAGGGAAAGCCTGATGGAAGAAATAGGCTTTTAGGAGGGGTCTGAACGCTGGGAAGGAGCTCTCTCCCCAGCTCTTCCACATCCTCATGCCGGGACCGTGGGTTCCTACCTCAGTTTCTCCGTCCGTAAATGATCACCCAGAGCTGCAGGGATAGATGCCAAGAGGCCCTCCTTGCCCTGAAAGCCGCGTGAGCCGTCACCGCTCAACGGGCATAATCCTGGCAGCGCTGCATTCCAAAACAGGGGCGGATCTTGGCTCCGACAGTCCTGTTTGTATCTGTGATTAGGGCTGAATACAACCTGCAAACTTGAAGCCTGGCAGGAGTTTGCTGTGTCATATCTGGCCAGCGGCCTGGGCACAGTTGGCATGCCAGCCCGTGGCACCCAGGCTGGCATCCCTGCTCCTGCTATCTCCAGATCCCCCCTTTGGGCTGTGAGAGGAGCAGGCCGTGGAGAGATTAAATCACTGAATGGCCTGTTTGAGAGGGGATGGATGCTAACTCCAGCCCTGCCTAGGTCGGGATACAGCCTGAGCCACTGGGGGCCCTGCTCTCCCATTCCCGCCCCCGAACCCACATTCCAACACGGAGCAGTAAACTGAAGTAACTACTACTTTGATTAAACCAGGGTAACTGCTCGCCTTCGTTAGAGTTCAGACACCCAAACTGAAGTAGTGATGTGTCAGTCCCCCTCCCCCGCCCCATGGTTGTATCTGCCCTCACTTGAGGGAGGCGGGGGGGTCACAGCCTTTCCATTTTACCCACCCAACCCTACCTTTCCCTACCCTATCCTAGCCCCCTTTTCAAAAACCCAGAATAAAGAGTTATCCATCATAGATTTTAATAGTACAAGAGATCAATTGTATGGAAAATACAGATATAAAAGCCCCCCAACCCTCCACAGCCCTGTTCGGCTTTCGCAACATCCTGTGGCAAGGAATTCCACAGATTAACCGTGTGTCGCGTGAAAAAGTAACTTCCTTCAAATGGTTTTTAAACCTGTTGCCGGTCAGAGTCCAGCCCAGGAAGTCACCGTGGTGAAGGCCTTCCTGGGCGACATGGAAGGGAGCCTCTGAGGGGGTCAGATCCGGCAGGATTTGAACACATTAGGCTTCATCTCAGCAATTCCAGATGCTGCCAGGAATGCCGTTTACCACAGTGCTGCAGGATTCTGTAAATTATTATTAGTATTCATTATTTATCTAGTGCCCAGAATGTCCTTGGCACTGCACAATCATTAGCCTCGGTTCCCTGCCCCAAGCGACTTACAATCAAATCCAGCCATTTCTCACTTACACACCCTAATGAGGTGCGGCAGCGAGGTAGCCGTGTCAGTCCCCCAAAATCGGACAGAGGCGGCACGACAAGAAACCCAGCTTCCGAGAGGGACTGTCCCTTGCGTAGAATTTACGTTCTAAGTTCTAGGAAGAGTTAGAGAGAGGGTTGGCTCCGTGGTGTTTTGATAGGACACCACACGCTTGCCTGGGTTTATATACCCCTGCCTTTGTGCCTGGGGTTTTATACAAAATATGAAAAAAATCCCAAGAAGAGTTGAAACCCCCCCCTTCTCACCGGCCGCCCCTGGCTCTGACCGTGACCCTCTCCCTTCCATTCAACACTCAGCTGCCAAGGTCCCCCACCTCGCCTGCTGCTAGGATCACGTCCGACCCCTCCTCTTGACATCCATCCAGCACAAACCCCTGTTTTTCAAGGCTCCTCGTGGCCTTGCTAGGCCGAAAGCCTTAGCTGAACTACTGCTAGCGACAGCTAAAGAACTTCTGTGTAGAACAGCGTGCTCAGCACGTCCAAAAATAAAGTGCCATTATTTCTCTAACCTCCTTTCCCGTCATGCTCCCAACTGGGAACTTCGCCCCCACCCCATGTCTTTTCTAGACTGTAATCCCCTTGGGGCAGAGCTCTCTCTATATATATATAATCAGGGACCCTCAACCACCCCAAAGCCTCCTGCTCCCTGATCCATCTTTACCGCTTTCTCCAGTGCTGCCCCCTATGCCTGGAACTCCCTACCCTAGCCCTTCACACGCAGAGATCACTCATTTATGCTCCAGGCCTGTTGCTGGCACGAGCTAAATAATTAATAAATAATCATCATTTGACACTTTATTTTTGGACATGCTGGGCTCTCTGTTCTGTTGTTGTTCTACACAGAAGCTCTTTAGCTATAACTAACAGTAGTTCGGCTAAGGCTTTTGGCCTAGCTATAGGCTCCCAGCGAGCTTAGCTAGGTCACCGAGCTGCTTCTTAAGTACGACAGGAAGTAACTGTTGGACAATTTGTTCCAGGAAAGGGGGAGCTGATGGGGAAGGGGGGGGACTTTATTTTCAGTAAGGTCCATTATTCATAAAGCTTAGTTCAAATAGCAACAAGAAGGTTTGGGGAAGGGCAGGTTCTTCTGCGTGTAAGGATCAGAGTTAAGAACATAAGAGCCAAACCAACGGTTCATCCTGTCTCTGACAGCAGCCAGCCTTGGCTGTCCAGGAAAGTATGCAGCAGATTACAATGCGGGTTAATCAGTTTCCTGCCCTACTTCCCCAGCTCCTGACAATCAAGGCTCTTGTTCCCCTGTCTAACTCAACTGTCCAGTAGCCAATTAGGGACCTGGCCGCCAAAGATTTAGCCAGTCCCTTTTCGAAGCCAGTTATGCTACTGGCCTGGACCACATCCTTTGGCAAGGAGTTCCACAGATTTATCATACGTTGGGGGGAAAAGCACCTCCTTTTATTGGTTTTAAACCTGCTGCCTGTTCACGTCATGAAGTGACCGCTGGTTCTATTGTTTTTAAAAAGGGTAAACAGCAGCTCCCAATTTCCCTGTTCCACACACCTTTAATGTCCTTGTAAATTTCTATCTTGTCCCCTCTGTTGTCCCTTCTCCAAGCTGAAGAGTTAATTTGTATTGGTTTTGAACTTCCTGTAAGCCACAGCGAGTCCTTCGGGAAATAGACTGCATGTAAGTTTTAACAAATTATAATAAAGGATTGATTATTAATATTAGTCATTAATGGTTAATAATAATAATTCTAGTAACAATTCGAATTTAAAAAGGCAGTGCCAAGTGGGCTGGAGTTACTCTATGTTGGATGTTTAATTGCAATAAAGGAAGCTTTTGTTATTTTAACAAATACAGGAGCTTCGTTTTAATTTTTTCCTTTACTGCATTTTGACAAATCCTTGTAATTTTATCGCTCTCATATGGGGTTTTCCCCCCGCGAAAAAAAACGTTTCTACCATAGCCAAAGTTTTTGTGAGCTGATTTTTACACAGGATCTCCAAGTAAAATTCTCTGTCAGCCCGAGAGACAGCGACCCGCACGCCAACCTGGCGGTTCCCTAACTAAACTAACTGACTCCATTTAAAGGACAGCAGGTAACAGGAGAAAGAGTTTGCAAGCCTCCCAGCTCTCCCAGAGACCTCTGACCCAGTGGGCCCTCCCCAAGAGAAACTAAGCCCCCCAAAAGAAAACTAATCAGTTCCCCCCCCAAAAAAACCCCACTTCTCTCTGCTGCTGGATCTCTTCAGCTTAGAGAAGAGAAGACTGAGAGGGGACATGATAGAGGTTTATAAAATCTTGAGTGGTGTGGAACGAGTAGATCGGGAACGATTATTTACCCTCTCAAATAGCACTAGAACTAGGGGACACTCCAGGAAACTAGCTGCCGGCAGATTGAAAACAAATAAAAGGAAGTATTTTTTCACTCAGCACATAATTAGCCTATGGAATTTGTTGCCAGAGGACATTGTCAAGGCCAGTAGTCTAGCTGGGTTTTAAAAAGGCCTGAATAAGTTCTTGGCGAGTAGATCCATTAATGGCTATTAGTCAAGTAGTTTACGGGATGAACTTCTTACTGTCGGGAGCTGGGAGTGAACAACGGGGAAGGGATTGCCCATTGGGACTGTCGGTTCTTCTCCCATGCGATCGAGATTGGTCACTGTCGGAGACAGGATGCTGGGCTTGATGGACCATTGGTCTGACTCAGTATGGCACTACTGACGTTCTTATGCTTGGCCCTCCTTTGAGATCGAAATATACTCCACCTGAAGGAGGAACTAGACACACCAGTATAAAACGGAAGACAAGCGGCTAAGCAACAGCATGGCAGGAGCCGGGAGTTCTGGTGGATGATTGATACAAAGTTATCTCACCCTGTCCCGAAGGTTCAAGGAGGGTTACAGCGCGCGCACACACACAATAATCCGCAAATCCTATCCCCACCTGCCAAACGCTCTCCCCTGGAAGAGGAGCAGGCTCAAATGAATTGAACAGGAGGGGAGACAAGGTGGAACCCTGTGGCACCCCGCAAGGGGGAGCTCCTGAGGGGACCGTGAATGACTGACCAGACTTCCCCCGACAGGAACTGGAGGACCGTGCCCGGTTTGGGGCATGGCGCTTCGAGAAGGACGTAGAAAACCTGGAGAAGATAGAAAGGGGCTGGAGGCTGAGCCATCGGAGGAAAGGCTGAAAGAACCGAGAGGATGTTTAGCTTAGTGAAAAGAAGACAAAGGGAAGGGGGGGACATGAGAGCAGTTGAAATATCTAAAAAGAGTCCACAAAAAGAGACGCTAAATTCCCCACGGACGCAGGAGATAAATTTAGTTAAAATGATGATTCTACCAAGATTTCTATACATTATTCTGGTTCTGCCTATAGAACTCCCAGTACAATTTTATAATATGTTTAACAAATTGATAACGGGCTTTATCTGGAAAAATCATCGACCTAGAATTAGAAAAGTGATAATGTTCACGCAAAGTGAAAATGGAGGGCTAAAACTGCCAGACATTAAGTTGTATCACTGGGCGTCAAGCCTCAGAGCTATTAAGATCTGGGTAAAAGAGGAGGACATTTTCATTCCAAATTTGGGTGAAGTTAGAGCAATTTTTACATCAAGAATTAAATCTAAAAAAATGGATCCTGGAGGAGGTAAAACCCGCACAGGTTAAGGACAAAGAGCATCCATTTGTGGGTTGGGCTTTAAAAATTTGGAATATTTGTACAAGGAGATTAGCTATCATGCAGGGGAAAATGCCCTATACTCCACTATTTGGAGAGGTCACAAAAAGTTGTGGATTCGAGAAAGAAATGAAAGATAAATGGCACAAAAAGGGGTTCATAAAGGCAGCGCAGATATTTAACAATGAGACGTTTAAAACACAAGAAGAGTTAGAGAATGCCCTAAAAGAAAAAAATCCCCTTTCTCAACTATATGAAATTGAGGTCAGTATTCACAAAGACAGAGGATAAGGAATACTTTAGTAGGAAAAAAATGGGACTGGAAAAAGTTATTATGGACAATACAGATGAGAGCAAAATTCTGTCCAGAATATATAGGGAGTTATATACTATTTACCACCCTCCAGATGTAAGTTACCTTGCTCAATGGGGACGAGACCTGGAGAAGGTCATCACTCCAGAGGAAGAACAAAAACTCTGGGCTACTATGAATAAATGCTCATGGGCCCTATCAATAAAAGAACAACAGATTAAACTGAGCCTGAGGATGTATATGACCCCCCAGAGGCTGCATCAAATTAATAGAAACTATCCTGATCTGTGTTGGCGAGGGTGTGGGGAGGAGGGCTCTTACATTCACTGCTGGTGGGGCTGCAAGAGAGTGAATAAGTTT
>QEPC01010801.1:191276-209428 GCA_003113815.1 Sphenodon punctatus
AGTTCGATCTCCATCCTATTCCTTCAAATCCTTACACCCTTTGGGGGGCAAAGAGAGAGGACCAGTGAGGTGAGGTGAGGTGAGGTGGTAACTCAGTTCCCAAAGAGTTCACAATGAGTTTTAGGGGAACTCATTAGCTTCCCAATGAGTTTTAGGCTGGGCGGGGTATTACTTCAGTGAGAACGCTCATTCAACTACCCTTGTTTTACATTTTTTTTGTAAAACACTCTGTCTTGTCTGGGTGGGAGGGGTTGTCTGGAGACTTAGAAAAAAACAGACTGAAAGAAATTATTATATATTTAAGGAAAACAAAAATAAAGAACATCGCCGGATAAAAGTTTAAATTAAGTTTGAAATCAAATCAATTTTGTAACCTAATAAAGGAACATAACCCACGGTCACACAGTTACCCACGGCGTTGGCGGGTGGTTGGTGGGGCACCCAGCTGGCACAAATCAAAGGGCACAGTAGGTTGGAATGGGCTGCAGTAGGGAAGCACTGGAGGAAGCAATGGAGCAGATATCATGGAGGATCCGGGATGGGCAGTGACATGTAGTGTGCGACCAGGTAGTAAGCCTCAAATGGATCGGCCATAGCAAGGCCAAGCTGCACATCGGATCGAGAGCACACACCAGCCAGCACCATCAGCTCCGCCGCGGTGGCCTCCAGCAATACATAGTCATTACATGGGGGTCATTGAAGGTGAGCCAGCTCCAACAGACGGTGATAGGCAGCACCACGTGAATCTAGGGAAGGTCCCCCCTCAGCAAGACAGGCTGTGAAGGAGGACATGCTGCACACATACAGGGCGGAAAGGGTCTCTGCTGCAGACCAGACCACATGCGAGCATATCATCTCCGGGATGCGACCATCGGGAAAGGGACGGAGGCAGTCGAGTGCGGTCAACTCAGAACCAAAGTAGCAGAGCCCTGAACTTAGACTTGCATAGGCACCTGTGCTGCTGTCCGGCGAGTTGGCAAGCAATTGTATGGCTGGGGAATGCCAAAGATCACACAGGGTCATTGTCTCTCGGAAGCTCCAGCTATGGGTTGCTATTGCTAATATGCCAGCAATCCCTGGAGAAGGGAAGAGCAGCATCCAGCCATCGTCTCCAACAGTAGAATGCGGAAGTTACTAACTGAATGTGTGGCTTGAAGCCCTAGAGGGACGGGAGGCGATGGGGGAGCTCCCAGGACAGATAAGCCCACCGGGTGCTGGCTGAAACATTGTTGCAATGAATTGAGAAGGAGCTATTTGAGGCGTGGGATGCGGAAAGCTAGGCTAGCCTAACTCGATGAAAGTAGCAGAGAACACACAGAGAAGGTCATTCAACAGCACACAGACAGGGACGGGACCACGGGACACACGAGGCAAGGGAGTCAGAGTACAACACAACTGGCACAGAGGGGTGGGCGATGCGATCTGCGCCGCCCTGCTTAGGTGGGGGACGGGGTACAAGGCTTCCTGCAACTCCAGTGGTGCTGTCAGGGAGCCCGCCTCCTCCTCATTCTCCTCCTCCATTCCAATCCTCTCTTTATGCTGCCTACGATTCCTCCTAGTCCTATCCCTCCTGCCTGGCTCCATCACCCATGGCCAGGTGCTGCACTGTGTCCAACCATGTCCAGTCCCACCAAGTTTAAATCTCCCTCCTAGGCTTGCGTTGGTGCTCGTTGCCTAGCAGCACCAGTGATGCAGGTTCTTAAACTTTCTTCACGAATATGTGAAGAAACTCCACAGATTTGATATACGTTAATATAATAAGAAAGCATATTTTTAATATTTTAATAACAAAGCAAGCAACACAACACAGCAAGAATTATATTATTACAAAACAGTTAAACTACAACAACAACAAAAAAAGTTTTACGTAAAATAGAACAACCGGGATTTGAACATGCAGAATGCTAGCTAAAAATTGTACCGCGAGAGGGACCCTTACGCGGCATGCTATTTACGCAGTTAGGACAGAATTAGGATAGGATTGATTTAAAGCTGTGTGTGTAATGCCTAAGTTGCTGCTGCTGATGGACATAGTTACATAGTTACACTCAGGTTAGACTCAGTTACACTATGTAACATAATTACATAGTTACACTCAGGACTGGAAGCATTTCTTAAGCTTGTGATGCAGGTGATGGAGGGGTGTTATTGTCTTTGGTGTTTGTTGTCAGAAAATAATAATAATAATAAAAGTTTATTATTCTAGGGTGCAATTCTAGATGCCTATGCTCTCTCAAATTCATAGACATAGTCAGAGATGTGTGGTTTTGAAAACATACAATGATTCAGTGGGCACTGGCCAGTGGACACTCCTACGGGGAAGCCTTTGTAGGCTGTGGGAGGGGACGTTTTTCTACTCTCCTATTTGTGAGAATGTGAGTATTGCACAGAATTCTGCGAGGCGCAATGTGGGATGCCGAGTTTTAGGAATGGAATCACGGTGCGGTAACAGCTGCTGCCGCATCAGCCCTACCCAGGGGTGCACGTGGTCGCTTCCCCCCAGGCGGGCATGTGGCCAGCCCACTCGCGGGGATGCTCAGCTGGACCCGGCACCGGCACCTGCTTGCTGCCCTATCACACCCCCTGCACAGCACCAACCACTCCCTGGTCCCCACTGGCCTACACAGTACATAAGGAATACGCTGAGGCCGGTCAGATGTGGGGCAGAGGGGCTATAGCACGGGACCGTGCGGCAGACAGAGAATGGCGATCCCGGACTGGGTGCATGTGGAGGAGCTCCTGCAACACCAGGGGAGAGTGGGCCATGGGCACAGGCCTGACAGCGGAGTGCACCACAGTCATGACACATGCCAGGGATGTGTGGCAGGGAGTGGGAAGCAGCAGCACCATGCTGCCAGGGGACGCGGACCTACTGCCCAGGGATGTATTGCTGCACCTCCTGGGCACAGGCCTCCTGCTGCTGTGCATGCTGCTCCAGCAGATTACCCTGCTCCGCCTGCAGAGTCAGAGGTCCGCCCTCCTGGGGGCACGGTGGCAGAGGGCAGCAAACCTCAGGAAGGCAGTGCTCGTGTGATGGGCGAGGCAGGCGTCTGTCAGATGCCATGCCCTTCTGGGCTCCGCAGTGGTGCCCTGGACTGGGCCAGTGCCCCCGTACCAACGTGCCCAGAGAGGAGTAGCCCCACGCAGCTTTGAGGGGAACAGGGATGGCATCTGCCACCACATTTCTGGCTGGGAAGCCGACCGCCAGCCAGCGCTGGACCCACACCCATGTCTGTAGGCCTGGGACCCCCTTCCAAATGGCAGGGACCTACCCCTTACCTGCATCCTGCCCTCCATTCCATGTATGGCCTACTGGGTCCAGAGAACGGGTCCTGTGGGTTGCCCAGTGGTGAATGCCCTCCCCTCGTTGTTGGCCGCGGGTTGCGCTGGCCCCGCACATGCCCATCAGCCAATACAAGTCGAGTCGCGTGAACAGGTGAAAACATAGTGCCTCACCTCTGTATGGAATTATCCAAACAATTAATGAAAAATAGCCCAGCTTTCCTCCTGATTCTCATGATGCACATGTCACGCCACAGAATTTGGAGAGGCTTTTGTCCCAAAGGAAATTTCTATTCATCTTGCCTTACCAGAGGCTTCCCAACATTGTTTTTACATTGTAATCCTCTTGATATTATTAACAGTGTCACATGTATGGCTTCCCTCTGTCTATTTGGCCATCTTCCAACTGGACCCTAGCATGCTGAACTAGCCCATGAGTGCCATGACCTATATAGAACAATTACAACACAATTTAAGGCTCCCTCTTCCTTAGTTGTCCTATTACTCCTCATACCTGTATGGAATTCCACTGCATATCTATATGTAAAATCATCAATCACAGCATTCACTGCATATCTATATATAAAATCATAAATTTCAGCATTCAATGCACCTCTCTTGAGAGCATACAAACCCTGGTGCTCCTCCATGGGCTTTATCCAAATCCAAGTTCCTCATGTTCTCTTATTCACAGTTCTAATCCATGAGGTCTGAATGTTCAGAGAGTGCAAACAGCTGACATGGCTTAATGGGGCTCTACAGCTAATCTCTCCCATATCTTCATGGAGGACGTCCCCTTCTCAATAAATGCAAATGTTCATCATCTGGTGCAGGATTAAATGGAAACTGCAACCACTCTCCTCAGGTCCCAATTGGAAAGGCATCCCAGTCTCAATTGTAGTAAGGATCATCAGAGAGTACAGGTCTGAGGCATGGGCTTCAAATGATCTCTCCCAACTGGAGATGAACAAAATCCCCATCTCAGTAAGCGAGCCACATGAAACTGAGATAGGATAATGAGTCAATTGTATTGAATGAATAGCTTTATTTGCCGTAACTGTACAGTTATTGGCGTAAATAACAACACAAACAAAAAATAACGAACAAAGTTAGTTAAAACATCACACTCTGTTATCCATTACAAACCTGAATTGGAAACAATACACCCGGGAATAATACCCTTAAATGCATACTAACAAATTCAACTTTTGCCTTAAGTTCCTTCCCATAACTTCAGACGGGCCCACTCCAGAACCTATTTGACCTTCAGTCAGAGGTCCCTCCAGGATCACTCTGGGCCTCTCCAGATTTTTTAACATTCCTCACATACATTGCCAATTTACCAAAGACCGCTACTGCTAAGGTCAATTTTGAAGCTCTTGCATCTAAACATAATCTAAGACTATCAGTAAAAGGGTGGCTTACTTGGGATTCTTTAAGGGCCGCAAAAAGCTTGCCCCTTATCCCATAATGTCTAGGGCAGACCAGCAAAATATGATCATTCGTATCCAAGTTCTGTAAAGTACAATGCAAGCACATTCTTTCAGAAAATGGGATACACAAATATCGACCCTCTAGTATGGCCGAGGGAAAAAACCCCACAACGCAAACGCGCAAAAGCCCGTCTTACTGAGAAGTTGGGCCAAGCAATCAGATAGTTTGTCTCGGATAAAGATCTTGATGGTGGAATGTACTGCGGGTTAACCCTCTGGCGATGCAACATAACAGCATCTAATTGTAGTTGCTGATCCGCCAACATTTGTTTTACCATCGCCATAGCCTGTTTAATTCCCTTGGCAGCCAAATATTCTGGGGAGAAACCCAGTCTCCCCACAACCTCCTTGAGTTGTTTTTGCCAAGGGGAAAGTTGTCCCACCTCCTTAGCTCTCCCCAAAAGAGATTTATCCCCCTGTGGGATTAGTTCTACCCTTAACCAGACTCTCACCAAGGCCTGGAGCGCAAAAACCCTGATGGGAGAGCATCCAGTTTCTAATCTCAGGAAAATCTGGGGATTTCCTTTTGGAACCCCCAGAATTGCCCTTAAAAAATCATTTTGAATCATTTCCAGATGTTCTAGGAAATCCAAACCCCATACTGGAAAAGCGTACAGGAGCTGTGCCACAACTTTTGCCCGAAATAAGCAAAGGGCCGGGAGTACCAACTGGCCCCCTCTACCAAAATAGAAACCTCGGATAACGCCCGTCATCAGGCGGGCCTGGTTCTTAACCATGGACCAATGGTCACGCCAGGCAGGGGAGTTAGAGAAGGTAACTCCCAAATATTTAAATTTGTCTACCTGAGAAATCTGATGACCATCCATCATCCACTTATGGGTTTCCCCATGCTTGCGGGGGCCAACTATTAACAACTTTATCTTCCCATGGTTAATGAGGAGGCCTTCGTTGTTACAATATTCCTCAATCTTCCTCATCGCCCGCCTCAAACCCACCAGTGACCTGGAAATAAGAATGGTATCATCCGCATAAAGCAAGGAAGCTACCTCTCTGTTCCCGATCTGCGGTGGGTAAGAATCAGCCTCATCCAAGCGGGGAGGAAGATCATTAAGAAAGATGTTGAATAGGGTGGGTGCCAATAGGCAACCCTGTCTCACCCCTCTGGCAACCTCCACCCTACCTGTCAAGGCCCCCTCCCTTGTGCACCTAACCTGCAAGGAATTACCCTCATGCATACAAGTTATCAAAAATAAAAGCCTCGGCTCCATCCTCAAGGCTTCCAGCTTGGCCCACAGCTGAGCCCTGCAGATGGAGTCGAATGCCGTTCTTAGGTCCACAAAACATAAGTAGACCTTCCTCCCCTGGCCAAGAGATTTCCCCACAAGGCAGGACAGAAGCAATGCATGATCCACTGTAGAGCGACCCTTCTGGAAGCCAATTTGCTCTGGCGTGATAATGTTTTGAGAATCCAGCCATCCAAGAAGCCTCTTCAGCAATAGTCTTGAATAAAGTTTTCCAAGAATGCTCAATAAGCTAATTGGGCGGTAGTTCCCCAGGTCCCTCGGGTCCCCTTTCTTAAAGATGGGGACCACAATACTTTTGAGCCACACTTTAGGGAAAACACCAGTAGCGTTCACATGGGTGAAGATTGGAGCCAGCACCCTGGCCCACCAATCTGGGGCCTCTTTTAAATGCTCTACAGTTATTAAATCTGCCCCAGGGGCCTTACCACTTTTGAGCTGTTGGATCATTTCCCTAACCTCTTCTTTAGAAACTGGAGGCCAGTGCGGGAAGGAATCAGATTTCTTCAGGGAAAGGCCACAGGGGGGCAGCGGGGAAGCTGAAAAAATATCCCCGTAATATTTTTCCCACACCTGTGGTGACAAGACCACAGGAACCAAAGTATCTTCCCCAAAACTCACCTGACGAATAAGGCCCCAAAATTGTTTGGAGTTCCCACTCCCTGCCGCTTTCTGCAAGCACCACCATTGATGCCTCTGGAAGGCTAAACGTTTTGAAATAATTAGACGGCGATATTGTGAGCGAATGGTCAAAAAGTATATTTTATCAGGACTAGATGGGTTCAACTTTAAATGATTTGCCGCACGTCTAAATTTCAAACGTTGGGCCCTGCATTCTCCATCAAACCATGTTGGGCATCTTTTCTGTTGGGTCATAAAGCGGCCCTTGGAAATTAAACATGGATTGAGTAAATCGAGAAGCACTTCAAGGCCACTCTGGATATCTACCGTCCCGCTTATAATTGAGGAGCACAGGTTCACCATATTAGGCTCCTGCAATAATGTCAAAAACTCCTGTGCCAATTTGTCCGACCACCTAACTCTCTTATACCCCTCAACTTCCCCCACCCGGGGGTTCGGCCCTTCCCAGCGGGGAGGCGCCGGTTGGTCCTGGGAATCTGCCCAGGCTAGCTGTAATAAACAATGGGCGGTCTCCACATCAGGAGATACTTCGAGGCTCAACACTCTTGGGAACAGGGCAGTTTAAACCAGGAAGTAATCAATGGTACTTGACCCCTGGAAGGAGTGGAATGTATAACACCCCACCTTATCTCCTTCTACTCTACCATTTAATAGTATAAGATCCAGATCCCCTACCAACCGCTCCATCTCCCTAGCATTCCTGTTAGATACTTTATCCTGGGATCTTCGAGGGGGGATCAAAAGAGAGTCTGTAGCTCTCACTCTGGTCCCAAGACCCTGCCACTCTCCCACTCTCGTATTAAAGTCCCCACCCACAACCAGGAAAGCAGCAGGAAACATCAGCCGTGCCACTTTGACCCTATTAATAACCTCCTCCCAGATTCCGGGGAAAGAGAACCTCGAGGTCAGAGGAGGAATATAGATGTTACCTATTAGCAACTCGTCAGCCGATGGTAGCACACAATGGTAAAGTGCGAAATATGATTTATAAAAATTTATTAATTTTACAGTTGCCTTAAAAGAATTGGAGTGAACTAAAGCTAGTCCTCCACTGGGTCTGCCTGCAGCTTCTGCGGGACTTGCCTTTAAAGAAATCACAGAGAAGCCGGCCAGCTCAATATCATGCAGTGCCCACGTTTCCTGAAGGAGGCAAACATCCTGCTCTCCCAAAAGCCGTTTAAAATCCGGGTCCCGCCATCGGGACTTCCAGCCTGAGATGTTCCACGAGGCCATCTTAAAGGCTGGCCACTGTAATTGTCAGGAGGCTTCTGGGTTAGAAGGCTTTACAGGAATACTACTGTGCCTTCCGTTTTGCCCCTCCTCCACTATAAATCCAGAGCCTGATCGAGTATTAACATGGTCTAAGGGAACAGCCCCAGGGGCCTCCAAGTTCACCAATGGAAGTCCTAAAGGGATATAATTCCTTGTCCTGTCCGTGAGCCCAAAACCTACCCCTCCTCCAGGGGGGAGGTCGGAGCTCTCCCCATAACTCAAACCACTATGGGGATTAATATCACTGCCCACCACTGTAGTTGGTAACAATGTACCATCCTGATTGCAGGCAGTCATGCCTGCTTCAAAACTCTCCTCCACTGTATTGTTTCCATTCAAATTATTTGGGCAAAAGGTTTGCTGATTGGATTTCAAAGGAGGGGAGGGCTCCGCAAGTTGTCTCTCCCTCTTCTTCCTAGATGTATTCCCCCCACGTGGACGCGAGTCCGCTCTCAACTTATTCAGTTGGAGACATAAATTATCCAATTGGGATAAAAGGCGAACCTGTGAAAACTCTAACTTGTTCTGGCCAGCTAGATCGATCAAGGGATCATGCTCCTGCGAGCCTAAAACCCGCTCCGCAGGCCCATGAGTAGAAATGCGCAATGCATTCATTTCTGTTTCCATAGGCGCTACTCTCTGGGAATCCTCCAGGGGCACCGAAGCATTCCTTTGGCCCTGCTGAGAATACTGAATAGAACATACGTCCCTCGGGAGAGACGGGGCCTCACCTTGGCCTTGCGGGGGCAGATTTGAGGGGTCAAGAGGGGTAGTGTTTGGGAGTGGTAATATCCCCTCTGCACCCTGTATACGCCTCTCTCCCAGAACAGCGATATTACCTAAATTGGACTGGAATGCTCTGGAGACAAAAACTGACCTTTCCTCTAAAGTTGTCTTAATAGTCCAGATTTTAGTCATAATCTCCGCTGAAATAAACGTTACTTTAACTATTTGCCTATCACGGGAGACTAGTAACTGGTCCACCGCCTCGATGTCATGCCTAGTAATTGGCAGGTATCTCTGAACTGGAAAATTAAGCAATATTCTGAGATGGCCTGCGACATCTAGGACAGTGTTCCACTGTGGAGGGCGTCTCCCATAACATGGCAAAATTGAAAAAATCAGGGTAGAAGGCAGTATATTATAGGATGCTACTACTTCAGCGCAGGTTGGCACTGAGCTAAGATTATCACAAACCGCTCCTGGTTGCAAAGCCCGAAGGGGTCTATCTGCAACATGGCATACTGGGGGCTTTATTCCTTGTGTAGTCACACCCTGCCTTAGTGACAGCGTAGGGGAAACAGGGCCCAATACTTCAATTCCCAAGCAGGGGGGTGATGGTAAATGCCTAGCTCCTAGTTGGTTCCCTCTAAGGGGGAGCAAAAGGTCCAACTTCTCATGAATGTGGTGGACCTGTGCGCACATAAACCGGACTGATTCAGCTGTAACCATAACATGGTTAGTAAGAAAGTCAGTCAGGGAATCATTCCCTCTGTGCCCACAAGGCCCTACATACCTCTGCGATAGCATAACACTCCCACCCCCCGGAAGGACATCGGGGTGGAATGTTGTGAGTAGGAAGACAATTCCCCCCCCCCAGCTTGCCAGAAATTACTTGTGAGAAGGATAATTCTGAAGTCGATTCCAGGGGTATAACATCGACTGCAGCAGCTCCCTGAGGATTACGACCTGCAGGGGGGGAAAAAAGTTTCCATACACCTCTCCTTAACTGCTTCTGTGGGGAAGGGGATCCTGTGAAGGCTCAGATCGGAGCCTCTTAGAGGAGGGCATATTTAACCAAAATCAAAATATCAACCTTAGGCTACTAATACATATATGACAAACTAAATAATATTCCAATACTTTCCCACACCTAAAGGGATCAAACATGATCTGGGGAGAAGATCCTATTCCCCACCTGTACTAACTCTAACAGGACAATTCCACAGACACCCGAGTTCCACTGATTCCAGACCTCAGCGGGAAGCTTCCCCTATTCGCCTAACTTAAAGGATTCTCCCCGGTCCACTCCCCATGCTAGCAAACATTGGGGGGCGAGTCTGTCTCCGTGTTGCGTCAGCCCCTCTGTCCCCGCAGCAGGCAAATGCTTGCAAATGAAGCCCACTGGGCAGCCCGCCAACATGATGGTCCAGGCTCCAACCCGGCAGCAGCCTCGGCAGGACGTTTGGTGGCGGGGCGAGCCCTATAATGCTCCATCCACTCTCCTAGGCTCTCCGAAGGGCTTGCAGGTGTCAGGTACGTCAGGTGCATAGATCAAGAGGGCGAGCAACAGAGCCGGGTCCGCCCCACCAACAGTCCCGCTAATAGCCCTGACAACGGCTGACACCCTTGGGTGTCACCCTTCGGCTGGCGCCCAAGGGCTGACGCCCAAGGGGGCCCCGGCCTCTGGATAAATACCTGTAGGCAGAAGAGGGTTGGCCAATAAGGGCTAGGCAAGTTCCAGCCCCAGACTACTCCCAGCTGCTCCTTCTCCAACTGCTAAAGGGCTGACGCCCAAGGGGGCCCCGGCCTCTGGATAAATACCTATAGGAAGAAGAGGGTTGGCCAATAAGGGCTAGGCAAGTTCCAGCCCCAGACTACTCCCAGCTGCTCCTTCCCCAACTGCTAAAGGGCTGACCATTGTATTGATATGAGACATATTCCAGGGTTGATACCTGTGGCAATTCCAAAGCATGCAATTGTCTTGCAGTACTCTATAAAATCATGCATTTGTGCATAATGATAGCTTGCATGTCAAAACATAAACAAACTTAATCCTGACATTGTGAATCTTTCAAAACACATAACACTCCTGTGTGCAACACAGGGAACCAATAAGACAATTAGTTAAGGTGCTGTGGTATGGAGAAAAAGAATACAAGGCCACAATGTTCAATCTGTCATCTAAGAAAATTGGACCATTTATTGTCTTCATTCAAACCCTGAGGTTTAACAGTATCCAGATTATGTATCCAGAATACCTCCCTTTTTAATAAGGTTTTCATGTTCCTTCTACTGGATAACAAAGTCTCAATGTACATAAATCTGAGATCATCTGATTTATGATTCCTTTCCAAAAAATGGGAAACCAGTGGTTCTTTTTCCACACATCTCCTGATGTTGCTGCAGTGTTCCCCAATTCTTACTTTAAGTGGTCTTGAAGCACGCCCGAAATAAATTAAATTGCAGGGGCACTGTATTGCATAGATCACATAGATGGAACAACACATCGAGAATTGTTTCAGTGTGAACTTCAGTCCTGTAATGGGATGAACAAACACCTTAGTGGGGATGCTCAACTTGCATACATTACTTCTGCCACATTTGAAATGTCCTAACAAAGGTGGCATAGATATACAGGAAGTAGACCTAGTAGTAGCTGTATGTTGGAAATCTGTATGAACCAAAATATCTCTAATAGACTGAGTCTTTTCATAAGCAAACAGAGGCTTCTTTCTACACCCTGGTACATTGATCACCAGATGCCAATGCTTGCTTACTGCCTGCTCAATATGCTGACGGTCTGGCTTCCCTGTCATCCACTGGCCACTCCACATCAGTTGATGCTGTTGGTCCCTGCTTGGAGGAGCAAGAATGGCTTAAGGGATCACCATGTGCACTCACCTCTGTCCTTTGTTAGTGTATTGGCATCTGGGTGCCCCATAGGGATCTGGGGAGCCTCCTCCTCCCCACTCGAGCAACGCATTTGCTGTAGGGCGCTCGTTGAAGGTGCCCCCCAGGATGGTCCACCCATGGTATCACGGCAAATGCCCAGTCACGTTCTGAGGCACCGTGCAGGTACACATGCCCCTGGCAGTGGCTGTTGCTCCCCATCTCATGTACCGCGTGTGTGCAGCGGGGAGATCCACAATGTGTTACCTACCAGGGTCCCGCTTCGCGCAGTTCCATGGTTTCCCATCGCCCCCCCCCCCGTGTTGCACCCCAAAACCCCTGGGTGGCCGAGGTGCTGAGGCCTTACCTGTGGGGGTTGAGTGGCCTCCATGGGTGGTTGCTCGATCTGGAGTGCACGGTCTTGGGGTGGAAGTGTCGCCTCCCTGTGGAGGTGTCGAGGTGGCAGTGGGGGTGAAACCACAGGGGGTGCAGGCTGGATGGGCAGTCCCGCAAGTGGGTCTGGCCACCCCATGGGGGGGAGGGGGACCCCGTGGACCAGTCCCAGATAGGGTTGCTGCTGGGGGAACCATGGATGGCCGAGGTGCAGGGGGGAAAGGGGGGACCGGCACTAGTGGGAAGCCGCCATGGTGTTGGTCGGCTACTGGCCCTCCTTCCACGGCATGGACTCCCCCATGAGGTCCATGAGCCGTGCGGCCTGACCCTCCAGCCTGTCCCTCGCCTTGGAGGGTGGCAGCCTGGTGCCTGTCCCAGAGGTGCTCGGTGTGGGACCGGCAGCCAGGATCTCCCGATCCCTGTTCCCCTCCCCTCTGATGAGCTCTCTGGTGAGCGAGAGCTCACAGGAGTGCACCTCGGCTAAACATTGCGATTCTGCTAGCAGCTCCCTGCCGAGGTCCTCCCTCCAGCACCGGTTCCTGGCCCGCATCTCCCGGTTCCGCTCCATGTTGCCGGAAGCTGTTCCCCTCGTGCAAGTGGATTCCTGATCTGTGAACGGGAGGTTGGACAGAACGCTAGTGCAACTGACCAGTGTACTCCACTGCCCTCTACCACATGTCCTGGGGTGCCCAGTGGGGCAGCCCCCATATTGTGGCTTCCCACCTCTGCCCTCCTCTTTGGGACCCACCTTCCCTGCCCTCTTGTGGGATTTGTCCCCGGCCGCAGATCGCTGAAGGTGGGGCCCAAGTCCATCCTGTGTTCTGTGGGGGCCGCTGTGGGTCCACCAGCCTCTCCCACCTGCCCCACCACCCCACCCCTGTTGGGCCCTGCTGCTAGTGGTTGCTCACCCCTGGGTGGCCTCCCCCAGTACCTCCACCCCCTTCCACACCCGGGCCCTCAATGGCCCGTGAACCGTGTCATGGAGGGTGGCCCACCTGGTGGTGTGGGTGCTGCCTAGCCCCCCTCCTCCTCCTCCTCCTCCTCCTCCATGACCTACACCTCGTGCACCACCCATCTGGCTTGAGCTGCAATGGGAGGGGGTACCATTATTGTTTGCATGCCCCTGGCCCCAGATGCAGCAGCTCTGTCCAGACCGATTCCCTCCCAACCCCCCCAGCCCCGCTGGGGCAATCATACCTGGATCCTGTTCCTCTGTCTCCTGGGGGCTGTCCCAGGTCTCCGTGTGATACCCACAGGACCCCCTGTCCCTGTGGCAGGATGGTCTGTGAGTCTTGTGGGCACGCGCAGAGTGTGGTGTTCCGTGGGGTTCTCTTTTGCTCACCTGACTGTCTGGGAGGCCCTCCTTGACCGTCATCCCAGTGGTGCAGCGCTCCGTTGTCTGGGAGCTGTCCTGCAGAGGACAGGGGACTGGGTTATGCTGCTGCCCCCTGCCCTGTAACCCCAGGCCTGGTGATCGGGCGCGGGCCACGGCCCTCCCCTGCCGGGGGGGGGGGAGTTGTGCCCTTGCATTCACCTTGTTCTTGCTGTTGCACATTAAGCCATGCACTTGGGAGGTGCTGGGATGGGGGTCATCAACCTGGGTGGCTGTCAGTGAGGACCCTCTTCCCTGTGCCGGGACATGTGTGCCGTGTTACTTCCTGGTGCTTTTCCCCACCTATTTCCCCCATGCCCTCTCCCCTGCCAGCAGTCAGTTACTCCCCCCATTGTGCCTTCTGTCTGGGGTGCTCCACCCCCCTGCACCACCTTGCCAGGGCTTCTCCCCCCCCCCATGGGCATTCCAGGGTTCCCATGCTCACCCGGCCCCTTATCCTGCATGGGGCAGCATTGGCTTCCATAGCCTTCTTCTGAGCCTTCCTGTTCACCATCGTGGGAGCCCGCACGCGTGTGCTGTGGTGCCTCACTCTTTTAAGGGCTCTTGGGCAGACATCCGGCATCCCCCCGCCTTGTGGGTGTGACTGCATGGCGGTGTGTGCGTGCCCCATGGTGCCGGTGCAGTGGGGCTCCACCGGTCTATTCTGCATGGGTGTGGGTGTTTGAGGTTTTACACAGATGCTCGAGTGTTGAACATCAATCTCCACTCATATCCACCCACGGAGGGTTCTGACTCCCTCGCAGCTGCTCTGTGGGTGTTGGCGGGTGTTGATGGGTGGGTCGTGCACGCTCTCCCACCCACCCATGGACATTTACCCAGATGCTCTCCCACCCATACGATGGGTGTTTCCGGGTGTTTGTGGGTGGGTGGCATCCGTATAAAATTGGCTATCTCTCCTGATTTCTGGGATGCTATCCCGAAAGTCACAGTTACGTCCCTTCTATGCCCACCTGAAAGCTGCCCCTTATGCCCACCTCAAAGCCACTACTGATTGGTCTAATAAAGCTGGTAGCATGCTGTAATTGCCAAGTGAATGTGTCTGTTAGTCTTTGGGGTTTTCCCCCATTCTCCCTCCTACAGCCTCCCTTCCCCTGCCATGCCAGGTGCCTGCCTCTGACTGGCACTGCATTTGCTAATGGTCTTCAAGGGGACAACTTCAATTGCTTATAAAATTGGGTCCCTTTATTAAATGGTTCTATAGTTTGGCAGAGATGACAGAGAAGATATGTTATATATTCCTACCAAATATCTTGTAAACAAGATGGAATATGTTACAGCGGGAAAAGTATTTTAACGTAAATGTATTTAACCATCAGGACCCTTTATCCAATCTTTCTGACAATTGGCAGGAGTGTTAAACTTGTGAAGGGACATAATATTTGTAGGTTCCATGCAAACTGGAAGGAAGATAAAGAAGTTTTAGGCATGAATGTATATGGAGTTTTTTTTCAAATCACAACATTCAATTGCTTCCAAAAAATGGTTTCCTTTATGTAATCGTTTCAAACATTGGTACTCATAGTGCCCTCCATTGGTGGAACAATCTCCCCAAGCTTCATCAGAATTGAATAAGAAACAAAAACGTTTTTCAATTTTTCCCTTTATTTTTTTAAAGTTGTTTTTGTTTCTATTTTTTTAATTATTATTTGTCATTTTCGTTATTGCAATAGCGATAATGAAAATGACAATTTTAGTTATTGTTATCATAATAACAAAAACAACATGCACACCCCTATAACCTACCCTGACATGCACAAGAGAAGCTGTGGCAGATCCCCATTAACATCGGCTCTTTTCCTGTCATCTGGTTCCTCCACGCTGCCGTGTCTTCCCTCGCCGCTCTCTCTGCCACCACCGCTGCCGCAGATGGAAATGCAGCCTTACTTATCCAGATGACACTTTGTGACCTGAGTGTTACAGCATTTTCCAGTGTCTGCACAGCACAAGCAGCCAAGTTACATTGCACTTCCATTGCAATTCTCTAGCATCTCCCCATGTCCCTGAAAGAGCCAGAATCCAGACAACTCCAACCCCAGCAAACCCCCACAGTACCTCAAAACCATAACTCTCCTTAGTATTGGGACAGACTATGAAATGGTTGTGTAGACATTGTTTGAGATCTGTAGAGACAAGAATCACAAATTTCTTTAAGAGTTCCACCCCAAAGACCTGTTTTTTAGACACAAGTCAAGACAGAGTAAATTTCTCAGAAGATTGAGAATTATGGGCTGGTTTTTCCATAATTCCAGTCTCTGACTTGACAAGTCTTTTGCTAGGTGATACATATTTCAACTTTTCAACTCCCCCTCCCCCCCAGCTGTGCTTCAAGGGCTACATATGGGGCGTGGCCATCGACAATGCCAAACTACAGAAACCAACCAGTCCCTTCACAGGCAACACTCACGCCAGCCATTGTCTTCTGTGATGCTAGACCTTACTATGATGCAGCTGCAAACAGCATGCTGGCTGGGTGGTGGCATGAAAATTAACAACAACAACACCAATATTCCCCTGGATTCCCTCCAACAGACACAGCCATCCAAACCACTATCATAAGTAGTTGTGGCTAATGACAGACAAGAAGGATGCATGCAGCATAGGGTCAAAAAGCATTGTAGTTTGACAAAGCAACCCAGGTATCCTGCTGGCTCTTAGGCAGCTTTCCAGATGTTTGGCAACATGCAGCAGCTGTTGCTTTCTTCATATGATTCTGTGATTGCTTTAAAATCAATTATGTAATCACTCTTTATTAAAGCAACACCACTTTATATTCTGAGAGCCCTGCAGTCTGCACCTCTCTCTGTCTCTTACACGTGTACAGATGTTGCGAGCTTTTAGATGGATAGCAGCTCCTTTTCTGTCCACTTTATCCCCAGGTTGACACTTGACCAGTCTGTGTAGAGGCACCCACCAGATATGAAAATTGGCTAGCTCAACTGCCAGTGCTCCAGAAGATCCCAGAGCATGCTGCACAGAGCAGGCCAGCCAAACCTAGGGCAAGAGTCAAAAGGGGGGCTGCTGTCTATCTGTTGGGTAGAACCACAGTTCAGTTTCATGCCTGGCCAGCCATTGCCCCAGTCAGCATCATGGAATTGGTGCTGCCAGCTGAGAGCATTGGGTGAGAGGCCACAACTCTATGGTGCGGGGGGTGGGAGGTGGAGGGTGCAGCTCAGGGACACCTGCTGGTCTGTCTAAAGTGGACCAAAGCAGAGCTGCAAGCTGGTAGATGCACGGGTGCCTCCCCCGGAGCAGCTCAGGGGATTAGGCAGCCTCTGTGTTCATCTGTTTGCACCCATAGAAAGGGCTAGGAATGACTCTCGACACATCTCAAGCACTCATAGTCTCCAATAAATAATCTAATACTCATTTAGTTTCAGTGTAATTCAGTTATTTACTCCACGTTTTGCTTCACTGATCAGTCATAGTTCCAGTGATTTATTATGTCATATTATTTTGGGGCTTTAACTTCATGCTGCATCACTTCACTGCAGGAGCACAACTTCCCCCATGAGTGATTTGTTTGCATGACACTGGTTTTTTGGCACTATAACTGCCTAAAAAAGTTTAATTATTCATAGTGTCTTTTTAGTGAGGAGACCTGTTGTAGGCCTGTCTTCCTCTTCGGAAAAGTTATTTTGAGCCAGGACTGCACTGAATATTTAAAGAAATATTTGTAAGTATTTCCAAGGGTCCAAGGCCTTGTCCCAAGTGCTGAGGCTGGTCCGAGGACCCTTGGAGAATACTCTGGCAGTTTCAAAGGGCGCGGGTGAGAAGGGAGCCACTGGGAGCCTAAGGTGGGGAGGAGGGAAGAGAGTGGGCCAGGGAAGAGGGGGTGGGGGGGCTAGCAGGGGATATGGGGTAGAGTACTCACCTTTCAGAGGTGGTCTGACTATGAGTGGCTTCCTCCAGGGTTGGATACGTTTTTTAAAAGGGGGAGAAGAAGCTGGGCATGCTCAGAAGGACCAAATGGCCCCTTCTGAGCATGCTGATGACGCCCGCAAGATGACGTCCGCAGCATGCTGATGCTGCCAGCACCATCTTGAAAAGGTCTGAGCATGCTCATAAGGAACCATTTGGCCATTCTGAGGATGTTCGGCTTCTTTTAAAAAAAACACCAAAAAAACACCACATACCCGACCCCAGAGGATTGGAAGCTATGCGTTGCTGGACCCCCTCCGGAAGGGGAGTAAGAACATAAGACTATAAGGACATAAGTGCCATACTGGGTCAGACCAATGGTCTATCGAGCCTAGCACCTGTCTCTGACAGTGGCCAATCTCAATTGCTTGGGAGAAGTATCCAACAGGTCAAAATGAGGAAATCAATTCCCTTTTTTTGCTCCCAGCTCCCAACAGTAAGTAGGGATGGGCGAATGCGGTTCGGCAGTTCGGAGTTCGGCCCGCACTCGGCCTGTTCGGATGACCGAACTCGAACCCGAACGCGAACATACCGAACAAACCGAACACCGTATGGCAAAATGGCCGAACAGTTCGGTCAGTTTGGATCACGTTCGGATGGGTTCAGGTGGCAAAAAAAGGTTCACTGGAAGGTCAAACATTACAGGGAGGTGTCAGTCATTGAGGAGCAGACTTCCAGGCACCAGGGGTGGAGAGGCTTGCAAGAAACAAAACTAATTATCTGCCTCCCCTCTTCCCAACACCTTCTGAGCTAGTCACTGTTTCTGAACAGCAGACGTTGAGTAGGATTTTTAGATTGCTTTAAGTTTCATTTCAGTTTTGTAATGAAATGAAACTTAAACCATAAACTGAAACCTTGTGTTATGCACTGTACAGACTCATTGAG
>QEPC01010801.1:213653-250465 GCA_003113815.1 Sphenodon punctatus
TACCAGGGCTGCCCGAGCCGGAGCAGGAGGTGGCCCGGGACACGTCTACCAGCACCGACAGTGAGGGGGAGGTGAGCTCTATGAGCTCCATGGCCCAGACCAGGCGTGGACAGGGCCGTCACAGGGGACGGGGGGGAGGGGTAGGAGGGGTAGGGCAGTGTAGGGGGGTCAGAGGTGGTGGCAGGGCACAACCGGTTATGAGGGAATGGGTGTCACTGTACACAAAAGTGATAATAAAGGTGTAAATGGAAACGTGGCTCCTGGTCCTGTATGTGGGAGACAGGGGGGTTGGGCAACCATGGGCGTGCAGGGACCGGTCAGAGGAACCCCATGGGGTGGGCCGGAGCGGTGGGCACCCTCCCTGCATGGGCGCTGTCCTCTGTGTGTGCCTTGTGGGCCTGGATGCCATCTGCCAAAAAGAACCCCCCCTTAGTGTTTGTGGCACCTTGGCCTTGGAGTTCTGATTAGCTGGTATCTGAGCGCTATTGTGTTTTGCAGCAGTGCTGGGTCCGCACCCCATGCCTCAGTCTGTTGTTCTACAATGTTGCAGCCTGTGGCCACTTTCCCTGTCCTTGAGACCCCCGGGAGGCCCCACAGCCCCGGAAGGTGTGTGAGGCCCCCAGAGCTCCGTGCTATTCGACCCGGGTGGCTGGACCATGGCTGCGTGTCCATCCATGGGGCTCCCGCTTCCCGTCCCCCATGGGCCCCCCATATCTGGACCTACACCAAGACCATGTACCTCTGTGACCTGTGGCGGAGCCCTGCCATGCAGCTACTCCTGGGCAGGCCAGACAGCCGCTCGTCCGCCTTCGCGAGCCTGAGCTCTGGACTCCACTACCTCAGATACGAAGCGAGCGCCCAATATTGCTGGCTCCATTCCGAGACCCTGGGGCTGGTCTGCTTCCCTGATGGGCACGTCCCGGTGAATAGGTGTTCGCATGTGCCCTGGTCCGGGTCTGAGACCGTGAGTGCGCTGTGGGTGTGCAGCCTAGCTGCCTTTTTGCAGTGCCTTGCAGAGGGGGGTCAAGCCTTGGCTGTGTCCTATTTTGTCAGCATTCATGGGGCGCGTGGGTACGAGCGCACACGTGTGACCGGCTTCTGAGGCTGGGGAATCTTCATTGGCCCCTGGCTGCAGCCTGCTGTGTAACGGAGCCTACTGCGGCGGAGATGTCGGCACTGGGGCGGGTATGGTCCCATCCAGATGTCCAGTTGGGGCTGTCTGTGCACGACCCCTTCGAGGCTTACTACCTGATCGCCCACCACATGTCCGTGCTGGGGTACCGCTGGGGCATGATCCATTGGCCCCAGCTGGTTCATCGGGCCGGGCACCCTGGGCCCGGGCCCCTGGCTGCCCCCAATGGCTGCCTGTGAGCCCCTGGGTCCCTCCCTGGCCCCCTTGTGTCCTGGGCCGTGTGGGCTTCGGGACTTGCCTGTGGGCCTGACCCTGTTGCCTGTCACCACCCTGCTGTATCTGCCTTGCTGCCACGATGCCTGTGTCCCTGTGTGCTGCTGCTCCGGCTGTGTAACTGGGCCCCCTCTGGGCTGCTCTTCCCCCTCCTGGGTTGCTTGTGTGCCCCGGGGGTCCGGGGCCCAAGGACTGTCCCTCCTGACCTCCTTCACTGATGGGGCCACCCATCCTTGGACCTGCTGTGCTGGACTGCCTCTCCTGGCTGCCGTTCATTTGCCCCTCGGTGGTATGCCTTGACTGCATGTGCCTTCTGGGCCCTTCCCAGCCAGTTCGCTGTGACATCTGGCTGCCCGCTGTGGCATTCGCCCGAGCTGCAGGGCCCCTCCTTTCCGGGACTGTGTTTGCTGTGGGGGTGCCTGTGGGGACTGTTCTGCTGTGGGGTGGGATGTACCTGGTGCCGGTGTCGCGCCCTGCCCCTGTGCCCGTTCCTCCCCTCATCCCGGTCCCGCAGCCCACCCACCCCCTCCCCCACCCTGGTGCCCGGCCACCCGTGTCCCCCCCTTACCTTTCTTTCCTATCCTCTGTGCCCGCGTGTGTGTGTGTGTGTGGTTGTGGTTGTGTGGGATTGGGCCGGCATGTGCTGGTGCTGTGGGTGCCCCCAAGTCCCTGTGGTGTGTGTGTGTGCGTGCGTGTGTGTGCCTGCTGTGTGTGGTACCTGGGCGCCTGTTCTCCCTCTCCCTCTCCCCCCTCCCTTCCTGTTTCCCTTGTGTGGGTGTTCCCTTTTGGGCCTTTTGGCTTTGTTTGCCCTCAGGCGGCCATGTCTGTGTCCCACCCCTTCCCGGGGGATTCTTGGTGTGCTCACCATGGCTGGGAATCGGCATAATGTGGGTTGCGCTGCCCCGGTCTGTGATCTGTTGGCCCGATTCCCATCCGTGGTCCCGGTCCCGTCACATATGTTCGGGGATTTTATTGGCCCCGGGGGGTGGTTGATTTGTTCGCCCCCACCAGGAATCCACTGTGGTGAACCGGCCGCCCTTAACGTCTGAAATCACCCTATATCTCAGTCATCTCTTCTCCAAGGTGAAGAACCCCAACCTATTCATCCTCTCTTCATATGGGAGCTGTTCCATACCCCTTATCATTTTTGTTGCCCTACTCTTTTTTTATTTCAACTATATCTTTTTTGAGATGGGGTAAAGAGAACTGCACATAATATTCAAGGTGCAGTTGCACCATATATTTATATAGCAGCATTCTGATCTTCTCAATTTTATTCTCTGTCCCTTTACAAATAATTCCTAACTTTCTGTTATGTTTTTTTTTGTTGACTGCTGCACACTGAGCTGAAAATTTCAATGTACTGTCCCCAATTACTCTAAGGTCCTTTTGCTGAGTGGTAACTCCTAATTTAAAACCCAGCATTGTGTATGTAAAGTTTGGATTGTTTTTTTCTATGTGCATCACTTTGCACTTGTCCACATTAAGTTTCACCTGCCATGTAGATGCCCAGACATCCAGTCTCACAAGATCCCCCTGGAATTCTTCACACTTTTCTCATGTTTTAACTACCTTGAACAACTTGGTATGCTCTGCAAATCTGATCACCTCACTCCTTACTCCCCTTCCCAGATGATTAATGAATACATTAAACACTGGTACCAGTACAGATACCTGGGGTTCTCCACTATTTACATATCTTCATTGTGAAAACTGACCATTTAGTCTTACTCTTTGCTTCCTATCCTTCAGACAGTTATCAATCCACAATAGGACACTTCCTCCTACCCCATTACTTTTTAATTTTCTCAAGAATCTCTCTTTAGGGACCTTAAATGCTTTCTGAAAATCCAGATACACTATATCAACCAGATCCTCCTTATCCACATGCTTGATCACACCCTCAGAATATTCCAATACATGGAGGTACGACTTCCCTTTATTAAATCCATGTTGACTCTTCCCCATTAAACCCTGTTTATCAATACGTCCCATGATTCTGTTTATAATAATAGTTCCTAGGGATGAAATTTTCGGTTTTGGTTTAAACTGAGAGTGGCTGATAATGCCACTCTCAGTTTATAACCGAGAGATGCAAGAATTGGGCCTTCTCGGCGCCTGATTATCGGATCTCGGATCTTCCCATTGAAGTCAATGGGAAATCTTCCCCATTGACTTCAGTGGGAAGAACTGTGACCCGCAGGGAAGCCATAAGCAGTGGCACCCACCCCATGCCTGGTCTTGGAGGGTGGGGATGAGGATAAATTACCCCTAACACCCCCACCCGCTGGTGCCCAGCATTACACCCCTCCCCAGGGTCCCTAAAGACTGAGTCTTACCTGCGGTCCCGAGTCCTGATGGAGGGTGGGGGTGATGGCCGCTGGCATCTGGGGTGCCAGCTCTGTTGCTGGTGACTAGGACTCCTCTGCTTCTCGTGGGAGCCAGATCCGCTGCCAGGCCTGGCTGCCTGGCAGTGGAAGCGGTTCCCTCTGGCAGCGGAGAAGACCCAGTTACTGGAAGCATAGCCAGCTCCTCTGTCGGGCAGCCGGGTCTTCGCTTTCTTTCTTCTTTTTTTCTTCTATCTTCTTTCTTCTTCTTTTCTTCTAGGTCCCATGTCGGTCCCAGAACTCTGAAGAATGCTTCTGGCATCTTCACTGCCCATGTGCAAAATGGCTGCTGAGTCCATTCTGCGCATGTTCTGTGCATTTGGATACATGCACAGAATGATTACTCTCTTCCAAGATGGCGCCAATGCTGCCGGCACCATTTTGGAAGAGGGCTGCATATGCACAGAATGGCCTCGGCTGCCATTTTGCCCATGGGCAGTGAAGATGCCAGAAGCGTTCTTCAGAGTTCCGGGACCAACGTGGGACCTAGAAGAAGAGAAGAAGAAAGAAAATTAGTAAAAAAGAAGAAAGAAAGAGAAGAGCTGGCTGCCAGCAGTGGAGCCGGAACACCAGCTGGTGGCGGCCATCACCTCCACCCTCTGTCGGGACCTGGGACCACAGGTAAGATGCTTTAGGGGCCCTGTGGAGGGGTGTAATGCCAGACCTCGGAGGGTGGGGTTGGGGTTTTTAGGGGTAATTGATCCCCACCCTCCAAGGCCTCGAGTGGGGTGGGGGGATGCCCCAGGATGGGGGTTTCATATTTTCTCTGTGTCGGCTCCCCCTGTGTCTCGGAGTCAGAGGCTTTCCCATTGAAGTCAATGGGAACATTTCCCATTGAATTCAATGGGGAAGTTCTGAGGCTGATAAAACCAACACAGGTAGGGGATCTGAAATACATGGGAGCCAACACCAATAGAAACAGACACCCATAATTGGCCTGGAGTCCCACCCCTAATAGTTCCCACCATTTTGCCTGGCACAGGCGTCAGGTTTACCAGTCTGTAGTTTCCAGGATCATCTCTGGAGCCTTTTAAAAATATTGACATTACATTTGCTACCCTCCAGGCCTCAGGAACAATGGCAGATTTTAGCAATAGGTTACAAATTATCAGTAGTAGGTCTGCAATTTCATATTTGAGTTTTCCAAACTTTCAGGTGTAAACCATCTGCTCCCAGTGAGTTGTTACTAGTTTGTTTGTCAATTTGTTCTAGAACCTTTTCCAGAGTCACGTTGAGCTGTGACAGCTCTTCTGATTTATCACCTACAAACAGTTCCCTCATGGGTATGTCCCCAACATACTCTGCCATGAAGACTGAAAGAAAGAATTCATTCAACTTCTCTGCAATGGCCTTATTCTCTGAGTGCCCCTTTTATCCCTGGTTATCCAGTGGCCCAACTGACTCTCTAGAAGGCCTCTTGCTTCGGATGTATTTTAAAACATTTTTATTATTAGTTTTTGCCTCTTTAGCAAGTCTCTTCAAATTCTCCCTTGGCCATTTTACATCTAATTTGCCAGTGCTGATGCTCTTTCCTATTTTCCTCATTAGAACTAGCTTTCCATTTTTTAAAGGACACCTTTATGGCTCTATGGTGTTTTCCAAGGAAAGCCGAGGACCAAGTTGCACCACTATTCTGAGCACAGTAAACAGTTCCAAGTGAACAACTTATTTGAGGGATTCATTTGCTGATTGTGTGTAACTCACCTCTGCATTGATTATAATGCAAAATAAAAAGAGGTTCTTTTTTTTTGCGAAGTGTTTAACTATGTAGATTCTATGGGTCTGCTGAGCTGTGCTGGTTAATGATATTTGCTAACAATAAACAACATAGCATTGCTTCTATTCCCCAATTTGAATAATGCACCTAATAAGAATGCATCAATGATTTGAATAATGTAACTAATAAGAATGCATCAACATTAATTATTTGACTTTCACAAGACTATGCAGCTTTGGTATTTGATGTACTTGATCTCGTGCCACAGAATGGAGATTTGGAATATAAGTTTTTTAAAAAGGAGAGAGAGATTCTTTCCACATTGGAAGTAGAGTAACAATGTAATATTGGACAGGGAGAAGTGTGTCATCCTAGCTTTAGTGTTGCCCCCAACATGCAAAGGAAGAAAACTGGTGTTGAAAGACCAATATAATGTGTGAGTGCATGGAGCCTAAGTTGTAAGTGAGCAAAGTATGTGACACCATACAACAACTTTACTGCTTACAAGGTGTGTGAGTTACAACGGGAGTCTAAACATACAGTTTCCTGGTGTGTTAGATTTGACTCTGCCTTAACTAGGTTTTTTAAACTAGGGTTTTTTGTTTGTCTAATATAGTCAACATCCCCTTCCCAGGGGTTAGATTGCCATATTCTTCTGTCAGGAAGAAAACCTCCACCTGATGTACAGTCTTTTGCATAAGCTCCCTTCAGTTTAGTTACTCTTTGTTAATGTTATCTGATGGTGGAATTTTCCACTGCATTCAGATCTTTTGTATGGTTTCCTTTAGCCACCAATATAAGCTCCTTGCCAGGGAGGCATCCTTGTTCTGGTTTATACTCTAATATAGGTTTCCATCAGTCATTACAACCAGTTCAATAATTAGGTTTCCTTCAACCTTATATACAGTATTTATGCTTAAGTAACTGAAGCTTCCTGTAGCTCATTCACTTGACAATATACACCAGCAGACCCCTATGGGTTTCATTCATCTTATAGACAGTAGAATAGAGCTTCCTTCTGCTCACCTTAACATTAGATTTAAAGTCATCCCCTGCCAGGGTGGGAAGTAGGCCCACCGTTCTTTCCTTACCTCCCAGACATAGGACCCTTACAACAGGATTGTTCCTGTATTCCCATCCCAGCATTTTACAATTGTCAGCATTTGTGGGGATTGGGGTTCTCTAGGGCAGGGAAAGGGGTTACAACCTCTATGCAAATACCCTTCCACAGACCGCAAGGTAGTGCTGGGAAACAAATCCTCAGGATCTAATAGGGCTGTTGGGAGTATCAGTCCCCAGCCTAGATCATCATAGGGCACTGGGAGGCACACACATCTGAAGGCAGTCACCAATCGCACACACACGGGGATCAGGGGTGGTGGAGGAGTGCCAACAGTGAAGGAGGGACAGAGTTCCCAGAACCCAGGAACAGGAAGGGGGACAGGTCTTGCACACAGGGAATACCAGGGGGAAGTGAACCGCGAGGACACCCACAGGGGCAGAAGCTTACCTGAGTCACACAGCACTCACTCACACAAACACTCCCAGCATGCACTCTGCACACTCATGTCAAACACCATTAGATTAAAGGAAAACCAAGATCCAAGCACAGACAAATGGGGGCCAGTCTCACAGGCATGAAAGCACCAATCACCAGCAATGACAATGCGAGGGAGCCCTCTATTTATAGGTCTGTTCCAGGTGGTGCCGCAGCCACTCTGAGCACCGCAGATCAGGGTTCAGGGGTGTGGCCTCTGGCCTTTCTGTTGATGTGCTTCTGGGTTCATCCCTCATTACCACGTAGGGTTGCGGGGGCGGAGCCTGCCCTGGGCTACATCCCCACTGGCTCCAGCTGCAGTAGCATTACTGTGGTTTGCCGGGTTCTGGCCTCCTGCAGGGGACGCAAGCATGATTGGGGTGGCAGGGGCGTGCAGTGGTCCAGCTGGGAGGGTAAGTGAGGCTCGCTGTGCCCCTCAGCATCTCCAAGTTTCCCCACCCCTGAGACAATCCTTATAGCACCCGCCCCCCCAAGGCTGATACGCCCGTACATGTCTAGGTTTCAAGGGGTAGCAGGCATGAAAGAGGTGAACAAGATGCGGTGCATGAACATCGGATCCCTTTTCCCAAGACCGCTCTGAGGGCCCATAGCCTTTCCAATCGATCAGGTAGACCAGGTGTCGCTGAGCGTTGAGAATCCATCAGACTTCGTATTCTGCTGATGCTGGCAGGGCCATAGGGGTTGGCCTCCTACCGTGCACAGGAGCCTGTGCCGGTTTCAAGAGGGATACGTGGAACGATGGGTGGATATGAAAGTGTCGAGGTAAGCTCACCGTATAGGTTACCTCATTAATTTTCCGTGTGATGGGAAAGGGTCCCATATAATGATAATCCAACTTGGGAGAAGGTCGCTTGGAGGGGTAATGTCTCCGGTCAATCCAAACCCACTCTCCTGGTTGGTATTCTCGTGCAGGTTGTTGGTGTTGAGTCACATGTTTCTTGTAGTGTTGGCACGCTATTTGAAGCATCTTAGTGGCTACAGTCTGCACCTTGTGGATTCGAGTCACCAAGGCACTGGCGGCCAGCACTGTTAAGGCCGTGACATTGGAAGGCAGATCTGTGGTTGGTACCCGTAAGTGACAAAGAAAAGGGAAGCTCCTAGAGATGCATTTATGGTATTACTGTAGACAAACTCTGCCAATGGCAGTAGATTGTACGAATTGTCTTGTTGGTAGTCAGTGTAGCAGCGAAGGTACTGTTCCAGAGTTTGATTGGTACGTTCCACTTGCCCATTGGCTTGTGGATGGTAGGCCGTGGTTAAGCATATTTTAATCTGGAGACTGGCCAGAAGGGACTTACACAACCTCGAAGTGAACTCTGTTCCCTGGTCAGACACAATCTCCAAGGGTACGCCATGCAATTTAATGATGTGCTGTAGTAAATGTTGTTCTGTTTGAACGGCTGTAGGTAGCCCCATGCAGGCGACAAAATGTCCCATTTTTGAGAAGTGATCCATGATAACCAGAATCGTGGTGTAAGCATGGGTCAGGGGTAATTTGATGATGAAATCTACCCTGATTCTCTGCTACGGCACTCGAGGGAGTGGAGTCAGCTGCACGAGTCCTTGAGACTTTTGTCGGGGCACCTTGGTCATGGCGCACAAAGAACATTTAGTAACATAGTCTCGTACATCTGTCCTTAGTGTGGGCCACCAGAATTGATGCTGCACCAAGTTCAGGGTCCGCTTGACCCCGGGGTGTCCAGCTAATTGGGCATTGTGGTGTCCCCACAATATCTGGAAACGTGCTGGCTTTGGTATAATGATCTTAACTCGATGGTAGTACAGGCCCCCCACTTGATGGTATCAGGGGCCCCTGGTGGCGGGAGTTGTTGGGAGTACTTTTGCAGCTGTGTAGATGAGATCAGTGTCATTGCCACAATATGAGGTTTCAATAAGAGGCTCCCTCTATTGTCCGGGGGTTCCACTTATTCAGTGCAATGTGATAGGGTATTGGCTATGATATTTTGATAGCCAGGGTGATATCTAATAGTAAAATTGAACCGGGCAAAAAAAAGGGCCCAACGCCCATGCCGGGTGTTGGCAATCCGGGTACTCTGTAGATATGTAAGATTTTGGTGATCTGTTATAATGGTGACCAGGTGGGCGGATCCCTCTATGTAATGCCTCCAGGTCATAAAGGCTGCCTTGATGGCTAGGAGTTCTCTGTCTAAGATGGTATAGTTCTTCTCTGCACCTGAGAGTTGTCAAGAATAATATGCACATGGCAATAATTTCTTTCCGTCTGTGTCTGGTTGAAGGAGCACTGCTCCGATGCGTCAGTTTCTAAGGTAAAGGGTTTGTTGAAGTCGGGGTGTTGTAGTATGGGGGCTTGGGTAAAGATTTGCTTAAGCCTTTCAAAGGCTTGTTGTTGATTCGTCTTCCATTCGTAGGGCACACCTTTTCATAACAGGAACGTGAGGAGTTCAGTGACCTTAGCACAATTAGGAATGTAATGACGGTAATAATTGGCAGTGCCAAGAAACCATTGAAGACTGAAAGCGACGGAACCCATTGTAAGATGGCATTATTTTCTTTTTCTCCATTTCGATTCCTTGGAGTGAAATGACAAATCCTAAGAAATCGATAGTAGTTACGTGGAATGCTCACTTTTCCAATTTACAGAAGAGATGGTTGTGGCGCAACTGGTGCAGGATGGTGCGGACTTGTTGCACATGTTCTTTCAAGGGTGATGAAAAAATAAGAATATCATCCAGGTACGTCATTATGTAGGTGTCCAGCATGTCACGAAAAACATCGTTTATCATGTGCTGAAATATGGCTGGAGCGTTTTCCATGCCAAAATGCATGACAAGATATGCGAAGTGCCCATACCTGGTCCGGAAGGCCGTTTTCCATTCATCCCCCTGGCGGACTCTCAACAGGTTATAGACCCCACGTAGGTCAAGTTTCGTAAAGATTTTTGCCCCATGCAACTGATTCAATAATACTGGTATTAGGGGAAGCAGGTAAGGATTTTAAATAGTAATAGCATTCAACCCCCGATAGTCGATAGAAGGGCGGAACCCCCCATCCTCCTTCAGAACAAAGAACAGGGGGGGCCCTGCAGGTGATGAGGAATGCCAGATGAATCCCTGTTTAAGGCTGTCGTCTATGTATTTCTTCAGGGTAACGAGTTCTGGGGCTGAAAGAGCATAGATGCGACCATAGGGGGGTTCTGTCCCTGGTACTAGGTCAATTGGACAATCGTAGGGGCGATGTGGGGGTAATATAGTGACTTATTTTTTGTCAAAGACGTCAGTAAAGCTGCTATATTGGGCGGGTAGCTGTCCCACTGCCATGTGCTCTGCTGTTGTCAAGGCGCCCCGAGGGGGAGCTAGGAAACAATGCAAATTACAATATCCTGAGTTGAAAGTTAGTGTCTGATTAATCCAATGTATGCTGGGGTTATGCTGATAAAGTCATGGCATGTCCAACACGACGGTTAACATTGAGGTGTCTACAATGTCAAACTGGGTCCTTTCCATGTGGGGGCCAATAGTTACTTGCAGATCGGTGGTCTGGGTGATGATGGGCCCAGAACTTAGAGGTGAGCCATCTATAGTATGCATTTGTTCTGGAGGAAACCTCCAGGTATTGGGGATGTTGTGTTGTTGCAAAAACCCTTTGTCCATAAAGTTCCCCGAGGCCCCAGAGTCTATTAAGGCCCACACAATGAGGCTTCTGGTTGGGGTCACACCAAGCATAACAAGGATGCGCACATGCAGGGCACTCCCAGGTATTGTACCCAATACCTGAGATCTGAGAGTCATGGGTGTGTCCTGTGTCCCCGGAAGCCCCCCTACAGCTCCCGGGGCCGGACATTTTCCCTGCCCTCATCGTGCCAAGGGGAGTGATGGACAATTCCAAGCAAAGTGCACCAGATATCCACAATAAAAGCAAAGGCGCTAGATGATTTTCTCGTTCCACCACAGATAGGGGTCCCCGAGAAACCCCTATTTGCATAGGTTCCGGTTCAGTTTCCTGGGAAACGTCAGCCTTCCCCATCACCATAGGCATGACTCATAGCAGGGGTCCTCAAAAGGTCTCCTGGCGCCTTTCTCATCTGCGTTCCATGAGCCTTTCGTCTATCTAGAGAGTCAGAGTCACCAAGGCCCCCCAGGTCTCAGGGATACTGGTAAACGCGAGCTTGTCCTTTAGCTCGTTGCACAACCCCCACTGAAACATTACTTTTAACACATGTTCTGGCCAGTTCAAGTCTATTGACAGCTGTTGGAATTTATTATGTACTCCAACAGTGGGCCTCGCCCCTGTTTCAACCCCACAATTGCATTCTCTGCATCCTTAATACGATGGGGGTAGTCAAAAAGAAAGGTGAACTTGTGGATAAACTGTGCATAGTCTGCCAATAGCGGGCTCTTCCCTGTAAGCATTGGGGTGGCCCAAGCCAATGTGGTGCCCTCTAGTAGCCCTATCACAAAGGTCACCTTCCGTGCATCGGTATCGTAGGTCTTGGATTGTTGGATAAAAGTTATCTCACGCAGTGCTAGGATCCCTGAAACGCCCATCGATCCCCCCCAAATTTGGAAATGATAGGGCCCTTGGGTTCTTGGGGTACCGATACAGCTGCTCCTAAGGGTCCGGGGCAGATAGGAGTGGTAAGGGTGGAGGAGGTGCTGGTGACACCACCCCAGGCATTTGCTGCTCCTTAAGGTCCTTTATCTCCAGTGCTAGGGACTGTATCACTCAGGTAAGCTCTTGGAGATCAGCCGCCAATTTATCCATGGTTAGGGGCTCACCTGCCAGACATTGGGAGGGATCCCTGGGAAAGAATTGTATATGCTGGTGATACTGTGGGGATTGGGGTTCAATAGGGCAGGGAAGGGGGTTACAACCTTCACGCAAATAGCCTTTCACAGACTGAAAGGTAATGCCGGGAAACAAACCCTCAGGATCTAATAGGGCTGTTGGGAGTTTCAGTATCCAGCTTAGATCATCATAGGGCACTGGGAGGTGTGCACACCTGAAGGCAGTCAACAATTGCACATACACGGGGAGCAGGGGTGGTGGAGGAGTGCACAACAGTGAAGGAGGGATAGAGTGCCCAGAACACAGAAACAGGAAGGGGACTTGCGCACAGGGAATACCAGGGGGAGTGAGCCACTTACCTGAGTCACGCAGCACTCACTCACACAAACACTTCCAGCACGCACTCTGCACACTCTCACGTCAAACACCAGTAGATTCAAGAAAAAAACAAGATCCAAGCACAGACGGATGGGGCCCAATCTCATGGGCATGAAAGCACCGATAACCAGCAATGACAATGCGAGGGAGACCTCTATTTATAGGTCTGTTCCAGGCAGTGCTGCAGCCGCTCTGAGTGCCACATAGCGGGGGTCGGGGGCATGGTCTCTGTCTGTGCTGTTGATGTGCTTCCAGGTTCGTTTCTCTTTACCACATGGGGTTGTGGGGGCGGCGCCTGCCCTGGGGTCGCATCCCCGACTGCTCCAGCTGCAGTAGCATTACTGGGGTTTGCCGGGTTCTGGCCCCCTGCAGGGGGTGTGAGTGTGATAGGGGAAGCAGGGGCTTGCAGTGGTCTGGCTCGGAGGGTGAGTGAGGCTCGCCATGCCCCTCGGCGTCTCCAAGTTCCCCCGCCCCGTGAGGCGATCCTTATAGCATTTTACAATACAATAATTCCCAGAGCTGTTATTTGCATTAACATTATAAAATTATCTACAGCCTTTTTACCAGTACCATGGCAGTTCAAGCCATGGTTCCCCTCCCCCTTCAGAGAGGCTTCGCTTTCTAGCTTGTTTAATTGCTTCGCACATTCTCAACAGCCTGCCTTCTTTAACTCCTTCCTCTTTAGAAGAGGTGTTTCTTTTTTTAGTCTTCTCTGGCCTTTTCACTCAGCCATTACTTTTATCCAGTCCTGAACTCCTAACTACTGAGCTACTAGAGTTACAGGTCTCTCAGCATCACAGCTTTTCCTAATTAACTGTTTTACTAGGAAGCCACCCTTCTGGCTCTGCAGTCTCTGTTAATTATCCTCTAGCTTCTAGCTCCTACTAGTTTTTAGAGTCCAATTCATTGTCTTGCAGTTGCTGTATTTAGCTACTTACAGCTTTTAGAGTTTACTAAAGCTTCTTGCAGCTTAGGATGGAGTGTACGCCCTCCGATTTCTTTTTACTCTACACCCCACCCGGGACCCTTGAAACCTACACAGGCCATTTATGTAGCCCACCATTTCTTTCATTCCTTTCTCCCAGGGTTTACTGCTTTTAATTAGAAGCCATTTGCCTTGTATCCCATTAGCTTAATCTAAGCTATACATTTTCTACACTGCCCAGTCTAATGCATCCCAGTTTACCTCTCCCCTTCCTTCGGGAAGTTTCACAGTTTCTACAGGTATTACTACTTTCTCTCTTCTGTACTTAAAGTCTTTCTAGGTCTTTGCCTAAGAATCCTCTCATTGCAACCTTCCTGGGTGCCATGTATTTTTCTTTATTTTGGTTTCAATCTACATCCATTCCCTTAGCAACCATTAACCTTCTTAATGCTTGTTCACCTTTAACTCTTGGGTGATACCTTGAGACCACTTGCTTCCTTACTATTCCATTTTTGGGTCTCATTTACAGTCAGCAAGCACTTAGCTTTCTGTGTTTGGACATTATCACATTTCCTGACTTCCCATTGGCACTCAGAACACCCTTTAGGTTTTATCCCTTCAAATAAGGTCTCCAATCTGTGTTGCAGAACCTGCAGGGATCTGGTGACAAAGCAAGTACCTTCTCTAGGGACAGTCCTGTAAGTTTATTTACCTCTCCCACCCAGATTTCCTTCATATTTTCATTCCACACACATAACATAGTCTTCTGGTTCCCCATTTGGGAAACCCCCTATACCTGCTTTCCCATGTTGTCTGTCTATGCAGGCGCTTTAGTGGTCTCCAGTTCTGTGCTATCTGGGTTTGCTGCTCCCCTCTGCCATACCGCAGTCCTGGCTCCACACAATTCCATAGAGTTATTGCTCGCTTTGTTTGAGTCTGCAGTCCTCCTGCCACTATCTTGTTGCTCTCGGGGATCCACATCCCACTGTGGGTTCGAGCAAACCTCATGACTCTAGCCCGGATCGAGCCTCTATCCTTGGGTGAGTTCTTTGTGTAGTCCTTGCTGGGTACACTGCTCTCTGGGAATCCTCCCTCTGTTGGTATCTAGGTCTTTGTTTCTGCTGTTTTCTGGGGGACGATCTTCCAGAAGCCTGTCTCTCTCAGGTTTCTCTCTCCACTGCTGAGCTCAATTCTCTACTGGGCGCAATCCTCTGCAACACCCGTGCTCAGGACCTTATCACATTTGCAGAACATTGGCTTGGTGAGCAGCAAGGCGTGCCTGCATTCTTCAAGACTTTTTGTAGCAGGGACCCACATCTGTGTTTGAGGTCAAAGAAGATCAAGAGTCAGCCATAAATTCCTTACAGTTTACTTATAAGCAAAGTCCAAGGCCAATTACCAGACCTTTGGCCCATCTTTCATAAACACATATCAATATTACCAGGTCTGGTCCAGCCATACAGTCCTTTGGCTAGCTAGTAGCACTCACACCATGGTTCTTTGTATCAGCACCTCCTTCGGGCCTTCCAGGTTAACCACCTTCCAGGCAGCCTCTGGTAGAGAGGCTCAATCATCATAGGTCAGGAGTAGATGACCCCTCTTCCCGTGGCTGGCTTCCTTTATACTGCTGGCCACACCACCAACTTCTGCTTCCTGCTTTTGGCCATTTTGTGTTTCACTTCATGCAAGCACCATTTTGGGCCATCACTCTGCCACAGTGTGCTACAGTAAAATTACCAACACAGGACAAGTAGACAACTCCTGAAGCTAGCAATGTGTGTCTTTAGCATGCAAGCCCAGTACCAAATACACCAAGTTTTCAGACTGGTATGATTTTTCTTGGTCTTATTGTGATCTGAATAGCAAAGTGACAATGTGGAAATGTGAAAAAAACCCACAATTATAATGGAGCCATCCCACATCATCCTAACTTGTTGCAGGAGAAGATGCATAAACTAGTCTTCTTCACATAAACAATGCACCATCACCCAAAACTCTTTTAGAAAACCATTGTTCAAGGCTGTCCATTATGTCCATGGATTGGACTTCTATGCAAGCCCCCTAGATGGCTGACACCAAGAAAACCTTTAGGCAAGTCACCAGCCTCGAGGCAGCTACAGCCCAGAGATCCTGTCTCTCTCTGGTTGTCTTCTTTTTTGTCTGGGCTATTCAGGCCTATATCCTGGCCAGTCAGTCACTGACTTGGCTTATAGTCACCTGGCCTCACCTGGGCTAATTATCCTTTATTATTATTATTATTATTATTATTATTATTATTAATAATAATAATAATAATAATAATAACAGCATTTGCCGGTTAGCCTGCCTGCCTGTCAAGAAAGGGGCGAAGTGCAGTACCTGGCGGCGAGAGGTTAAAGAGCCGAGCGGATCCTACGGCTGTTGTGGGAGCAGAGAGACTGAGGCTGGGGGACAGAGCCACTGCCGGAGCCCTTCATAGCATTTGCCGGTTAGCCTGCCTGCCTGTCAAGAAAGGGGTGGAGTGCAGCACCAGGCAGCGAGAGGTTAAAGAGCCAAGCGGAGTCTGCGGCGGTGCCTAAGGGTCGCATGCTCAAGGGTGCACCCTTGAGAGTCGCCCTTGAGTCACTGCAGGGTCGCCAGGGGGCTAACGCCTATTGGAAATCCTTTTGTGAAATTGAGGGCTAAAACCCATTTGGTGAGTTGTCTGGGTGTATTTTAGACAATTAATCTCTCGTGGGGTAATATGTATTCATATAAGCATTCTCATTCTGATGCAGCATTGATATCTCCCTCAGCAGTGAATCTGCCCAAACAGAGGAAAATGGATGATTTTTTTGTCTGCAATTGTTAGATCCAGAGCAGAGGAGTCAGATCCATCTATCACAAATAAAATTAGCCCTTTGGTTCCAGTGACTTTCCCTGATGAGAATGCCCAGTTTATATCTTCTGAGGCAGAACAATTATCACCATCTTGTTGTATTGGGGCAAAGGACTTACCAAATGCGAGACAATGGGAATGCCCTCTTCAAAATGTGAAAGATTTCAGACTGATGTCATTTTTGACAGAACATGTGGCAGTTACTTCTAAAACTATTTGTTATATATTTGCACAGCTTGGGATGGTTGACTCTATGCTGGCTGAACTTAGGGAACTGGTTTCCTCCCATTTCGTTCCAGCTTGCCATCTAGGAGGGAAAATTTGTTTAAAAGAGAAGGAAGCCCCTAGACAGGAGATCAGGGTGGGAAATATTGGGAATGGTAATTTGGGCTTTAAAATGTCAGCATATGAGAAGGGGTATGGGGGAGAATTTATTCCTGCCCCATTAAATGTGATATTTACAGTATTGGCCCTCCCCTCTGGACGCCTGCCACTTTGGAGTTCTTCATTAGACATGGCAGAGCATTTGAGATCTCTGATTCACGAACCAATCACAAGTAATAATATCCTTTCGGTTGACCTTATTTGTCACACCAAAGGGTGCTGGATGTAGCCTTTGACTCAGACATTTGGGTAGCATTGGTGTTCCAAAAAGAACAGTACCTGAAAACTCGATCAATATTTCTATCTAGAGTGTTTTCAAAATTAGCAGAATGCCCCAAGGAGGCTGGGCCCTTGCGGGGATTAGCCCAAAAAGGGGGAGAGTGCCCGTGTAGTACCATGAAATAGGGAGAGTTCAGAACAGGGTGTACATGAGGGAATCCACTGCCCTCATACAGAGTGGGAACAGGGAGAGCAGGGGGCAGCAGTTTCAATGACTTCCCCTCAGGATAGAAGTAGGGATATGGATATGGGGAAATACCAAAACAAAGAAGCCTTAGGCTTGCCGGCAACAGGGGGTAATCATCACGATCTCCCCAGGATGCCAGCAGGGAATCCAGAACCAAATGATTTATTAGTAGGTATGGAATTATTACTTGGCCAATTGGGCCAATTAATGAAGGACAATTTATTACCTATGGTGAGTAAAGAAAGGAGGGAAAAGGAGTCAGTAAAAAATCTTTTAGACCTGGGAGTCCATCTTATTGATTCAGATGGTAAATCCCCGGTGCGATATACTATACCTTGGGACTCTGAGTTGGGGGCAAGGGGAACCCTTACAACTACAGTAGTCCCTTCAAAATTCTTACAAGAAAACAAAGGGGGCTCTCGGGATTCCCAGGTGGGAGATTTGGTCATCCTGCATTCTTCCTTTAAGGAAATAATGGGGGAAATAAGATCTTTTGACCACGCTGAGCGGAGAACGGTTGGTCATACCGGACGAGCCTAGGTCTTAGTTTCTCCTATTTGGGAGAATAGACAAGAAGTAGTAGGAGAAAATGGTAGTATTGTGAGAGATCTTGGGCGGTTAAAAGAGTATCAGGGGACAAAGGAAGTAGAAGTAAGAGTTAGAGGTAAGGAAGGAAGTGCCCTGAGGGAGGAAGATCTGGGAATTTTGGGGGAAACTCTGGTATTAGTTACTGCCCAAACTGCCACAGAGGCCTTGAGGGGGATGCAATGACAAAGTGCACAGTCTCGAGTTATTCGGCAGGCATCCTGGAACATCCATGGTTGGCGGTCTTGGGTGGAAAAGGGTGGTGTGGTAGATATCGAGGCTTATGCTATCCTGTGTGTACAGGAAACTTGGGTGGAAAGTGTAGATAGAATCCATTTGGAGGAATATGAGAGTTGAGCATGTCCAGCTGTTAGGGAAACCAAATATGGAAGAGCTGCGGGGGGGTCTTGCTATATTATTAAAAACAGGCCAGAGATTAAAGGAGTGGAAATGCCTAATCCCCCATTACACTGTATGGCAGTGAGGGTTGAAGGGGGAGTATATGGGGGTTTGATAATTATAAACATCTATCTCTCCTGCCTCCTAAATAATTTTGAAAGAACTGCCATCTGGCTCTCAGTAAGCAACTTTGTTGAGGAATGTAATAGGAATTTACCTAAATATATCCCCATATTAATTGGGGATATAAATGCAAGAATCAGTGAATCGGATGCCAGAATATATGAACAACTAGGTTTGGAGGACGAATATGACATACAAGAGGAGATTCGGGCCTCTAGAGATAACATTTGTAACTCTAAAGGGATACAATTCTTTAAATGGCTCTTTGAAATGAAATGGGTAGTGTTGAATGGAAGAGGGCAGTTAGATAAAAAAGGGGTCTTTTACTTTCTTAGGCGACCATGGTGCAAGTGTGTTGGCCTATGTATGTATGCCATTAATACACCAAGGATTTTTTTTTTACTTTAGTGTCATCCCCACGGGGGTGATTGACCATCAGTTGTTGGAAGTAAAGGTTGAGGTGGGAGATTCGTTAAGCTCCTATGGCCAATGTAATAGAGCTGCCCTTCAGGGGAATCGGGAAGTCCGGGGAAGGATTTCCTGGAATCATAAAACTATAGAAGCGGCCATGGAGCTGGGGAAGATTCCAGGGAGATGCAGGGAGATGCAGGAAGGGATTATAGATCCTATGACATTGGATGAAGAGATTCCAGCCCTATATGCGGAGTTAATTAAAGAAGTATGGAAGGTCCTGAGATCCCCTCTTTCGGGGAGTTATCAGGCAAAGCAGTGCTCATGGTTTGACAAGGAATGTAAGGAACAAAAGAGGGTAGTTAATGCTGAAGCCCGTGCCTTGGTGTCAGATTCTGCGATAGCCCCCTCATATGGGAAATACAAGGTGGTACATAAAATGGAATCTTATCTGGAGAATATTTAAAATTTTGCTTTGAGGCAGGCTCTCACACTTTTTCTCTTCCAACTAATTCCCTCCAGTGTACTGGAGGGTAGATTTAAGGGAGTGCCATATTGGGTACTTTCAGACGATACGGGGCCCTTTGGCCCCGTACCTGCACCACCGGCTTCGTTCCCCGCCGGGGTCACCCCGTTACGGCCCAACAGACGTGCCGGGGGGATCCTGGCGGGGAAAGTGGGAGGGGCCGGGGCCGCACGGCGCAACGTGCGGCCGCATGGCCCCGCCCCCTCCACGCACCCCGCCGCCCGCCCTCCGAGGAGACGGGCGGGCGGCGGGGCCAATGCGGCCGCCGCGTCCGGCCGATCGTGCCACGGCCCGGGGTCCATTTGACCACGCTTCCCGGGACCTTCCCCCGGCTAGCCCGGGAAGCGTGGTTCAAAAGAACCCCATGTGCCGATTGACCGTGGCCAACATCTGGCGGCCGCCAAACAGACGTATGGGACACGGTGACCCCAGGTGGGTATTCACCGTGGTTCACCGTGTCAACTTCACGTCTGAAGACACCCATTGTCTAAGAATATGTGATTGTAAGAGTGGAGTGGAGGATCAAGCGCACTATTTGCTGGACTGCTCTCTTTCGGCGGATATCCGTTACAAATACCAATCCCTGCTTCAGGTAGAGTCCCCCTGGGTCTGTAGGGAGCATAGGTTGCAATATATTTTGGCTAATGAATCTAAGTAAAATGTATAGGGCTGCAAATTTCCTTCTTGCTTTAGCAAGGAGGAGAGTGCGTGCCCAAGAGTGTAGTAGCGATTAATTAAAACCATATTAGGGGTATTGGAATATGAATTTCTTGGGGTATTATTTATGAGCGGATATGTATAAGGCGGTACATTAACAGTATACATTTAGTAAGGTTGTTTGGTGATAGTATGTAAATTAAAGGACAAATATGAGCATATACCCCCCGCGTAGGACAAGTTAAATCTTAAGTACTCACTTTAAGACGGGTTTTTGCCTTGTAAGTATATAACCGTATGAGTGTAATATTGTTAGTTGTATTATGTGATGGCCTATAGCCAAGAAATAAAGTTTATTATTATATATATACTGCCTCTCATGCCACTCTGCTTGTCTGCCTGCCCGCCCAGGTGGCCTAGATCAAAGCCTGCCTCCAGTCTGCCTTCTGCTCATGCCATGCTGCCTGTCTGCCCGCCCGCCCGCCCGGGTGGCCTCGATCAAAGCCTGCCTCAGTTTGCCTTCCCATGCTCATGCCACGCTGCCTGTCTGCCCGCCCACCCAGGTTGCCAAGCTCAAAGCCTGCCTCAGCCTGCCTGCCTCTCATGGCAAGATGCCTGTCTGCCTGCCCTGGCAATCCTGGGTGATGTGCCCCTGGCCTGGTAATCCCTCTGCTGCTGTCTGCTGATCCATGGGTGCTCTGCCCTGGCAGTGCAATGCCTGCTGCTGCTGCTGCCAGTGCCGCCTCTGCTGTGCCACGGGTTCTGAGACTGGGAAATCCAATGTCTTCTGCTGCTGCCAGTGCCATCTCTGCTGTGCCACAGGTTCTGTGCCCTGGCAATCCAATGTCTGCTGCTGCCAGTGTTGCTTCTGCTGTGCCATGGGTTCTGCTACTGGACAATCCAGTGTCTGCTGCAGCTGCCAATGCCACGTCTGCTGTCCAAGGGTTCTGAGACCGGGCAATCCAATGTCTGCTACTGGGTGTGTCCACGTGATTCACCACCGGGCAAGGCTTGACCACTTTGCAGTAGTGCTTCTTGAGCTCGGTTGAGTATGGCCCAAGCCTGCAACGCCCGGCTGAGTGGGGGTGCCAGTCACCGAGCCCTGGCCGGGCCTCTGCCGCTGCTCAGCCAATGCCAGCCAGCCTGCAATGCCCGACTGAGCAGGGGTGCCAGACGCAGTTACTGTGCCTGGGCAAGCCAATGTCCGCTGCTGGTACTGCATGTCAGTAATTTGCTCCTCATTCTTGTAGACGGCCATAGCTTGGATGAGTGCGCTGGCAACTAGGGGCTCGTTGGCCACATGATTCAGCACTGGGCAAGGCTTGACCAATTGGCAGAATAGTTTGTTGAGATCCTGAGAGTAGGATGCAAGCCTGCAATGCCCGGCTGAGCAGGGGTGGCTGCTACTGAGCCCTGGCGGGGCCTCTGCCGCTGCTCCACCAATGCCAGCCAGCCTGCAATGCCCAGACGAGTAGGGGTGCTGGCCACTCCAGCCCCAGGATCCACCGTCAGGGTTCTGGGGTTGTCATTCCGCTCACAGAGAGCCATCATTCCACTACATCAAGTAACAGTCATTTTGGGAGACTGCGCATGCGCGGGTAGCGGGCACACGCACGCTGAAGAGCTCCGTCCCGGCCTCCACAAACTTTAAAAGACACGCCGCAGTGAACAAAGCAAAAACCTGTCCAAAAGGTAAAATGAGCTGCAGGGCCAAAAATAGCAAACAGGTCCCACCGAGAAACTCGCTGGAGCAGTTTGCAAGGACTGCTGGAGTGGAGAGATCTGGGGAGCCTGCTGAAAAAATGCCGGAAAAAATGGCGGCCCGCAGCGTGAGAGAAGAAAAAGCAGAGGGATGCACGGAAGAGCCAATGCATCAAATGATCAGCTTGCTGGCAAAATTCAAGGAAGATATGAAAAAAGAGTTGAGCACAATGCAAAAAGCATGAGGCAGGTTGGTGAGCCAAATAAATAAGTTACAAAGCTCAGTTGACAAAGGCAATAATAGACTAGAAGAACTGACAGGAAGAATAACTGCAGCTGAGGACAGAATTGCAGGGATGGAAGAACAACTGCTGGGGTCAGAAGAACAAAGGAAAACATGTAGAGAAACTTCTCTGCGTTATATGAATAAAATTGAAGATCTAGAAAATAGATCAAGGAGAAATAATCTGAGGATTTTTGGAGTTGCTGAAGGGGCGGGCCAAGGTTCAATTTGAGACTTGGTAATACAAATTATCAAGGAAAATTTTCCTGAAGCCCTCCACCTACATGAAACAGAGATAGAAAGAGCACACAGGGCATTAAGGGCAAAGCCCAAAGAAGGAGAGTTGCCGAGACCTATTATAATAAACCTACTGAGATTCACCCAAAAGGAGGAGCTACTGTCCCGAGCGAGAAAAGCTTCACAGCTGCAGTATGAAGGGGAAACTATCAGGATTACACCTGATTATGCCCCGGAAACAATGGGAAAAAGAAGAAGCTGGGGTAAATACTTTGGAACACTGCGAGAAATGAAGGCAGAACCCCACCTTCTCTTCCCAGCAAAAATGGCCATTATGTGGAATGGGCGAAGAAGAATTTTTCTGGACAAGAAAGATTTGGAGTGCTTTATCTTAAAACATAAAGCAGAGTCTGGATGAAGAACTGAGCAAGGATTGATACACAAACTTCTATGTAATAAGGTTAAGGTACTCGGGAATCAACAGCGTGCCTTCAGGATTTATGAACTAGATTGCACGTTAGATGTGCGCATAATAAAGGGAACAGAAAACATGTTCCTGAGGTGGGAGGAGCTGGCGAGATAGTTTTGCATTTACTGAACAGTTAATTTGAAGCATTGTTTGCAGCTGAGCCCCTCAGGGTTTCCAGATGTGGGAAAGTGGGAAAGTTGGTGCTACCTCAGTTGGGGTTAGAGGTGGCAAGGGGGGGAGGAGGGAATGGGGGGAAAGGAAAGGGAGGGATGTATCGCATGAGGGGAATGTTCACATGTGCCAAGAGGGTAAGGAAGAAAGCAAGAAACAGGTTGAATTAAATCAATGGGGGGAATAAGATGCCTAACGTTAAACGTGCAAGGTTTAAATATGCCTGTGAAGAGGAAGAGGGTTAAAAACTTTTTATTTGCACAGAAGATTGACCTATGCAAGAAACGCATTTACTGCCCTTGGATGTTAACAGGTTCAAATGAAAAAAATATCCATATGTATATTCCTCGTGTGCAACTGCAAAAAAGAGAGGGGTCATGATTGGTTTTACAGAAGCATGTGGGCTGGCAGTGAAATCTATCCACAAGAATAAAGAGGGCAGATTTTTGATGCTTAACGGGGAACTACAGGGGAAATCAGTATCAGTGATATCTATGTATGCACCAAATATGCAAACGAAAAGGTTTATAGAACAATATTTGAATTTGATACAGGAAAAGACGAGGGATGGTAATTGTACTAGGTGACCTGAAAACGCATATGGGAGAAATAGATCACTCAGGGAATAAAGGCATGGAGACATGGCAGCGCCAGATTCAGCAAGAATGTAAGCACCATTATTTACACGATCTTTGGAGAATGCTGAACCCGCTGAGCAGAGAATATACATACTACTCTGCAAGGCACAATATATACACCAGGATTGATTATATATTGGGTGATAGTGAAGCGTTACAGAAAGTGCCAGAATATACATACTACTCTGCAAGGCACAATATATACACCAGGATTGATCATATATTGGGTGATAGTGAAACGTTACAGAAGATGCCAGATTCAGCCAGTGGTTATGTCAGACCACTATGCAGTGGTAGCCTCATTCCAGATAACAGGGCAACAGACGGAACACAAACGGGGTAGATGGATATTTGATAAAGCTCTACTTAAACTTAAGGATGACAGAAAGGACATGTCAGAACAAATAGAATGTTATTTGCAGGAAAACATTAACTCAGTGGGAATAGTATGGGAAGTAGGGAAAGCGATTTGGAGAGGAAAACTTATTGCCCTAAAGGCAAGCAAAGGAAAAAGAGAAAAGAAGAACTGGGGAAATTATATGGGAAACTACAAGGGCTGGAAGCACAAAACAAGTTAAATCCACAGGCAAAGTGTTGTAGGGAACTGATAAAACTGAAGAGAGAGATTAATGTAATCGAAACAGAAAAAACAGTACAACAGCTGAAGAAAATTAAATGCTTTTATTTTGAGAACAACAATAGGGCAGGAAAAACGTTAGCAAAAATGGCAAAAAAATCCGAGGAAGTGGATGGTAATAAACTCGGTACAAAAACAAGATGGCAGGGTAACAACGGAGGAAAGGGAAATTAGAGAGACTTTTGTGGAGTTCTATCAAAGGTTATACTCAGGACAGGAACAGGACCCTGAAAAAATAGAGAAATTAATTAATACAGTTAAATTACCATCACTAAATGCAGATCAAACCAAGCTTTTGAATACGTCTATAACAAATGAGGAAATAGAAGCTGCTATCAAATCCCTCCCCAATAATAAGGTGGCTGGCCCAGATGGCTATTCAGCTGAATTTTACAAAATGTTTGTGAGCCAATTAGTTCCAATTGTGAGACAAGTGAATAATAATATCCTGCAAACAGGGATCATGCCCAAAGATTTTGGTCAGGCCCATATATCACTAATTCTCATACCAGGTAGAAGTCCAGAGCAGCTGGCTAGCTACAGGCCAATCTCATTACTAAATGTTGATTTCAAGATATTCACAGGGATTCTGGCCAAACGGTTCAAAGATGTTATACAGAATCTAATTCACACAGATCAGGTGGGATTTATCCCAAAAAGATACGGGGCGGATAATATCAGAAGGGCAGTGAATTTGATACAACTAATAGTAGACTGAAACATGAAGGCATTAATAATCTCAGCCGACGAAGAGAAGGTTTTTGATAGTGTCAATACCATTTATGTTGCAGACCCTAGAGAAAATGGGGGTGACAAGGGAGGCCCTAAGAGGTATGCAGGCTATATATGCAGCACCAGAGTCGCAACTGATAATAAATGGAGAACTCTCAGAGCCATTTAAGCTCGGCCGGGGAACCAGACAAGGTTGCCCTCTGTCACCGCTCTTATTTGATACTGTGCTAGAAGTGCTCGCATGTGCCCTTAGACAAGATACGAGGATAGTGGGCATAAACATTAAGGGGACAGAACACAAGATCGCGCTCTATGCTGATGATGCTCTCCTATTTGTAGCAGAGCCGGAGCTATCACTGCCACCTCTGCTGCAGTTGGTGGAGGAATTTAGCTTGGTGTCGGGGTATAAGATCAACTTGGGAAAGTCAGTGGCAATGACTTATGCAGCAAATCAGCAAAGGCAAGTAGCCCTGAAGGGAATGGTTCCATTCTTGATCACGGATAAGGGTTTTAAGTATTTGGGTATCAATCTAACGAGGCATCCAAGCAGCCTGTACAGGGAGAATTTTCTGGAAGTGTTAGTGCAGATACAAAAAGAGGCGCAGGTACTGGAAAGGTCTGGCCTGTTCATGGATGGGTAGAAGCAACCTATTCAAAATTATATCCTTGCCGAAAATATTATATAAAATGACGTCACTACAAATAGATCTTCCGGGGAAAAAAAAATTTGCAAGTAGAAAGAATATTCCAAAAGTTAATTTGGAAAGACCAAAGAGCAAGAATTGCTAAGAGTACGTTGCGCCGCCCAAGGAAGAAGGGAGGACTAGGTGTGCCCAATATTAGGCTCTACCATAAGGCGGCAGAGCTCGCCCCTATAAATAAATGGTACTTTAATCCAAAACAGGCAAATTGGGTAGAAATAGAAAAAGAAAACCCGGGGATCAGTTCGTTTGTAGATTTCCTGGTGGATGTGGGTAAAATAGACCAGAAAAAATGGAGTAAACACCCATTTGCATGGGGGGCTCTGCGAGCTTGGAAACAAGTACAAAAAAGAATGAAAATTAAGATGATAGCCTCACCTTACTCAACAATTGATAGGGTTGAACTAAGGGGAAAAAATGTAGCGGTGGCACTTAGGAGATAGCTTAAGGTGCATGGGATCAACCGGGCAGAACAACTATTCACCCCAGTGGGGTTTAGAAATATAGAGTACTTAGAATCACTCATGAAAAGAAAGGTAGATTTCCTTCAACATGCACAGCTGAAAAGTTATTTTACACAGGGAAACATTATTTTAGAATTTCAGAGAAAACCGACCAGACTGGAAAAGATACTTTTTGATCATGAGATTAACAAAGGGAGTCTTAACAAGGTATACGGGGCGCTGCAGGAGGTTGAAGACAAAGAACCAATGCAGATCTGGAGAAAATGGGAGAGAGACCTGCAAATTAAGTTAGACAAACCGTCCAAAGCACAGGTCACATGATACATCTTTGACAAATTTAAGTCACTGGACACTCAGGAGTCAGGACACCATCCTAAAGGTCTTCTATAGATATTACATTACCCCTGACAGGGAAAAACACTGGAACAAAGGCAGCAAGGGGGAATGTTGGAGGGGGTGTGGAAACAGGGAAATTTGATCCATCATTGCTGGAGCTGCCCACAGATTCTAGATTATTGGAGATGGGTATGGAAGTATATATGAACATCAACAGGGGTAAACTTACCTTTTACTCCAGAGGTGGTTATCTTGGGGCAAGCACTTGATAAATTACCAGACGAAAGTCAATGGGTATTGGCAAGAGAATGTATAGTGGCAGGGTTCTATGTGATTGCAAAAAAGTGGAAGGGAGAAACGAAGACTTTAAAGCAAGATTGGGAAGATAGAATGTGGAAGAATATAACCATGGAAAAGGTTTTGGCAGAGGTGAATGGTAATGAGAAAGAATTTGTTGGCAAGTGGTCAGCGCTTTACAAGACATTAAATGAAGAGTGAGGTACACGACAGGGAGTCCAGCAGTTGGAACTCTAAGGAAGGGACTAACGCCCAATAACCTCACCGGAGACCTTGCGACGCTAAGAAGCCATCAACGCTCAGGGGAAGTAGACTATCGGGACTAACAATGCGATACGGGAGTGGGGGGGTAGGGTGGGAGGGGGGGTGATGAAAAGTTGAACAAAATGTAAGAATGGGTCTTTCTTTTGTGTATGCTATTGAAGAACTCAATAAAATGTTGTAAAACCAAAAAAAAAAAAAAAAAAGTAACAGCCACTCCAGCCCCAGGACCTATCATCAGGGTTCTGGGGCCTACGTTACAGGCACAGGGGGCTGTCCATCCACGTCATCGAGAAGCTGCCACTCCTGTCCCAGTACCCCCCATCAGGGTTCTGGGGCAGTCATTCCGCTGACCCAGCTGCTGCTGCTGCTCCTCCCCCCTAGCAGCAATACCGCTCCTGCTGCTAGAGGCAGCTGTTTGAGCAGCACGCTTGCACGCTGATGGAGGCGGATGACTGGCTGCTGCAGTCGGGAACCCGCTGGTGTCCACTTCCCCTGCCTGACCGCTTAGCAGCACAGCACTGTGACATCACCTCAGGTGCCTCGCCATGGCAGTTGTGCCAAGGTTGGTGAGCACCTGCCCATGCTTCACCACCTTCTGGCACAAAGTGCATTTCACCTCCCTGGGATCATCTGCCCGCACCAACTTAAAATGCGCCCAGACAGAGGATTTTTTGTTCCCTCCTGCCTTCTGGCCCGCACCGGGTGATGCACCGCTGCCAGCACTGCTGGGAGGGGCAGAACATGGTGGCAACATAGCTCTTGGAGGGACAGCCATCGCTTCAGCTCCAGACATCTCCTCTGCGGGACTAGTGTCTGCCTCGCTGTCCCCAGTCACAGTGATGTCTCATGAAGGGGAGTACTGGGACCCTGAGGGTGATGGACTGCCCACCATACTGCTGCCACTCTCCCTGTGCCCCCTATAGCTGCTGCTGCTGCTCTGCTCCCTGCTGCCATTGCTCAGGGATCGGGCCCTGCCTCTAGCAGCTGGGGTGGGATCCACCAGCCCTGGACTGCTGGGGATTGCCTCAATAATGGGGGACGATAGTGGCCCATGGTGACCCCAAGTTCTGTACCTTGGAAGTCAGTGGAGGACAGACCCCCCTCAACCGAGGGAGCCTCTGCCGACCTACCCACTAACATCATCTCGGTNTACAATCATGGAAAAAAATTAAAAGAACCAAAGTTTTTGCAGGGACTCTAAAGGTTGTGTGAATTATGGGAATAGTGGCAGTGGCAGTTGCAGAACAGAAGGTTGCTACCTTGCAAAAAACATTCTTCTGGATGGCTCTAAACATTGTCACAATGCAAACACAACTGAAAATACTGTTTGTAGATGAATGTCAAGGTTCATTGTTTACTGCGTGTGTGGCATAGAGACTGTCATCGTTCATGTGATTGTTAAAAAAGTAATCAATGGTTGATATCACTGTGTATATATAACGGCACCCGAGAGCGCCACTTTTGTGAGAATGTTTGAAGCCAGCTCGCAGAACCATTGCTTGCAGGGTAGCAACCTCGAGAGCCTGGTGGTGATTTTTAACTGTTTTGAAAAGACACTGCCCGCCACCAGTGTCTGCCTAATTGGGAGATTGGTCATCCAGGCTCACCCAGGCTCTCCCTGTGTAATTCTCCGGCCCGTGTCTATTTCCCCGTGTCTATTTCCCTGTGTGGAGGCCCGTGTCTATTTCCCCATGTGGAGGGTCGGGGAAGCAAGCACAAGGGGAAAGAGACACGGCCGGACGGGAGGGGCTGCCCGGAGAGTCACCCAGGGAGATCCTACAGGGGGGGGAATAGCTGGTAGCCGCGGAAGACTCAGGTCCCGCAGCCCCTCTACCTGCAGCCCCTCCCCCCGGCCGTGTCTCTTTCCCCGTGTGCTTGCTTCCCCGACCATCCCTGAATCCCTGCTCAAGGCTCGCCGGTGACTTGTGAGCCTTGCGCTGCTACCGACTATATGAGACTCGGGTGAGGCTCAGAAGCTGCCACCGGTATCCACAGAAGGCTCAGAAGTCGGTGTTGAGCCCTGGAGCATGGACTCAGGGAGCGTCGGGGAAGCAAGCACATGGGGAAATAGACACAGCCTGGGGGGGTGGGATGAGGCGAAGAATCCTCCGGTGAGCCTGGGAGCAGGGACTCGGGGAGGGTCGGGGAAGCAAGCACAAGGGGAAAGAGACATGGCCGGGGGGGAGGGGCTGCCCGGAGAGTCACCCAGGGAGATCCTGTGAGGGGGGAATAGCTGGTAGCCGCGGAAGATTCGGGTCTCTGCAGCCCCTCTACAGGCAGCACCTCCTTGCGTGGCTACTGACTATATGAGACTCGGGTGAGGCTCAGAAGCCACCGCCGGTATCCGAGGAAGGCTCAGAAGCCGGCGATGAGCCCTGGAGTATGGATTTGGGGAGGGTCGGGGAAGCAAGCACACGGGGAAAGAGACATGGCTGGGGGGGAGGGGCTGCAGAAGGCTCAGAAGCATTCGTCCATCCCTAGATGTTAGCCTATTCTTTAAACTGTCTTTGTATGACACAGGACACTTTTAACTTGACTCTATTGCTGTTTTGTAAACTTGAATCCTCTCAGGATCCAGAAAAAGTGTTGGATGGACTTGTGAAGCAGGGGGATGAATGCATATTCAAATTTGTGCAGACCATAATTTTAAAAATCATTATAAATCTTTTTTTCAAACCGCCATCTGTAATCCTAAAGTTATAAGAATCTGTAAATAAAGCTAGAAGTTGTTTAGCTCCCTGGTATAACATAATTTTGTCAAATAAAAATACTACATGGGGGGATCTGCACATGCGGCGAGGCTAGCAGCTGGGAGTCGCCTGAACTCCACTCCCCCCAGCTCTAGAAACAAGCCTACCAGTTAAAAAAAAAGAAAATAAATACCCTAGTTTGCGAGGAAATGGCTGCAAGAAATAAGCCATGGCAAAGAATCTCCCAAACCAACACTCTGGAACGATTCTGCTAGAAAAATCAGCCCGAGGAGAAGGGCCTGGAGGGAGAGAGCTGCAGCGGCGGTAGGAAGATGGCGGTGGCAGCACTGACAGCGCGGGAAGATAAAACTGACCTGGCCCTATCTAGCTCTGACAGTGAGGAATGGGAGGCATCTGGCACCCTAAAAAACCTTCTAAAACAAATGAAGGAAGAGTTAAAAAGTGAACTGAGGCAAATTAAAATGGCAGTTGAATCTGGCAATAAAAAACTGGAGGGGATGGCAAAGAGGGTGGAAGCTGCAGAGGAGAGGATATCAGAGCTGGAGGATCAGTCCCTGATCTCTCAAGAACAGCTAAATAAATGGAAGGGTGAGACTACCTTACTGTCAACAAAATGTGAAGATTTAGAAAATTGTTTGAAAAAGGGCAATTTGAGACTAATTGGAGTTAAAGAAGCTGGGGGAGCAGAAAAAATAAATGAAATAATATTGGCCATTTTAAAAGAAAACTTCCCTGAGGAGGTACATTTTCATTCTGCCCCTATTGAGGGCTCACAGGATGGGGCGCCCACCACAGAAAGAGTCAGACCCTCCACGCCATATCCTTGTAACATTTGCAATGTTTGTCACCAAGGAAGAGATTCTAAGGGCAGCTAGAGCAAAGAAGAAGATGTCATTTCAGCAACAATACATAAGAATGGCTCCAGATTATGCGGCTGAGACAGTTAGAAAGAGGATGAAGTGGAATAAATACTTCGGGGAATTAAATGAAAGAAATCTGAAACCAAGGTTATTGTTTCCAGCGAAAATGTTGATTTTTGATAATGGAAGAAGAATAATCTTTGATGCTACCGAGGACCTGGAGATCTTCTTAGCGACACAGTCAGCTAGAGCCAGTGAAAAGGATCAGAGATAAAAAAGGCTTAATTGGATTCCTCACAGAACTTAACTGTTTTGCATCCAAGAAGAAGAAAATAGGGGAGAGGAGACTATAGGAACAGTAATAAGCAGCAGAAATAGTAATAATTTGTTGTGGGTTGTTGGAACGAGAAAAGTTTAACAGTTAGTTTGTGGTAACAAAGGGAGGCAAGAGGAGAGGTTTTCATTATGAGCTGGGGGATGGTGGGAAGAAGGGCACACCGTGGACTTTCTCTTTTTAAGTCTAGGTGTTAGCACTCCCAGCAGATCCTCACATTGGAGGTATGGGAAACAGGGAAGGCAGGCATTTCACTTGCATGTAGAGGGAGGGATAGGGATTTTGGGAAGATTAAATTGGGTTTTTAAAAGAAGGGGGAGGGAGGGAGGGAGGGAGGGGAGGGACTCGCACACAAAAAGGAAAATGATTTGCAAACAAGAATACTTTTTCATGGTGATGGCACCTAATTATAAAGCAAAGCAGAACTTGGTTGGGTAGATCCAAACAGTAAATAGAGGAGTAGCAAATCTGGGGTCAGTGGGAAGCATCAAAGGGAGCAATTTTGAACTGTATTTTAATTTAAATGATGGGAGAGGTTAAGACGGTTACTTTGAACGTTAAAGGCCTAAATTCTCCCCAGAAAAGAAAAAGGGTAAGGGATTTCATGGTGGAGTAAGGGGCAGACATATTTTTCCTTCAAGAGACACACCTTCTCGCAAAGGATGTTCCCAGGTTTGTTACAGCCAGAATTGGAGGGTTTATGGGCCTCTTGCTGCAAAAAGAAGAAAGCAGGGGTTATTATTGGATTCACCAAGCACAAAGATTTAGAGTTAGAGAATTTTATTAAAGACAAAGAGGGGAGATTCCTCTGCTTAGTGGGAAAGCTGTCAGGATGGCAAGTGACGTTTGCAAATGTATATGCCCCAAATGCAGGGAGGATAGCATTTTTTAAAGATTGCTTTAAAAGAATTGCTGAGGTGACTAAGGGCACAGTTATCATCCAAGGGGATTTTAATGACACCCTTACAGAATTAGAGCATTCCAGCTCAGGGGGGATAAAAGGGGAGCAAAAGGAACTAAATAAAAATTTGTATGGTTGGACTGATATCTGGAGACTGCTGAATGGAAGGGAAAGAGACTATACATTCTTCTCTGCCATACATAACGCTTACACATGCATTGATCATGTGCTGATTAATAAAACACAGGCATATAGAGGGAAAAAGAGTTTGATAATTCCTGTGGTAATGACAGACCACAATGCAGTAGCTACCATATTTAGGCTCCAAAGGGAACAGCCATGAAAGGTCTTTAATTGGCAACTAAACAGGAATTTGCTCAGAAATAAGGAGAGCAGGAATCAAATAGAAAAAAAATTAGTAGAATTTTTTGACTATAATGAGGGATCTGTCAGTTCGCCTGCCATCTTGTGGGAAGCTGCTAAGGTGGTGACTAGAGGGAACATAATTTCTCTAAATGCAAAAATAATGAGGGACAAGAGACAACAAAAAAGCGAAATCTATGCAAAATTGCAAAAATTGGAGGCCCAAAATAAACAGAAATCTACTAAAGAGCTAAGACAAAAAATAATTAAGAATAGAGAGATTATAAATACTTTGGAGATAGATAAGATTAATAACCAGCTGAGGAAAATAAGATTCCACTATTTTGAGAATAATAACAGGGAGGCAGAACCCTGGCTAACCTCGTCAAGGTAAAGCAGAGGAAAGCACTTATTCAAAGGGTAATTAACAAGAAAGGCAATTATTGCACAGAGCCACAAGATATAAAAGAGAATTTTTTGGAATTTTATAGTGGAGTTTACAAATCTACCAACCCAAGTGATTCAGAGATAGTGGAGTTCCTAGAGGGGATAAAGTTGCCCAAATTAAACTCAGGACAAGTGGCTTTTCTTAATGCAGAAATTACAACACAAGAAGTATACAAGGCAATACTAGCTGAAAAGAACAATAAGGCAGCAGGACCAGATGGGTTTCCTAGTGAATTTTATAAGGCCTTCACGGACAGGCTAGCACCATACCTTACGTCAATATTTAATAATATTATAGTAGAAAAAGCAATGCCGAAAATTGTTTACAATGCTGTCATAACCCTAGTTTTAAAGCCTGGGAGGGATCTGGATAATTGTGGTAGCTACAGACCAATATCCCTTCTAAATGCAGATTACAATTTTTTTGCAAAAATCCTTGCTGACAGGCTTAAGTCAATTAGTGGGGAAATAATACACAAAAATCAGACTGGTTTCATTCCTGGTAGACAGGGCAAAGACAACATAAGAAAAGCAATGAACATAATATGCACTCTGAACAAACAAAAGATCCCTGCCATGATAATCTCCGCAGACGCGGAGAAAGCATTTGATTTTGTGGAGATAAAATGCCTCTTTAGATGTCTAGAAAAGATGGACCTAAAGGGCAATTTCTTGGGATGGCTGTCAGCAATCTATTTAACACCGCAATCGAGGTTTCTTGTTAACAGAGAGTGTACGGACCCCTTTCAATTGCAAAGAGGGACCAGACAGGGTTGCCCTCTCTCTCCCCTCCTTTTTAATATAGTTTTAGAGATCCTGGCATCAGCGATAAGACAAAATGAGAAAATAAAAGGGGTACAAATTGGGCCCATAGAAAACAAATTATCATTATATGCAGATGATCTGCTGCTATATATAACCAAGCCAGAGGAGACTCTGCCAGAATTTATAAGGGTCATGGATAGCTTTGAGAAAATTGTGGGGTATTCAATAAATAAGGATAAGTCATATGCTCTCGCTTTTGGTTATAAGGGGGAACACGAGGATTAGATCAAAAATCTATCTCCTTTCCCTATAGAAAAGTCTGCACTAAAATACTTAGGGGTTTCCCTTACAAAAAATCCAAAAGAGTTATACGCAGCAAAATTTCCTCCATTAATAAAACTCTTGAGAGAAGAAGTAAAACCCTGGCGCAAATTAATGACATCTTGGCTAGGTAGAATAAACTTATATAAAATGATGGTATTGCCCAAGTTTATACATAGGTTTATGGCATTATCGATTACCCTACCTGAGTCCTTTTTCAGGCTTAGTGAGGACCGTCTGAAAGATATTGTATGGAATGGCAAAAAGCCTAGAATTAGGAAAAACTCCTTAATGCAACTCAAGGAGAAAGGGGGCCTTAATCTTCCTAATATAAAACTATATTATAAAGTTTCAATTTTAACGGGGATATATGACTGGTACCATGAAGAAACTGCACCAGAGTGGGTGAGATTAGAAAAGGAAATTTCACAGGTAAAAGCATTAAAAGAACTTATAGGGTGATTTCAGACGTTATGGGGCCCGTTGGCCCCGTACCGAAATCACCCTATTAATTCTCCGCCGGGGTCACCCCGTAACGCCACAACAGACGTGCCGGGGGGATCCCGGCGGGGAATGTGGGAGGGGGCGGGGCCGCGCGGCGCAACGTGCGGCCGCACGGCCCCGCCCCCTCCATGCACCCCGCCTCCCGCCCTCCAGGGAGACGGGCGGGCGGCGGGGCCACTGCGGCCGCCGCATCGGGCCGGAAGCGCCATGGCCCGGGATCCCACCGGGGATCCTGGGCCATGGCAACGGGCCAGACGTTACTTTTTCTTGGTCCCTGCTGGGGATCTTTTTGACCACGCTTCCCGGGACATCCCCCCGGCTAGCCCGGGAAGCGTGGTTCAAATTGACCCCATGTGGGGATTCACTGTGGCGAACATCTGGCGGCCTCCAAACAGACGTTTGAGACACGATGACCACAGGTGGGTATTCACCGTGGTTCACCGTGATCTCATAACGTCTGAAAATACCCATAGTGGATCAAGGGAGACTATCCACAAGAATTAGCAGGGAACACCCGTTCACAGGCACTTTGTGTAGGCATTGGTATAACGCAAGGAAAAAAATGGGAATAGGAGGGAGTTTCTCCCCCTTTACTCCCATAGATTCATTGCAGGCCAAAAAATGAGGAATTGCCCCCGGTTTATGAAAATGATTGAAAAGCAAGGGTGTTGTGAGGATGGGCCAGTTGTTTACAGGGGGAAAATTCCTAACCCCAGATAGATTAGAAAAAACGTTACAGAAAAAGGTGGATCATTTTCAGTACTTACAGCTAAAAGTATTAGCAAATTCATCTTAGAATATAGGGAACTTTAGCAAAGAGCCATACAAATTAGAAAAACTACTATTTAATAGGAGTGAAACCTCGGGCCGTTTAGGTAAAATATATAAAGTTCTAAAGGAGATAAATTACAAATCACCTTTAAGCTATATGGAGGCATGGAGAAAAGACACAAAGATTCAAATAGGTGAGGAGGAGGAGAGAAAGATATGGAACCACATGAATAAATGCATGACCTCACTGGAGGTTAGAGAGGTACAAATAAAGTTAATATTGAGGTTCTACTTAACTCCTGTAAGAATGAGGTTTGCGGATCCTTCCATGAAATGGCTTTGCTGGAGGGGCTGTGGAAGTGTGGGTAGCTACAAGCACTGTTGGTGGGAGTGCCCGGTAGTACATTCATTCTGTGGCAAAGTGTGGAAATTAATTAACAAAGTTGTGGGGGAAGTGGTCCCATACAGAATGGAAACTGCTCTGCTGGGACTATACCCCAAAACAGAAAATATGCTCCAATATCAGAATTCTTGTAAGGTTATTTGCTTGGCCGCAATAACGATGATTGCCAAATACTGGAAAGGATCTGAGGAGATCTCTATGGAAGAAATGTACCAAAAGATATGGTTCTTATATTCAATGGAAATGCTCCATGCAGAGCTTCAGGACAAAAGACATAAATTCGAGGTAACTTGGTTACCAGTGATAACCGCCTTGGATGAGAAGAAAAAGGGGAAAGTGGATCGTCAACACTTCCCTAGCTCAATATAATGGGGCCAAGTTGTGACAAGTGAAAAAGTGAATTTTTGTGGGGGGAGTTTTGTTTTTATGTTGGGTTTATATAAAGTTATTAATACATGAAATGGAATATTTGACCATAAACGTATTTTGGATCTATTGTATGGGAAATTTTCATTATGGTCGTTTTAAGGATATTATAAGTAAATGATAAAAGCTTATAAATAAAAAATATAAAAAAATAAAAATACTACATTTTGAAAATCTATCTGTGTTCAGGCTGCATTTGTGTGTGTGTGTGTGTGTATTTTCAGACGTTACGGGCGGCCGGTTCACCACAGTGAACCACCAGGGGGGGTGAACAGTGCAACCACGCAGGGGGTGGGAAAACGACCCCAACAGATGTGCCAGGAACGGGACCACAGGCCGGAACCGGGCCGCCCCATCACGGGCCGCGGCAGCACAACAGACGTGCAGCCAAACCCCCGCCGGGCGCTAAACCCCCACAAGGCACCGGGCAGGGCGGGACACAGACATGGCCGCCTGAGGGTAAACGAAGCCAGAAGGCACACAAGGGAATGCCCACACAAGGGAACAGGAAGGGGGGAAGAGCGAGAACAGGATGACAGCCGGCACACACAGCGGACCCACAGCAGGGCACAATGCATGACCACACGCTCGGGCACACACACACACACACCAGGGAAAGGTCGGGAAGGGAGGGCAGGGGCGCCCGGAATACCACACCAGGAACAACGGGAGGAACGAGGGGGGGCACCACCAAGGGGCAAGGCACAGGCAGCAGCAACCCCCACCCGCACACCACCCCAGTCCAGTCCAAGGAGGCGCCCCCACAGGAATGGAGGCAGTCTCGGAGGGGGGGGACGGACCCCCGGAACAAGGCACATCGGGGGCCCCCAAAGCTCAGCAAGCCCGGCAGAGAGGGTCCAGGAGGAGGAGGAAGGGGGCCCCACAGTCAAAGGGGGGCACATGCAGGGCAGCCGGGTCTGGTGGAGCCCCTCTGCAGGTCCAGCGATGCTCCGGCAGCACCCACCCGGGCAAGGGTAACGGACCGGTCCGGTCCGGTCCAGTCCGGGGGGGGCCATCCCCCAGGTCCCGCAAGCACCTGTGGGGGGTGCAGTTGGTGCCAGGGCCGGCGGGTGAGGGCTGCCAGCAGCACATGGGTGGGTCGGGAGCCCATACCGAGCGCCCCACCCAGCCACGGGGACGGAGGGGGCCCAGGACCACGGGCAGGGGCAGCAGCGAGCAGCGTGGTGGGCGGGAGCTCACCGAGGTGGGGTCCGCAGGTCGGGAGCAGCCAGCAGGGACCAGGCCCCCCCCTGGACTGGGGAGGGAGCCCACATGGGGGCACCACACCGGGGGGGCCAGGGAGGCGATGCAGGGGTCACAGGTTGCCACTGGGGGCCCCGGAGGCCCCAGGGCCTGGGTGCCCTGCCCGGTGGACCAGGTGGGGCCAGTGCAGCATGCCCTGGCGGTACCCCTGTGCAGACATGTAGTGGGCGATCAGGTAGTAGGCCTCGAAGGGATCGGGCATGGTGAGAGCCAGCTGGACGTCCACACGTGCCCACACCGCCAACAGGGATGACATCTCCACCGCAGA
>QEPC01010801.1:251569-265304 GCA_003113815.1 Sphenodon punctatus
GGGTGCTCCCGTGTGCCCCCTTCCTGCACCTGTGCCCCCTCCGCCTGCATCGCTGGGCCTGCCTGCACCTCCTCCGCCTCCTGGCCCGCCGCTGTCGCTGTCTCTGCCTCTGCTCTCTTCCACCTCCCTCCTCGCTCCATCCCACCATGCTTGCTTGCTGCTGCTCTCGCTTTAAATCTCCCTCCGGTGGTTGTGTTGTTGCTGGTTGCCTGGCAGCGACGCTGCGTGCCTTGTCCCCGGCTGGGGCTCATTTCGTTTGGTTCCGCCCGGGGATTGGCATCCAGACGTTACTTTTCCTTGGTTCCCGGTGGGGGTTCATTTGACCACACTTCCCGGGACCTTCCCCTGGCTAGCCCGGGAAGCGTGGTTGAAACTGACCCCATGTGGTTATTGAGCATGATGAACATCTGGCACGTGCTGTTCAGACGTTCAGGGCCCTTTGGCCCCACGGGGGGGTTGAGCGTGGTTCAGTGTGGTTGAGCGTGATCTCGTAATGTCTGAAAACACCCTGTGTGTGTGTTTTTTTCCTGCAGCAGTTTCTCAAAATAGGGGTGAAACCAGATAGATGTCGCAATGGCTGCTAATGGCTCTCTATTTTGTCAATAAAAGCACCTTTTGAAAATCTGGTGCTTAGGTCTCCAGGATGCATTTTTTCTCAAAACCAGACTGGTGTTCCATTGAGTGTGTTCTTATCAAGGGGCATACCAGGACTCCTATTGAAACTCAACATGGTACAATAGGGTTGCTCCATTTCTGTTGTTCTTTTTTGTTTGTATGAGGGCTTAAAAACTAATAGACAAGACAGAATAATTCTTTTTTTTTTAAGAAAAAGATAACCGTTTATTGAAAAGTACAAATACAATAGACATTATTTAAAGATAAAATAAAAATAAAAATCACAATATGCTTAATAACCATATGGCACACTACGGTAGCCTTCTCCAAGCACCCTCTTATCGTAAGCAACTCTTTGTGTTTTCCTAAGAGTCCTTGTCTCTATTTGAAACCGCTTCTTGTCACTTACTATAGAGGGCTGCTGAATTGTTATCTTTTTAGCTTCTCCCTGTCCTGGATTATAGTCCCAAACCAGATTTTTCAAGATCTCAAAATTGACTTTTTCACAATTGGCTCTGCTCAGTGTAATCCCCTTCACCTTCATGTAGACTTTACCATTACACACTTTGTACCCATACATTTTAACCCCCCACCGCACCCCAGAAACAATGTGCTGATTTGGGGGAAGTTCGCTCATTAGATCTCCTAAATAGTCAACCAGAGGGGGTTCCCATTCACCCTTGCAGCTCAGAGTCTGTACCGTGGTAAAGACAGAGTTCATGCAATTCTTGTAGCAATTTGTACAAATCTAACCGTGTGTACGCTGTTGTGAAGGGCGGTGCAATTTTTTTTACAAATGATGGGGGGATGTCCAATGGGATATTCTTTGGTCTTATTCACATAGGGGTACAGGCTAGTAAAATCATAATATTGCAAATCTTCCCCTGGCTTTGTACGATAATAAAGAGATATAGTATTAGTCCTTCCCCCAAAGAGCGCTTCCCGAGGGTGCAGGGGTTGTGGCAGGCCTCTATCTTTCAGAAACTGCTGAGGTTCCCTATCTTTTTCCAGCATCTCCTTCCACTCATGCTCCCAGATGGATCAGACTACAAAACGTTTACCCCTGAGAAAGTCACAAGTGAAACCTGTCAAAGGGTTCATACCCTCTGTTCCAAAGCATTTTACACAACCGTAATAAAGCTAAACATTGTTTAACTCTCTGTCTTAGAGGGTCTCTGCCCCTGTGACTTTCCATTTGTAGAGCTCATGCTTTAAAAGAGACATTACAGCTCACTTTTAAAGAAAAAAAATGTGTCTACACTGTATAACATAATTTTGTTGAAATAAAAAAAATTACAGCTCACTTTTAAAGAAAAAAAATATGTGTCTACACTGTATAACATAATTTTGTCCAAATAAAGAAGAATTAAAAAAAAACAAAAAAAACCCTACATTTTGAAAATCTATCTTTTTGCTCNCTCCTGTAGGCCCCACTGGCCCCCTCTGTGGTAGGCCTTCTTCCAGCTCAGCCCCTGCTGTTCCTCCTCCTGGTCCAGCTCCTGCTCCACCTGCACCTGCTCCTCCTCCACCTCATCCTGGGGCTGCGCCTCTGGGCGCGTGGGGCCGGGCTCATCCTGGGGCTCGTCCGCCCGGGCCGTCTTTCATGTCTGGGGGGGAGGTGGTGAGTGGTTGCTGGGTGCGGGTGTGGCCCCTCTCGGGGGCCCCCTGCCTTGTGCCTGGGGTCCCCCGGGCCCCCCCACAGGGGGTTCACCCATGCCCCCTGTTCCCCTCCCCTTGGTTGCCCTTACCCTTTTCCTGGGTGCCTCATGTGGGCCCGTTCCGGCCGCTGTCCCCGGGGCGGCGCGACCTGGCTGCAGCTGTGGGTGTTGTTCCCTGGCTGCCTCCCTGGTTGGGTGTTCCCGTGTGCCCCCTTCCTGCACCTGTGCCCCCTCCGCCTGCATCGCTGGGCCTGCCTGCACCTCCTCCGCCTCCTGGCCCGCCGCTGTCGCTGTCTCTGCCTCTGCTCTCTTCCACCTCCCTCCTCGCTCCATCCCACCATGCTTGCTTGCTGCTGCTCTCGCTTTAAATCTCCCTCCGGTGGTTGTGTTGTTGCTGGTTGCCTGGCAGCGACGCTGCGTGCCTTGTCCCCGGCTGGGGCTCATTTCGTTTGGTTCCGCCCGGGGATTGGCATCCAGACGTTACTTTTCCTTGGTTCCCGGTGGGGGTTCATTTGACCACACTTCCCGGGACCTTCCCCTGGCTAGCCCGGGAAGCGTGGTTGAAACTGACCCCATGTGGTTATTGAGCATGATGAACATCTGGCACGTGCTGTTCAGACGTTCAGGGCCCTTTGGCCCCACGGGGGGGTTGAGCGTGGTTCAGTGTGGTTGAGCGTGATCTCGTAATGTCTGAAAACACCCTGTGTGTGTGTTTTTTTCCTGCAGCAGTTTCTCAAAATAGGGGTGAAACCAGATAGATGTCGCAATGGCTGCTAATGGCTCTCTATTTTGTCAATAAAAGCACCTTTTGAAAATCTGGTGCTTAGGTCTCCAGGATGCATTTTTTCTCAAAACCAGACTGGTGTTCCATTGAGTGTGTTCTTATCAAGGGGCATACCAGGACTCCTATTGAAACTCAACATGGTACAATAGGGTTGCTCCATTTCTGTTGTTCTTTTTTGTTTGTATGAGGGCTTAAAAACTAATAGACAAGACAGAATAATTCTTTTTTTTTTAAGAAAAAGATAACCGTTTATTGAAAAGTACAAATACAATAGACATTATTTAAAGATAAAATAAAAATAAAAATCACAATATGCTTAATAACCATATGGCACACTACGGTAGCCTTCTCCAAGCACCCTCTTATCGTAAGCAACTCTTTGTGTTTTCCTAAGAGTCCTTGTCTCTATTTGAAACCGCTTCTTGTCACTTACTATAGAGGGCTGCTGAATTGTTATCTTTTTAGCTTCTCCCTGTCCTGGATTATAGTCCCAAACCAGATTTTTCAAGATCTCAAAATTGACTTTTTCACAATTGGCTCTGCTCAGTGTAATCCCCTTCACCTTCATGTAGACTTTACCATTACACACTTTGTACCCATACATTTTAACCCCCCACCGCACCCCAGAAACAATGTGCTGATTTGGGGGAAGTTCGCTCATTAGATCTCCTAAATAGTCAACCAGAGGGGGTTCCCATTCACCCTTGCAGCTCAGAGTCTGTACCGTGGTAAAGACAGAGTTCATGCAATTCTTGTAGCAATTTGTACAAATCTAACCGTGTGTACGCTGTTGTGAAGGGCGGTGCAATTTTTTTTACAAATGATGGGGGGATGTCCAATGGGATATTCTTTGGTCTTATTCACATAGGGGTACAGGCTAGTAAAATCATAATATTGCAAATCTTCCCCTGGCTTTGTACGATAATAAAGAGATATAGTATTAGTCCTTCCCCCAAAGAGCGCTTCCCGAGGGTGCAGGGGTTGTGGCAGGCCTCTATCTTTCAGAAACTGCTGAGGTTCCCTATCTTTTTCCAGCATCTCCTTCCACTCATGCTCCCAGATGGATCAGACTACAAAACGTTTACCCCTGAGAAAGTCACAAGTGAAACCTGTCAAAGGGTTCATACCCTCTGTTCCAAAGCATTTTACACAACCGTAATAAAGCTAAACATTGTTTAACTCTCTGTCTTAGAGGGTCTCTGCCCCTGTGACTTTCCATTTGTAGAGCTCATGCTTTAAAAGAGACATTACAGCTCACTTTTAAAGAAAAAAAATGTGTCTACACTGTATAACATAATTTTGTTGAAATAAAAAAAATTACAGCTCACTTTTAAAGAAAAAAAATATGTGTCTACACTGTATAACATAATTTTGTCCAAATAAAGAAGAATTAAAAAAAAACAAAAAAAACCCTACATTTTGAAAATCTATCTTTTTGCTCCTGCAGAAGAGGTTCTGCATTATATAAAGAATGAACAGATTATGATGATGACAATATTTTGTGAAACAGGGGGATCTGCGCATGAGCCAGAACTAGAAGCTGACAGCCGCCTGATCTCCGCTCCCCCCAGCTCTTTAAATAAGTTTTTAAAAAAAGATTTAAGCTGTTTTAAGCCCCAAAAGTAAGCAGGTATGGCTGTCAAGGGTAAACCTCACCAAAAAATCACACAGGCAAACCCGCTGGAGCATTTCTGCCATAGAAGACAGGCAACGGAGCAGAGAGGAGAAGAGGAGGGAAACGCCGGGATGGCAATGGTGCCCGAAGTGCACGAAACTGAAACTGACCAAGCCTCGTCAGAATCAGAGGCAGAAGGAGGAGAAGCAAGATCTCTGAAGTCCCTGCTTGCCCAAATGAAAAAAGAACTGAAAGTAGACATGAAGCAGATCAAGCAGGCAGTGGATGTAGGAAATAAAAGGTTAGAGGGGCTGGCGGGCAGAATTGAGACTGCAGAGGAGCGCATATCAGCAATGGAGGATCAGTCTCTAAGCACTCAGGAGCAGCTAAATAAAGTTAAGGGTGAGGCTGCCTTACTTATGCTCAAGTGCGAAGATCTGGAAAATCGCTCCCGAAGAGGGAATCTTAGATTTAGCAGAATCAAAGAGTCTGCAGGCTTCGAGAGGGTGGATGAAATAATCTGGGCCCTGTTAAAAGAAAATTTCCCAGAGCAGGGGCACCTCCATGCTGCTACAATTGAGAGGGCCCACAAAACAGGGAGGCCTGGCAGGAAAGACTTGGATCCCCCCAGACCTATTATTGTAAAATTTGCTGAATATCAGATAAAAGAGGAGATTCTGAAAAATGCCAGAAGCAAAAAGAAGCTGACATTTCAACAGCAGACAGTGAAAGTATTCCCAGACTACACTGCAGATACACTAAGGAAAAAAATGAGGTGGAACAAGTACTTTGGGCTACTCATAGAGAGGAATCTGAAACCAAAGCTGATTTTCCCTGCAAAGATACTGATCATTGAAAATGGGAGAAAGAGATTTTATTTATTAATGAAGTTGTGCCCTTGCTAGCTGAGTCATCTTTTCACCCTCCCAAATTGGCTGGGCATTCAGTCGGTTCTCTGCTTTATGCGGACGACATAGCAATCTTGTCTCAAACCAAGGTTGGGTTAAGGCGACAGCTTCAGTGTTTCTCCGACTTTTGTACCCAGAGCAAACTGGTGATAAATTATGAGAAATCCCATGTTTTAGTTTTCTCGCGTTCACGGCAGGTTTTCCAGTGGAGGGTGGGCAAGCAGAAAATTAGGCAAGTCAGTTCGTACCGATATTTGGGTCTTCTTTTTCAGGCAGCAGGGACCTGGAAGATGCATGCGGACAGTGCACTGGCGGTGGCTAGGGGCACTGTGTTTTCGCTTGCTAGGCTTTTTGCTCACTCTGGGAAACGTGCAATTTTTCCCGCGATCAAAATCCTAAATACAAAGGTGCGTGCCCAGGTGTTATATGGGGCTGAAGTTTGGATTCCCCTTGTTCCTGCTTGGGTGGGAAAACTTAACAGTCTCCAGGCGTGCTTTCTCCAAAGGCTCCTCAACATCCCTAAGGGTACCCCCTTTGCTGCAATTAGGGCCAAGTTGGGTCAACGACGCTGGTCTGTGGAAGCTTGGGCCCTTGTCTTAAAGTTTTGGGCCAAGCTTTACTTCTCGCAGAAAAAAGGGTTGATTGAGTTCTGGAAGGAGGATTCCTACAGGAGCCCTTGGCAACGGGCAGTAGAGTTGCTGCTTTGTAAATTAGGATTTTCCCCTGTGTTCTGGGTTGGGAAAGACCTGGGAACTATTGTGGCTACTATACAAAGAAGGCTACAGGATCAGAACTTGCAGGAGGAGACAAACCAAATTAGAACCTCGGAGCATATGGCTGGTTACCTTCACCTTATTAGATCTCCTCCCGGGATGGCAGACTATCTATCATCAGCTATCTCAGTTAGGGGGAAGTACCTGTTTCTTTGCGCGAGGCTTAACGCCTTGCCCACAGCCATATTTGAGGGGCGGCTGAGGGCCATACTGTTCGCCGAGCATCTCTGCCCCTTTGATGGGCAGTGTGTGGAGACAGTCCATCATGTATTATTTGACTGCCACCTATACGATGCCATTCGCTTGGAGTTTCTCACCCCCTTTCTACAAAGGTTCCCGGGGAGAACTGAGTGGAACCTTCTGTGTTTGGCTCTGGCTGATGTGGACCAGTCAATTACAAGTGCTGTGGCCCAGTATTTGATATTTGCATTTAATTTACATAGTTTGTTTTTAAATTTTAGACAGCCCACTTAAGGAGGGTAAGTTTGTGGTACTTGTTTGAAATCAACTAGTAGTTCCGAGTGCTATACTTGTTGGACAAGTTTTAGCAGCGGATTACGGTTTGGTGCAGGTTGTGTATATTTTTGTTTTGTGTATTTTGTGTTTTATGTATCATCTTTTTGTATGATATTGGCTTAGGCTGCAAATAAATTGTATTATTATTATTATTATTATTATTATTATTATTATTATTATTATTATTCAGAGAAACTTTTAAAAGAATAGCAGAAGTAGCCAAGGGATGGATTACAATTCAGGGGGATTTCAACGCTACTATTATGGATCTAGACCACTCTAGAAGGCAGCGGGTAAACAGGGAGAGCAAGGAAATATCCATGCTGTTAGAAAAATATGGATGGGTAGACTTATGTAGGCATCTAAATGGGAATGAGAGGGATTATACATATTTTTCTGTCTTACATAATAGCTACACCCAGATTGACCATGTGTTGACTACTAAAACAGAAGCACATAGGGGGGAAAATGTTTTATAACTCCAGTGGTTCTAGCAGACCATAATGCGGTGGTGACAATATTTAAAGACCCAGGTGGTCTAGGTCGTAAATCCTTTAATTGGAGTCTAAATAGGAGATTGTTGAAGAATAGGGAAAATAAAGCCCAGATACAGGAGAACATAGCAGATTTTTTTGCAATAAATACAAACTCCATTAAATCACCTGCAACACTTTGGGAAGCAGCAAAGGCAGTGATCAGGGGCAACTTAATCGCCCTGCAAGCAAAAATTGTTAAGGAAAAAAGATTGAAAAAGAAGGAATTACATGCCAACTTACAAAAGCTGGAGGCACAAAATAAAATCTCCCACACAGAAGCATTAAAACTAGAAATAATTAAAAATAGGGAAATGATAAATGCTATGGAACTAGAGTGGACTAAAACACAATTTAGCAGAATAAAATTCTATTTTTATGAAAATAGCAATAGGGCAGGCAAGGCCCTGGCTGGGCTAATTAAAGCAAGGCAGAGGAAAGCACATATAGCTAGGGTGACAGAAAAAAATAATAAATGCTGTACTGAGCTCCCCCAGATAAAGCAGACATTTTTAGATTTTTATAAAAAAATATACTCCACGAAGAATTCGAAAATGACAGAAATATGGGAATTTTTAGAGGGCGTATAGTTACCAAAATTAAATATGGATCAAACGGCTTTTTGCCCCAATTACGAAAAAAGAAGTTCAGGAGGCAATATTAGCTTCTAAAAATAATAAGGCCTCGGGACCGGATGGATTCCCGAACTAATTTTACAAAGCCTTCGCAAAAATATTAGGGTCACATCTTACAATAGTATATAATAAGATCATAACAGAAAGGGAAATGCCGCAAAACTTTTATAATGCAGCAATTACGCTGATCCTTTAGCCAGGTAGAGATTCAGACCAATGTGGTAGCTACCATCCTATATCCCTGCTGAATACAGATTTTAAGATTTTTTTCTAAAATATTAGCAGACAGGCTTAAAGCGATAAGTGGAGAAATTATACATATAAATCAAATGGGGTTCTTTCCAGGAAGGCAGGGAAGGGACAATATCAGAAAAGCAATCAACGTGATTTATGCTCTAAATAGGCAGCAAAAACCTGCTATGGTAATCGCAGCAGATGCGGAGAAAGTATTTGATTTTGTGGAGCCAAAGTTTTTATTTGAGACCCTGGGAAAGATGGGGGTGGAAGGAAATTTCCTGAGGAGTTGGCTCAGGGCTATTTACAAGAAACCGCAATCCAGTCTTTTAATTAATGGTGAGCTATCAGAGTCTTTTCGGCTGCAGAGAGGGGCCAGACAAGGTTGCCCTCTCTCACCTTTATTGTTTAATATGGTCCTTGAAGTTTTGGCGGCAGCAATTAGACAGAATGGTAAAATAGAAGGGGTAAAAATTGGGGAACAAGAAACAAAACTCTCGCTGTATGTGGATGATTTATTGGTATATATTACAAATCCCAAGGAAATGCTGGCGGAACTATTGACGGTAATGGAAAAAATTGAAAAAATCTCTGGGTATTCGATAAATAATGAAAAATCCTTTGCGTTAGTTTTTGGAAAAGGGGAGGAACAAGAGGAACAACTAAGAAAAATATCACCATTTCCAATCAGTGAGTCAGGATTGAAGTATTTGGGGATAACATTAACCAAAAACACACAAAAAATATACTCTGCCAACTTCCCGCCCCTAATTAAAAAACTGAAAGAAGAAGTACACCCTTGGAAAAAATTCATGGTATCCTGGATAGGGAAAATCAATTTATATAAAATGATTGTGCTCCCCAAACTGTTGTACAAGATGATTGCAATCCCGATTCAGCTCCCAACCTCCTTCTTTAAATTAAGTGGTGGGCTTCTGAAGGATATAGTCTGGAATGGCAAGAAGACAAGGATCAAGAAACAGGTTTTAGTACAACTCAGAGAGAGAGGGGGCTTAAATGTCCCAGACATAAAGCTGTACTACATGGCGGCAGCCTTGGTGGGAGTATATAATTGGTACCATGACAAAAAGACACCTGAATGGGCAATTCTAGAAAAGGAAATCTTGGAGGTGCAGTCGTTCAAGGATCTGATTGTAAACCATGGTAAGGTCCCCAGATGGATAAAACTGGATCATCCTTTTGTAGGAAATGTGATTAAAAACTAGGAAACAATAAGGAAAAAAATGGGTTTGACAGGGGAGCTATCCCCCTTTACACCAATTGACTCCATACAAATAAGAGAACAGAGCATAGCCCCTGATATCAGAGCCACTTTAAAGAAAAGGGGAGTAGTTAGAATGGAGCAGTTGCACAGGAGAGGGGAATTTATATCACCACAAAGGTTGCAAGATCTGATGCAGGAAAAAGTTAATACCTTTCAATATTTACAGTTAAGAGGGATGGTTACCTCACCAAAGAATAGGGCCGGTTTAAACAGAGAACCTTGCAAGATAGAGCAGATTTTGTTTAAAAGAAACTTAGGGTGTTTTCAGAAATCAATGAATTCATCCCCTGCCGGGATGACCCACAACACCCTAACAGACGTGCCGGGGGATCCCGGTGGGGAATCAGGGAGGGGGCGGGGCCGCGCAGTGCAATGTGCGGCTGCACGGCCCCACCCCCTCCACGCTCCCTGCCACCCACCCTCTTGGGAGACGGGTGGCTGCCACAGCCAATGCCACTGCAACACTCACCCACTATGGCCATGGGCCGGAATCCCTTTGGGGATTCTGAGCTGTGGCCACCATCCAGACGTGACGGTGGAGCTCACCATGCTGCGGATTCGCCTTCACCACACGACGGCCTCTGGTCCCGCCGCTCCGGCCGCTCGCGTGGTGAATGTGTGTCAGCACGTCGGCTGCAGAATAGGGATGGCTGGCTAAACAATGACTGGGACAGAGCTGGGAGGCGGGGCTAATCCATGCTGCAGCGTGTTATGGGTCCAGCTCCTCCCCCCTCCCTTGGTAATTGGAAACTCATAAAGGGCTTCAGGGCAGAGTGGAGCCCTGCCTGGAGCTCATTAACTAATTAGCAAGATTGCTATATATATAGTACCGGCGGGGGGGCATGAGCCTCTGCCGGTAATCACTTGTGAGAGACTGGCCCCTCTACTGCCTTGGAGATTTCTGTGTCAGGTTTTTGTTTGTGCCTTGAGACTGTGAGCAATCCCTGCATCCTCCCCCGCCCCCTGTGGAGTGAGTCTGTGAGCAAGTGAGTATATTCTGTCTGTCTTGTTTGTCTCTGTGCGAAAGGAAGGTGAATCTCTGGTTTGGGTACTTCCTACCCCTTGTCCCTTATTTTCTGGTTCCTCCCTGCTATTCCTTATCAAGTCGTGTTCCTTTTGAGTGTGTACCGTACTCCCTCACTCCTCCCTTGTTTCCCATCCCCCTCCTGAGACACCCGCCTCCTCCGAGTCCACTTCCCCCTTCCCTTTTCCTTCACGTCCCCTACCACAGTGCCCAGGGACCCTGAGTACTCCCCCGAGAATCTGGATCCCTTCCCTGGTGTTGTTTGTGCCTTTGGGGCAAGTGGCTTCCTCTCCCTGAGTCCCAATGATGACAAGGGTTGTTCTCTGATTTGGATAGAAAGCCCACCTTCTATCCTGAGGGACATTGTATACCACCGAGGGAACCTAGTATTGAGAGGAGGTCGCCCCTTGTCTTTGTGGGGCTCAGTCCTTTCCTACCTTTCCACCCTTGATACCCCCCTGCCTGGTGACAATGTGATTCCCTGCTGTGGTAACATCTGGGGGGGAACATCCATTCCCCCCAACAGACATTACATGGTCAAAGCCACCACAGGGAATTGACTGTGGTTGACATTGACCACGTAACGTCTGAAAATAACCAAAGCCTCAGGCAGGCTGGGAAGACTATACAAGGAACTCAAAGAACTAATGTATGGCTCCTCGGTAGATTATATAAAGAAATGGAGGAAAGACCTAAACATTCCCCTAGAGGAGGAGGAGGAAAAGAAAATATGGTGTCATATGAATAAGTGTGTGAACTCTCTGGAGGTTAGGGAAATTCAGATAAAGTTGTTTACCAGATACTATCTGACACCAGAGAGAATGAAATTCGCTGACCCAAGTGGTAGAAGGCTATGTTGGAGGGGATGTGGAGAGAAAGGAAGCTATAAGCACTGTTGGTAGGTCTGTGTAAAGGTGCAGCTCTTCTGGATTAAGGTCTGGAAGCTACTTAATAAAGTGGCGGGGGAGGTGGTCCTTTTCAGTCCGGAAACAGCACTGATGGGTCTATATCCCAATACAAACAGTATGAAGCTTTGTCAGAACTCCTGTAAGATCATCTGCCTAGCATCCATAAACATTATAGCTAAGCATTGGAGATCACTGGAGGATCTCTCTATTGATGCACCCCTCACCATGGAGGGGTTTCATGTGGACCTTCATAGTAAGATGCAAGAGTTTGAAAAAATCTGGACACCAGTTATACAAGCCATGGATGAGAAAAAAATGGACAAGAACAAGCATCAAAGACATTCAACGTTAATTAAATAAGTGGAATTCTATTGAAATCTGTATTGGTGGTACACCTTTAGTATGTAAAAACAAGGAACCTATGCTTTCTGTCTCAAGTTCTGTTTAGATTATGGGGTAAGAGTGTTGTTTGATGTAACCATATGACCAGTGAAGCTAAATTGGCAAATATGTCCGTAATAGATCACCTCTGGTCGGTTTTGTTGTACTCTATTTTACAAAAATAAAAGTTATATAAAAAGAAAAGAAAAAAAAAGTGAAACAGTTTTCTATTTCAGTGCATTGAGAAGTAGGTTCCATAAGATCATGCACTATGACCCAACTCATTTATTAGGAGGGAATAAGGCATCGTCAATTAGACTTTCAGGCAAATCCTCTACAAAGTTGACAAATTTTTTTTTTACAAAATATCTCCTTATACAAAGGCTGCCAGATGCTATAACACCATACTACATTGTCAGGCATGGCGGAAAGCAGTTGTTTGCCATGATTAGTAGGTTCTTTATAAAGTAAGTTTTTCCTTAATCGCTTGGGCCTACGAGCACAGCAGAAAAAGCGTGTTGCCACCTACCGTCCATGCTTAATATAACCATAGGGCACACTACGGTAGCCTTCTCCGAGCATTCTCTTATTGTAAACAACTCTTTGTGTTTTCCTAAGAGTCCTTGTCTCTATTTGAAACCACTTCTTAGTTTATTTTTACTCATCAGCCTCCTGCCCTGTTTCAGCAGTATAGCGTCTGCCTTATTTTTAAGAACAGAAGACAATCTTTTTGGTGGTGAGGGTTTTGCTGGAATTGCCTCATCTGCAAATAAACCCCCCAAAATATGAGAGCGGTTAATATCCCTGTCCCACATTGCATAGAAAACTTCCTGTTTAATAAGAGGGGGGAAAAGAGTCCTACCATCAATATTGCTATCTCCAAAAAACTCTCTGAAGGTTAAGTTGATAATTCCCCCAGAACGTGAGTGTTAATCTGGAAAAAAGGAGCTCTCACTAATTTTCTCTTCTTCTGTCCCCAGACAGCCACCACACCACCCCCAAAGAATAGAATAAAACAGTTACCCTCTTGAAGTTGTGGAAATGTCTGTTCAGCCATTTTTCTCCCTTGCTCCAGCTACTACCCTTGATAATCGCTAACCATGCAAATGGGTAAGAGCTTCAGAGGTCACTGCAGGACTGGCCATTTTTAAAAAAGACAGGGCTTGAAAATAAGAACCAGCTAACCTGCACTCCTAGACCCCCTTACAGCAAATTTTACCACCCCTGCAAAGTTTCTTAGCAAGTGTGTTAAATACTCACTCAGAAGGCTCATTATTTTCTTTAAATCTCTTTTGCTACTGTGTATTGATTATATGACAATGTGGTTGTGTGGTGTTTGTGCAGACTGTGTTTTGGAACTAATCTTCCTAGACCTTAGGGTGGGCAGGGGTAGTGACATATACATTCATACATATTTCTGTTCCCAGGGGTTGGTGATCAGGAAAGACAGCACTGTACAGCTGCTTGCTTTAGTCTGGGTTCTCTGACCCTTATGCTGGGTCCGCTTAACAACACCCCAAGATCATAGCTTACTTTATTAATAGAATAGAGTACACAATACTTGTAATTGTGACCCTTTATTGTTTTTTTGGTAACACACACATGGCAGAAGGAAATCGGACAACTCCTTTTGATTGAGTACTTTTAAACAAGCGGTACCATTACAGACCCCAAGATACTCTTCCTGTCAATGGAGATGGAACTACCCCCAACAACATGAAGTGGGGGTGGGGGATGCAGGAGGGGTGGTTAAGGGTTGGGGGTCCCGGAGGCCGACCCTGGTGACAGCAGGGGAGGTGCTGGGGGGAGGTTTTGGTGGGGAGGGAGGAGGAGCCCACACCAAGTGAGAGACCAGGTTTTGGGGGC
>QEPC01010801.1:266322-284749 GCA_003113815.1 Sphenodon punctatus
ACATGGGTGGAGAAGGTCACGGAAAAAGTGGGGGGGGGGGACCCATGGTATCTTGAGGTGACCAGTCGGCTGTCACGGCTGGGATTATCGGAACCCTGTTTTCAGTATGCGACCAGCAGACAGATTATAGAGATTCTGAAGATGCGAATAAAGGACATGGATAGGCAATGCCTTAGGGCCTTGGCATCCAATTCTCAGTCAGCGCCATTCTACCAGTATATTTTGCCCCCTCAGTCAGGAGCTCCCTATTTGTATTCTTGGATGAACTCGGACCTGAAGTTTAGATTTTGCACACTCAGGTTCCAAACAGTTAAAACAGCAGTTCTCCTAGGGAGATTCCTGGGGATTCCCTGTGAGGAGCGGATTTGCCCTTGTGGGATGGAGGTGGAGAATCTCAAACATTATTTGCTGAAGTGCCCCCTGTATGCCCCATTGCGTGGGAGGCTGTGGGCTGATATTGGTATGGGAACAGATTGGACTGAAACCAGGCAGTTAATTTTTTTGTTGGGGGATCAGGTTCCTGAAAGGACTAAACAGGTGGCCATTTTTGCCACCAGATGTGATGCTATCAGGTCCAAATTGTAACTTGGGCTCTCTGGAGGTAAAAGATGTCTTGGGGTGTTTTCAGTTATGTGCCATGTTTTCAGTTATGTGCCATGCTAGAGTTTTTATTTATTATGTATTTTTTTTTCTTTTGTCTTGTTGTCTTTCTGCTTGTGATTTGATTGTGATTGATTGTAATATGTAATGGCCATGTGGCTACACATAATAAAGATTATTATTATTATTATTATTATTTTTAGAGAGGATTGGCCTGTTAGGAGGTATCCAGTTCAGAAGATTGAAAGTATTGAGGCCCTTCACATGGTGTTCGATTTGGCTGGGGGCAACCTAGAGGTGCTGCTGGTATACTGGGCTCCTTCTTGTCTAGCGGAATCCCTGGCTGCTCTAGCAGAGCTGGGCTCGGAGGTGGTGCTGGGCTCCTCTAGGACTTTGGTCCTGGGGGACTTCAACGTCCATGCCGATGCCGGCCTTGTCGGGGCGGAGCGAGAATTCATGGCCACCATGGCAACCATGGATTTGTCCCAGGGGGTTATCTGTCTGAGCCACGTGGGGGGGGCATACCCTTGACCTGATCTTCAGCTCCTGCCATGAGGCGGGGGGTCCTGTTGTGGGGGAGGTTACAGCAGTGCCCTTGTCATGGATGGACCATTATCTCATTCAGGCTAAACTCTCTGCACACACCCCTCAGAAGGAGGTAGGACAAGTTAGGATGGTCCGCCCTCGGCGGCTGATGGAACCTCAACGGTTCCAGGAAGTCCTGCGGGAATTAAACTTGGACCTGGATGGTCACTCTGTCGATGAGCTGGTCCAGTCTTGGAACATCTTGCTGGAGGAGGCCATCGACAGGGTGGCTCCGAGATGTCCTCTACCTCAGTCTTGTCACCTCAGGTCCCCTTGGTTTACTGAGGGGCTGCGGTGTATGAAGCAAGCAGGCAGGAGGCTGGAATGACGCTGGCGGCATACTTGCTCTGACTCTGACCAACTTCTCCATAGGACCCATTTGCGGTCCTATGTTGAGGCTGTGAGGACAGCAAGGAGGGAGTTTCTTGCTGTCCTCATAGCGTCCGCAAAGTAACGTCCAGTGGACCTGTTTCGGGTGGTGCAGGGGTTGATTAGTCCGGCCTCACTCCACCTGGATGGGGATATGTCCCAGGCCCACTGTGAGGAATTTGTCAGCTACTTCATGGACAAGATCACTCGGATTCAGAGCAACTTTGCAACCGGATTAGGGGCAGTAGGTAGAGAGCACGAGGTGATGGAGGCCCCGTCTGGTCCATCTTTGTGGGGGGAATTTCAGGAAGTGACACCGGCCGATGCGGCGGATGTCTTGGGGTCTGTGAGGGCCACATGTTGTGAACTTGATCCTTGCCCATCCTGGCTGGTGAAAGCCTCCAGGGAGACATTGGGAACGGTGCTGGCGAGGGTAGTGAATGCATCCTTACAGCAGGGGAGGTTGTCGCCCAGTCTCAAGGAGGCTGTGGTGCGTCCCCTGCTGAAGAAACCATCATTGGATGTGGACGCCCTCACCAGCTACCGACCTGTCTCTAACCTTCCCTTTTTAGGGAAGGTTATTGAGTGGGCGGTGGCTCACCAGCTCCCAGTGCATCTTGACAATCTGGGTTCCACCCTGGCCACGGCACCGAGATGGCATTGGTGGCCTTGGTCGACGATCTCCACTGGGAGATGGATGCAGGATGAGACGGCTGCGTGACCTGGGGGCTCTGGATGTGACTGTTCTTGAATGGTTCCATTCATTCCTCTCAGGGAGAAGCCAACGGGTGGTGCTGTGGGAGGAGACATCTTGCCCCTGCGTCTTATCATGTGGCATTCCGCAGGGTTCCATTCTGTCTCCATTATTGTTTAATGTTTATATGCAGCCCTTGGGGGAGGTCGTGAGGGGATTTGGGATGCGTTGTCACCTATATGCTGATGATACTCAGCTGTACCTCTCTTTTTCAATTGACCCAGACCCTGATATCTCGGTGCTATCCCAGTGTTTGGAGGCCGTGGTGGAATGAATGTGGCAGAGCAGACTGAAGCTCAACCCTGATAAGACAGAGGTGATAGTGGTGGGGAGAGCAAGGGAGGTGTCGGCCCCCCTTATTGGGGGGATTTTCCCTCCTATAGCTCAACAGGTCCGGAGTCTGGGGGTGGAGTTGAACGCGGATCTCTGCCTAGGGCGGCAGGTGGAGGCCGTTGCTAAGGCGGCCTTTTGCCAGTTATGTCTGGTGTGGAGGATGCGTCCGTTCATCTCTGGCCTGGACCTGGCCTCCCTCATCCATGCCTTCGTCACCTCGAGGCTGGACTACTGTAACGCACTCTATGTGGGGCTTCCCTTTTGCCTGGTTCAGAGGCTGCAGCTAGTGCAGAATGCGGCATGCTGTCTCCTTTCGGGGACGGGTCACTGGGAACACATAACACCAGTTCTCCAGGCTCTTCATTGGCTGCCAATAGCGTGCCGAACCAGGTTCAAGGTGCTGGTATTGGTTTATAGAGCCCTTCACGGTCTCGGCCCCTCGTACCTCAGGGACTGCCTTGCCCTCTGCACCCTGGAGCGGCTCCTTCGGTCTGCCAGGGGTGCCTTCTTGGAGGTCCCTCGCATTAAGTGGGGGGCCACAATGGAGAGGGCATTCTCAGTGGCCATGCTGTGCCTCTGGAACTCCCTACTGGAGGAGGCCCGTCTGGCCCTGAGCTTGTTGGTATTTTGGTGAAAATGCAAGACCTGGCTGTTCGCCCAGGCCTTGGGGGGGAGGGGAGAGGTGATTTTATCTCCCTCATTCAAATGGTTTTATATCCCAGGCCCTGTTTATTTTATGTTTGAAATTTCTTGGAATGTTTTATGTATTTTAAACTGTTTTATATTGCTGTTTTATGATTGTAAGCCGCCCCGAGCTGTGTGCAGGAGGGGTGGGGTAGAAATATAATAATAAATAAATAAATAAATAAATAAATAAATAAGCCTCTATGGGGGTTGAACTCATAAGGGTCCCAGCAAACTAAATGGAAACCACCCCTGAGTGGCAACTCATAAAACCACTGCCTCCCCAAATGGAATTACCCCCAACAGCATGAAGCCTCTATTGTGGGGGGCTGAACTCAAAAGGGGGGACAGCAAACTAGATGGAAACCGCCCCTGAGCGGCAACTCATAAAGCCGCTGCCCCCCAGATGAAACTACCCCCATGGGGTGAACCATCTCAGAAACAGGCTACCATCCCCAAACCCACTACGCTTAGTGCTAGCCCCCATCCCTTAAAGAGATAAGCAGAGTTTCTTACCTGTCCAGTGGGTTGGGGGTTGGGGCAGATGACTGGACCTTGCTGCAGAGGTTTCCTTGAGTTCGCTGGGGTAGAAGCTGAAGAGCTTTCCTTGAGATCACTGGTGTAGAAGAAGGTTAGACCATAAACCTCACAGCCAATGCTAGTGAAATTCAGTTCTGATCTGGAGAGATGCTGGTTTCTGGCTTCCTTTATATACTCTCCTTGTTGAGTGTGGGGTGTTTACCACTTCTCCAACTAACCAATGGGTGTGAGGACAGTTATCCATCTCTGGACAACATCCCTCCATCTCTGAGGCAGATTTCATTTCAATGGAAGTTGGTCCATACCTTCTCCAACTAACCAATGGGGGATGAAAGGCAGGGAGGCATAGGCGGGCTCATTCTACCTACCCCATCTCGACTTAACCAATGGGCTCAGTGCTCCCATTCTCAATGCAAATTCCAGTTACATCTCCTATGCAGATTTCAGCTCCCTGGGAAGATCCAATCAAGGCATTGCTTTGAAGTCCACACCCAACCTTGCATGGAATGTAGCAAAACCCATTCTTACTTAATCAAAGGAAACCTGAAAGATCCAACCTGCCCTTGTAACAAGCTCCAAGTCAAGGCAAATGTAGCTAAAAGGAATCAATTTTTTCTTTGAAATGACCTAAACATCTCTCTTTTTCACATAAAATATACAGCAAATCTAAGAAGGGTAAATGAAAACTCTCCAAATTTTTCAAAGGAGAACCTCTCTGCCACTTCTCCCTAACCTTTTTTAAAAAAATAAATAAATCTCTATTTGTTTTAAATTTGAAATGAAGGGACTACACACAACCATGCAGCAGGGATAGTTTCAAGATACAGGGGGCTACTCCAACTAATTTTCCTTACATAATTCATTTTTGTTTTTTCATTTCACTTTTTCCATTCATTCCTTTTTATATTTTGTGGCATTCTAGTGCTGGGTATCTTCAAAATGTAAGCCTAACTTTCTTGCTAAATTAAAAAAATGGGGAATTATTTCTGCTTTTTAAAAACTGCTTTCTTTGAGGCTTTTTTTTGGTGAAGTGGCCATATTGCCTTTCAGCAAGACTGCTCCTTAAGATTCAGGGCTGATTTTTTTTGGGGGGGGTTGGTAAAGATTACCCTTTCTAAGGGGGATCCTATGCTGTGGGGATTTTTCTTGTTGTGGCTTGGGGGAGGGGGGGCAATGACTCTAACTCTCTCTTCATAGGGTATTTTCAGATGTTATCAGATCACAGTCAGCCACGCTCAATTCCGCGTGGTGACTGCGATCTCCTAACGTCTGTTGGGGGAAACGGATGTTTCCCCCAGATGTTACCGCGGCATGGAATTGCATTCACCACGCGAGCGGCTGAAGCGGAGGGACCGCCAGCCACCGCATGTCAAATGCAATCCCACGCCGGGGTGAATGCCGGCGTATCATCTGGCCGGGCGCCACATCCCGGGATCACTGGCGGGATCCCGGGCCGCGGTGCATCTGGCCTGACACGGCAGCCTCAGTGGCCCCGCTGCCCACCTGTCTCCCCGGAGGGTGGGCGGTGGGGTGCGTGGAGGGGGCTGGGCCATGCAGCCGCACGTTGCGCCGTGCGGCCCCATCCCCTCCCAGATTCCCCACTGGAATCACCCCAGCACATCTGATACGGCGTGATGGGGTGATCCCGGCGGGGAATTAATAGGGTGATTTTGGTACGGGACCAAAGGGCCCCGTAAGGTCTGAAATCACCCATACTTGTGCATGAGATGGATAACCTGTTAAACTGATAACAATCAGTTTGATGACTAGTGTCCCCCTTCCTACTCATGGTAACATAAGGTATTTTCAGATGTTACAAGATCACACTCAACCACAGTGAACCACGCTCAATCCCGCGGTGGGGCCAAAGTGCCCTGAACATCTGTTCGGCAGCCTCCAGATTTTCACCATGGTCAATACCCACATGGGGTCAATTCCAACTATGCTTCTGGGGCTCCCCACTGGACAATCTCCGGAAGTGTGGTCAAAGAGATTCCCACCAGGAAACAACAAGAAGTAACGTCTGGATGGCAATCACCAGCTGGAATGTAAAAAAACAATTCCCAGCCTGGGACAAAGCATGCAGCATCGCTGCCAGGCAATCAGCAACAACACAGCCACCGGAGGGAGATTTAAAGGGAAACCTGCAGCAGGGAAGTGTGGTGGGATGGAGCGAGGAGGGAGATGGAAGAGAACAGTGGGAGAGAAAGCGAGGGTGGAGGAGGAGGAGGAGGCAGGGGCAGAGGTGGAGGGAGCGCAGGCAGGGGAGGGGGAGGTGTGGGTTGTGCTGAAGATGGAGGAGGCAGAAGGACAACACCCACTGCAGCCGGGACAGGATGCCCCAGGGACAGCAGCCGGACCGGGGGAGGAGGCACCCCAGAAATGGGTAAGGGGAAACAAGGGGAGGGGAACAGGGGGCCAAGGGGCACCAAGGGGGGGACGGGGACATCACGGGTTCCCATCAAGGAGTAGGGGAAAGGGGGTGCCCCACGATAGGGGCCAGAACCGCACCCAACCATAACTCCCCCATCCCCTGCATCCCAAAGACATGGAAAAGGGCCTGGGTGGACGAGCTCCCGGAGGACACCGGTCCAGCCTGGGCAGAGGAGGAGGAGGAGGAGGAGGAGGACTCATAGCGGAAATGAGGGAGGAAGCCCTACCAAGAGGGGGCCAGTGGGGGCTGTAGGAGACCTGGGACTTCATACAGAACTGGGGGACCCTGGAGTACCAGCTGGAGCTCGTGCTCAACCAGTGAAATGAGCATGTCTACCAGCACATAGTGGGGGACATGGAGGTGGCGGGGCACCATCGCACCATGGCACAGTGCCGCTCCAAGGCCAAGGAGTTGAAGAGGGGGTACAAGGCCATCTGGGACAACAATAGGTGGTCCGGACACGGATCCCAGACTGCCCCCTTCTATGATGCCCTGGACCGAATACTCCACATGAAGGGGTCGATAGTCGCCCCATGGCTCGAGGGGAATGCAGTGGTCCAGGGCAGGGAAAGGGTCTAGGCACCCCCACCCCTCGCCTCCCCCCTGGTAGACACAAGCTCCAGGGCCCCCGACCCCCAGGAGGAACGCCCTGGGACCTCTGGCACCTGCAGACCCTCCCCAGAAAGAAGCCCAGAGAGCACCCACCCCCAAGCCAAACAAGCAGAGTCTGGGGCCAGCACCCTCATCACCCTCAGCCAGTGGTCCCAGGGGGAGCACACCCACACCGAGGGGCCAGCCTCAGAAGGATCTGAGACTGACATTGAGGTAAGCAGGCAACCCGGAGGGGAAAGGGACTGGGTCCACAGGGGGCAGGGGCTGAGGGGGGATAGACGGGTGAGCCCCAGCCCCCAAAGGCAAGGCAGGAAGGAGGCCCAGGCTGCGGTCGCCCAACTGTGCAACCCTACACCAACAACTGCCCCTCTTTGCCCACAGGGCAAGGAACACTCCGGTATGAGACCCAGGTGGGTAAGCAGGCAGGTGCTGAGGAGCCCGGCCAGCAGGCAGAAAAACCAGGTGAGGCATGCGGACTGGGTAGGAGGGCCCTCCGGGGTGCATAGAAGGGGTCCCTGGACAGTTGGAGGGGGTGGGAGGGGCCGGGGAAGGGGGTGGCATAAGACTCACCATCCTGTACCCACAGGGCAACCCTGGCAGCCAGTGTCTCCAGGGCCCGTGCCCCCAGCACAGTGCATAACAGACCACCCGGCATGGGTCTGCTGATGGAGGGAGGACCAGGTGGAGGATATCATCCAGACCTCGGGGGAACAGGGGGAGAGGATGATAGTGGCCATGGACCAGATGGAAGTGGCCATCGAGCAGTCCCTGGAGCAGGCAGAGGCATGGGACATGAGGCTCCAGGCTGAGGTGTGCCTGGAGCAGAGGCGGGAGTGCCGGAAGTACAGCAGGCAGGTGGAAGGGCTCGGCCAGCTGGAGAAGGCCATCACAGGCATGGTGCTGGAGCACTCTGCCAAAATGAAAAGGTCCCATGATATTGGGACCTCCCTGCTCCTGCACGCTGGCACCATGTGTGCCTATGTGATGGCAGCCGCCCCACCCGGGCACCCTGCCTGCCTAGGTCCCCATGCTGGGCCCCTCAGCGCCCCTGCACCCTGCCCTACTGCCCCAGCTGCCCTCACGCCCTCAGGGGCCGTGCATCCACCTCCTGGACCCCCCAGCCCTCCAGAGGGTGTAACCGCTAAAGGGGGCACACTGGGTCCAGGTCCTGCCCTCCCCCCAACCTCTGCCCCCCCGCCAGACCAGGAGACAGCCCAGGAGACTGCTGGGAACACAGACAGCGGGGAGGAGGGGAGCTCGCAGGGCTCCATGGCCAACACTGGGTGCTCACAGGGCTGTTCCAGGAAATGTGGGGGATGGGGGGGATGGGGTGGGAGGGGGAGGGTGGTGGGAGGGGGGCAATAAAAGGGGTGGGGCACAACTGGGGTGGAAGGAGAGGGGTCAGGTGCACATGTACACGTGGGTGAAATAAATTGTGTTTGCACCATATTGCCACCCAGGTCCATATGTGTGTGATGGGGGGAGACCCCCACCCATGCAGGGGCCAGCCCAGGGACCCCCTGGGGTGGGCCAGGTAGGGGAAGCCCTCACACCTTGGCCTCACAGCTGATATGCCTCGCCAGGGCATCCCGGATGCGCTTGGCATAACGGTACTCCCTGGGGTTCTCGACGTTCACGTACAGGGGCACTGGGCTGGGGGCCCAGTTGGGTTCGGGGTATTCCAGGGCTGCCCCCTTGGTCTCACACACATTGTGGAGCACACAGCAGGCACCAATCACCAGGGCAGAGGTCTCCACAGTGTAGTCTAGTTGTCCAGTGAGGCTCCTCCAGTGCTGCTTGAGGGCCCCAAAGGCTCACTCCACCACGGTCCTGCTGGAGCACAGGCGGGTATTGTATAGCACCTCCGCAGGTGTGCGTGCAACCGGGTAGACCTTCAGTAGCCATTGGGAGAGTGGGTAGGCAGGGTCGCCCAGGATACAGGGGGGCATTGGTAACCCCTCGATCCAGGTCATCCTCATGTCAGCAAAGTCCCCCTGGAACATCCGGGCATAGAAGGGGGAGATGGTCAAGATCCAGGCATCGTGACTGCAGCCAGAGTTGCCCGTGAAGATGTATATGAACTGGCCTCGGTGATCCACAACCGCCTGCAGCTGCAGGGAGTAATACCCGTGCCTGTTCACATACTCTGCAACCTCTCCTGTGGAGGGGTGGACGATCTCTCTGTGGGTGCTGTCCACGGCTCCCATGCAGTTGGGGAATCCTCCAGCCACAAATCCTGCCATCACGGCCCCCTGGTCCACCAGCTGGATCATTCTGTCCAGGACCACACCCTCCACAGGCTCGTACACATGCCGGAGGATACAGGCAACGGTGCTCAGGCCTACCCCAAACTTCTGGGAGACACACCGGCAGGAGTCGGACGTTGCTAGGGCCCAGACCCCTATTGCCACCCGCTGGACCATGGGGATGGGGGTCCTCATGGGGGTGTGCTGTTGCTCCAGCCAGGATTTATAGTTATACCCAATTTTATAAGCATTCATAATAACAGCAGTTAGCACCTGATATATATGTACAAAGGACAAATAGCAGTAACAGCGTATAAATATACAAATCACGGATGATTACATATGTACAAGATGATACAACGTATATTATATAAAACACAGGTGATTATCTGTAAATTCTTGTAGGATCCCTTCCTTCAGGTGATTATCTATAACTTCTGGTAAGATCCCTTCCCTCAACGTTTCGTCGGACGTCAGGTGACTTCTTCAGGAGTGGGGTAAATCAATGTCAGAATCCGACGTTTTACAAATACCATTCTAATTGAAAAATAACCACCTGTGAAAAATAGACACACCAAGTAACAATAAAATCTCTATTAGGCCCTAAAGAAGGAAAAAAGACTGCAGCCCTCCAGTAACAGCCCCTGCTGCCTATTCAGCGAGAAAAACAGAAATAATTCTAAATTGAAAATGCCTTACCAGACTACTTCCAGGAGCTTCCAGGTAAAGGATTAAGGTTTTTAGCCACAAGTCGTGCAAGTTACAATATAAAGTTAGCAAAAAACTATGATAATAAAAAACAATATATCAAAGTTAAAAACCATATACAATGGGAAAAGAGAAAGGATCAAACCTCCCCCCCTCCACTCACCTAGAAAAAGTAACTATCCCAGAAGCGAGAGCCCTCTTCTTTTAGGATGGGAGCAAAAAAAGCCTTCGTCGAACCATACCAGGCTATGCAGAGCTCCCATATAAAAGGGAGGTCAACAAGACTCAAAAAGAAGCTCATAAGCTACAAAGTAAGGCCAAGGGCTAACTCACCTGGATCTAATTAGGTTAATCAAAACATTTAAGCTGTGTGCAATTACATGGATCTGATTAGGTAATGAGTCAGTCTGTCAAATCATTTAGTCCACAGGGCTCGATAGAGTCTAAGGTTCAAATCCAAAAATTCTCCCTACTAGATAAAAGCCTAAGGTTGATGGGTACAGGTAATCTCTCAATACCCCAAAATACAAAATCATTATTTTCCTTGTGCACTAAATTATAATGGTGCACCAGGGGGGCAGAGTGCATGGGATTTTTTAGTCTACTGCGATGTTCAGATATCCTCATTTTAAGGGGTCACATAGTTTTCCCTACATAAAGTTTTTTACAGGGGCATTGTATCGCGTAAACTACTCCAGGAGTATAACAAAAAATAGGACCTTTAATAGGGAACGCTTTCCCTTTATAGTCTGAGAAAATATCACTCCTGAGACTGAAAGGGCAATTTACACATTGTGAGCAAGGGTAGTTACCAGAAATTCCTCTTGCTTGTACTGCACTATCTGAAGGATCTAGAAGCCTTGTTCACACAATATGGTAGCTTAAATTCTTGCCTCTCTTATAGGCAAATAGGGGCAGTGTCTGACAGCCCTCTATGTGACTAACAGTATTCCAATGTTCTTGAATGATCCATTTTATATCCCCGCTACAATTGTTAAATGTACTTACAAAAACAACTCTGCCTAAATGCTGATCCCTTGGCTTTACTTCCTGTCTTAAGAGAAAGGATCTAGAAAGGGCTGCAGCCTTTTGTAAATTAGTGCATATAACCCATTTAGGATAACCTCGCTCCCTGAAATTAGCAGATATGCCTTTTGCTTCCTGCCAAAAGCCTGATTCCTCAGTGCAATTACGTTTAAGTCTCTGAAATTGGCTGAAAGGGATATTCTTTACAAGATGCTGAGGATGGTGGCTGTAGTATTGTAAATAAGAATTCTGGTCTGTAGGTTTTACATAGGTAGATGTTATAAGTTGGTTGTTCACAAACTTAATATTTATGTCTACAAAATTAATATTATTTACACTATATACACTAGTAAATTTAATAGTGGCATGTAATCCGTTAATCCACTTCAAAAACTCTAGAAGAGAGCCCATATCACCAGTCCAGATCATGAAAATATCATCAATATACCCACACCAAATAAGCATAGAACTATAGAATGGATTCACTCTCCTATCATAAATATATCTAGACTCCCAATCGGCCATGAGGAGGATAGCAAGCTCTGCAGAAAGAGGACTCCCCATGCTGACCCCTTTTAATTGAAGGTAAAAATCCTTATTAAATTCAAAAAAAAATTTGTCAAAATCAACTGACCCAAAGTTAGTAAGAAATCACTTGGTGGAACACAATTTCCCCTTAAATTAAGATATTTTTGTAAAGTATCAAGGGCCTCAGCATGGGGGATATTAGTGTACAGGGCTTTCAAGTCTAGACAGACAAAAAAAGGCTGAACACCATCTAGACTCAATGTTAGCCAAAATACCTTAAAAATGAGTTGTATCTTTTATATATGACAACACCTGAGGAAAAAAAGGCTGTATGAAGTGCACAACAAACTTAGCAATGGGCTCAAACAAAGAGTTTGAGCCCGAAACAATATGTCGATATTCAAGAAGGTTTAGGCCTTTATGTACTTTAGGCAGGCCGTAAAATGCCGGAGTGCGGGGAAAATCATTACAGAGGTACCTATGCTCTTTCTCAGTAATAAAATGATTCTCCAACCCATATTGCAGTATATTCCTAATTTTTTCTCTTACTGAAAAAATTGAAAATTTCAGGCTTCATTTAAATAGGAGCTGACTTTTAGAGCAGTCTCCCCTTTTTGATGGCATAATTACACGGATGTACTGCTCTTTATACCTTTTTTTGTTATAAATTTGGTCGCTCCAGCCAGGGCATAAGGAGCTCAGCGAGTCGGAGCAGGGTGAGCTTGTCCATCCTAAAGTGGGCCCTCCAGGCTGCCTCGTCCCACTGGGCCAGCGCCCTGACCCACCAACCCTGTGCCCGCTCAGCGACCCATATCCGTCTGTCAATGGGCATAGCGAGCAGGGCTGCCAGGTGCATGGTCTACCTCCCCCACTGGAGGCGCCCGGCAACGCCCTAAGCCGGGCGAGGGCTCTCCTGTGGCCATGATGGGCCCTGAAGGCCCTTGTAGCCCTCCAGGCCAGGATAACCTGCATGCGGGTGCCCAGCTTCAGCTCCGCGGGAAGGAAGCGCAGGTGCTCGGTGTAGTCGCGGTACCACTCGGCTGCGAGCGGGAGGTACATCCAGAAGGCAGCTTCCCTGTCCCGCTCCATGGTGGTTGGGGCCCCGGGGCTTGGGGGACATCTATGATGGTCCTCTAATGGCTGGGTGGGTCAGGGCCAATCCCCCAGCCGGGCGGGCCCCCCAATGAGGTGCTGGTGTCCATGGGCATGCGGTTGGGTGCACCTGCTGCCAGCTCATGGGGCCTCGCGCCTGCATGGACGCGCGGGGCTGTGCACTCCTTGTGCAGCTGCATGCCATCAGCTGTCACCGCCCCCCCTCCCTGTTTGCAACACCATGTCCTTGCCGGCCTGATTAGCCGTTCTGTGTGTGCGATTGTTTTCTGCAGCTGTGCTGAGTCCACACCCTACGCCTCGCTCCGTTGTGCTACAATATTACAGCCCGTGGCCACCTGTCCTGTCCTTGGGACCCCTCGGAGACCCCCCTAGCCCTGTAGGGTATGTGTGCCCCCCTGTCCGTGGTGTTATTCTCCCTGTCTATCTGGACCATGGCTGGTTGTACATACACCAGGCACCCGCTTCCCGGCCCCCATGGGGCCCCCCATAGCTGGACCTTCCACGAGACCATGTTCCTGTGTGACCTGTGGCATATGCCGGCTGTGCAGCTGCTCCTGGGCTGCCCAGACAGCAATTTGGGTGCTTATTCGAGCCTGAGCTCTGGTCTTCGCTACTTCGGCTATGAGGTGAGCGCTCATGATTGCCCTCTGCATGCAGAGACTCTGGGGATGGTTCCCTTCCCCGATGGGTGCATCCCGGAGATGAGTTGCTCTCACGTGGCCTGGTCCATGGCTGAGACCATGTTTGTGCTGTCTGTGTGCATCCTGGCCGCCTACACAATCTGCCTTGCAGAGGGGTGCCCTTCCTTGGCCGTGTCCTACTTTGGCTGTGTTCACGGGACCCATGGGTACCAGAGCTCCCATGGGGTGGTGTACCACCAGCTGTTAAATCTGGGACAGCTTCTGTGGCCCCCTGCTGCTGACTGTTGTGTGTTGGAGCCTGCCGCGGTGGAGCTGTCAGCGTTGTCGGGCGTGTGGTCCCGTTTGGATGTGCAGTTGGGGCTGTCCATGCAAGATCCCTTCAAAGCCTACTATCTGATTGCCCACCACATGTCCTTGTTGGGGTACCACCGGGGCATGATCCATTGGCCCCACCTGGTTCACTGGGTGTGGCACCCAGCCCCTGGGCCTGTGGTGGCACCCCAGCATCTGGCTGTGGGTTCCGGTGTGCCTCCTGGCCCTCCAGTTGCCTGCCCCCATGTGGGCTCCTGCCCCTGCCCAGGGGCTGGTCTCCACTGGCTGCTCCCTCCATGATGTCTCTGCCATGCTGCTGTGCTGCCTGCTTCCTGGGGTGCTGCTGCCCCTGCCTGTGCTTCCAGGACCCCTCCAGGCCCCACACCCGGTCTGCCTCTACACCCGGGGTTCCCCTCCATGGTTGCCTTCCCTGGTGCCTGGGTCCGGTGCTCTGCAAGGCCTCACTGACCTGTCTGTGTCCAGTGGACTGTCCCCACCTGCCAGCACTGCCACCTGCTTCCCCGGCCCCGCTTGGGTGCCTGTGTGACCTCGGGGTTCTGGGGCCCCCGGACTGCCCCTTGCTCCTTCCTCTGGGGGTGTGTATGAGTCCTTGGACCTGCAGCATTGCACTGGCTCTCCTGCCTGCCCTCCATCAGCCCCTCTCCAGGTGTGGAGTCTATGTGTGCCTCCTGGACTGTTCCTGGCCGGCTCACTGTGCAGTGCGGGCCCACACTGTGTCTTTGTCCCGAGCTCCTGGGGCCCCCCATTTTGGGGCTGCCTGTGTTGCTGTGGGGGTGCCAATGTGGACAGTTCTGCTGTGGGGGTTGTGGCTGCCGTTGCCTGTGTCCTAGCCTGCCCCTTTGCCGTCCCCCCCCCATGCCCGTTGTGCCTTGTGTGTTGTCTAGGCACCCGTGTCCCCCTTCCCTTCCTTTTCCTTCTGTGTGTGTGTGTGTGTGTGTGTGTGTGTGTGTGTGTGTGTGTGTGCGTGCGTGCGTGTGTGTGTGTGTGTGTGTGTGTGCCCGGGCATGTGCTTTTGCTATGTGTTCCACTGTGGCCCCGCTGTCTGTGTGCCTGTTGTGTGTGGTACCTGTACGGCTCTTCTCCCTCTTTCCCCTCCCTTCCTGTTTCCCTTGTGTGGGCTTTCCCTTGTGTACCTTTTGGCTTCGTTTGCCCTCAGGCGGCCATGTCTGTGTCCTGCCCCTGCCCAGTGGTTTCTGGGTGTTTTGACCACTGCCGGGAATCGGTGTCATGTCTGTTGCACTTCCCCAGCCTGTGTTCTGCCAGCTCGATTCCCTGCCATGGTGCTGGTCCCATCATGTCTGTTGGGGCGTTTATTCGCCCCAGGGGCTGGTTGTTTGGTTCACCCCCACCGGGAATCCGCTGTGGTGAAACGGGCACCTGTCACGTCTGAAATCACCCATAGTCGCACATACATACAGAGACTCTCTCTCTCTCTCTCTCTCTCTCTCTCTCACACACACACACACACACACACACTGTAACATTGGGGTTCGCACCCTGCCATCTCCAGGGCCTATTTCCCTGTTACACACACACTCACAAACATACACACACACTGTCTCACTCACACACACACATAGACAGGCACACAATCCTTCTCATATTGACACACATACATAGAGAAACTTCAGAACCAGCACCCATTACCTGAATCTGGTGATGCTAGGACTACATTTCCCAGCATGCCAGATTTAGGAAATGACTTACCCTGGCATACACACATGCGTGGCATGGAAACTCACAGCAGGGCTTCCAAACAACCAGGACTTCTGGAGGTGGCAGCAGCAGGCACGCGGGTAGGGGGCCGGGCCAGCCTGCACATGTAGCTGCACAGCACAAAAGGAAATTTCAAGCTGTGGCTGGTGGCGCCAGATTCAACAGCAGGATATGGGTTGTGTGGGCAGGCGAGCACTGCTGCAGTGGGTAGCAGGGCTCAGGGTATCCTGAAGGCATATGGAAGGGTGGTGGAAGTTTGTTCCCCTCCGCCCTCCATCCAGGCTGTTTCTGAGGGCAGTGGCTCAGGTGATTATTTTTTTAAAAAGTTACAGAAGCTCAGCTGCTGTCTGAGGAGGCAGCAAAGTCATGGGCAGAGGGCAAATTCCAGACAGCATGCGGTTTGGTCCATGTCCCATTCTCAATAGCCCAAATTGTTGGAAAAAGAGGGCTATCTGGAATAAAACTGGACAAATGCCCACCCTAGTGAAGGAGCAGTGGCAGAGCTAGAGCATTTTTAGAAAAAAAATCTAAATATTGACTGTTGGAAAATAAAAGAGAATGGAGTTTTTAAATTATTTATTGTTTATTGACTACTAATTCTTTTGTAATTACTTGATGCAATTATATTTATATAATTGTATACTTTAAAAGGTTTTGATTTTAGCCAATTCTGCAGTTCACCTTTTTTGATAAGAAAAGGGCAGGACAAGAAAATTGGGGGAAAGCAAAGGGCCAGTACAATGACCACAAACAGTCCAACAAACAACACCACAACTGCACCCCTCTCCCTGGCACACACCCAATTCAAGCCCTACCCAAATTTACCTACCTTTGATGATCCTTCCCTGTGCCCAACAGCTACGTAGGCTAGGCCTGCATAGAATCCTCAAAGACAACTCCACTGACTAGAGCTAGAGAGAAGAGCAATGTGGCAAAAGTAGTAAAATGTCAGAGAGCAGAGCTAAGCACTGTGGCATGCACAGAGCATCAAACACTCCCTCCTCAAGATGCTAGTGCAACTGAGAAGGAAGGCGGGGGAACACTTCTCATTTCCCCCAGATTCTTACCCTGTCAGTGTGCCCTGCTGGGTGATTGCCAGCCACATATGTAACAGAGGGGAATTTGATAGAAGATGATTAGATTACAGTGTGGACTTGTTTAGGGTATGGATCCTGAAAGGACTCATGGATGTCCAGGTTGTGCACAATAGTAACCAGAGGAAGCAGGGAGTTAGCAGGACACAGGAAAAGAGAGAAAAGAGAAGTTCTCAAGCAGATGGAAGTTCCCCCAAATCTAAGGACCACAATCCACTAGCAACAAACAAACAAGGATAAGAGGAAAAGGGACTAGCCCAATTATTAACAAAATGTAAAAAAAATACAGAAACTACAGCATCTGATTGGATGCCTAACAGAATAAACAAGATGCTTCTGTTTTATCAAAAAAATGTACAATGTGCATGTACAGATTGATCCCATATATAATGAACAATTACATTTTATCTCTCATTTGCTTCCCCTCTGCATGGGATAAATTCACCAGAGTAGATACCCAACACAGGTATCTACTCTGGTGAATTTATACGATGCAGAGGGGAAGCAAAGGAGCTGATCTTTATTGCCCTTTGCTGGATTTAACAAAATATACATTAGTTCCCCTTATAGATGGAACATTGAATATTCTAGTTCCTCGTGTCATCCATAAGTTAACATATCAGTGTTAAAGATACGTTCCCACTGAAGAAGGGGGTTATCCCCCGAAATGCATTTGGGTCTAATTGTAATTGCATTTCATTTTTTAATATTTTTAATACAATAGAAGAAAATTGTTCATTTTATGTTTTGTTAATAAATTGTGCTAGTCCCTTTCCCTCCTATCCTTGTTTGTTTGTAGTTAGCAGGACACCCAATGAGCTTGGAAAAACATCCCTTAGATAAACCCATCCTGGGATGTCATGACACCAAACTTGCCTAATCTATTTGACCCTTCTGTGTGGTTTTCCCTGCATCACTTCTTGAGTTTGTCCTAGACTGTGTAGACCCATTTACTAGTCTGTTGTTGTCCAGATCTTCCCAGAGGCAGGCTAGCAGCTGAGTTTCCAAGATTTCAAATTTCTGCAGCAAAATGTGACAAAAGCAGAGAAAAAACTCACATGAGCCAGTTTCACCTCTCCCAGCACCTCACTATTCAGTCAGTCTCAGTAATTCCAAAGCCTTTAAAAGACTGAATAAATACTTTCTGTTCCTCTCCCCAGCCCCCTCCCCTCATTACTTCTTCTTTCCTTTCTTTTGTGTAAATCAAAGGCTAGGAGCTGCCTGGAGCTGACAAGAGTGCCCCCCCCCCCTTTCACGGCTTATAGCCTCTGTCCTCTGGAACTTGGTGGGATACACCACAGTTTCAGAGAAAATCAAATTCTGACAGGCCAGCCTGGGGGACAAACTGGAAACGAAGAGAGATAGAGGAGTCAGCGCTTTGCTGTTGTCACTCCTTCAGGCATTTTCTGGCATCTCCCTTTCGGTCTTGAAGTTTGGAAACAAGGTAACCGACATGTGGGGAAGGCTGATAATCTCTAAAGTGTCTGTGATTAAGTGAAACCAGCAAACTCAGACGATTAGACAATTACTAAACATGACGTGAAAGGGAGAAAGGAATCAAAGTGGATCAAAGTGGATTTGAGGTTTTATTCTTGCACTTCATTCTCCTAATTGCCTGAACCTCCACCTCCACTGGTTCAATTGAAAGTGAAAAGCTAGGAACAGCTGTCATGGAGCCAGTGACCCACCACCACCTGAGCGGGATTCATAACTCTGAGGGGGCCCTGGCACAATTCCATTGTGTCCAGGTGGGAGACATGTTTCATTTCTGAATTGCCTGGAAATGGACTAATTCAATTTTTAAAGTATTATTATTATTATTATTATTATTATTATTATTATTATTATTATTATTATTATTTAAATAGCATTAACAATGTATTTGGCTCTCTACAGATGTAATTAGTAGGGGTGGGAAACCGGTAGAATCCGGTATCCGATAATGCCGGTACCGGGCGTACCGGCATTATCGGATTCGACCTGGTAATCCGGACCGGGTACCGGATTCCGGGGTACCGGATTTTTTTTTACATTGCAGCCATTTAAAAATGGCTGCAATGTAAAAAAACTTAAAGCCCCAGCAAAAAAGTTTTTATAAAAAAAAACCTCCC